>CM044110.1:15966324-16217920 GCA_024174645.1 Lemna minuta | reverse complement strand
AGTATCTCTATAATGCGGTTGATGTTGGTCTTATTGGCATATGTGATGTCAAGGGTGCAAAGACAATCTATGAAAGTCATTTGATGTGTAGGAATGGCGCTTTGATGTATATGTGCCGAAAACCAAATTTCAGAGATTGAGTTCAAGTGGTATAAGTGATAGATATTATGTGGCCTAAAAGCTAATCACACTTCCATGTATCTTGTTTGATGTTGATTAAAATGAAATTTATTCATTGTCAGGCTCGTGTAGCTGCTTAGTGCTGCTGAAGTTTATAGAACATATCTCATGACTAAATGAATTATGATGAGATCATAAATTTAGTGATTACTAATTTTTCAAAGTATATGTTCTAAATATTCCTACTAAGGGGATATTCAAGAAGGATATCGAATTATCTAGATGACATTGTTCTAATCTAACTCATATGATAAGTATGGCTAATATTATAGCCATGGGTGAAGGCACCAATGATATATAGTGTGTGCTCTTTTGAGGAAGAGTTCAATGAATTGATTCATATAAATCCTTAGATTATATTATACATAACAACTACCAATCAAGTTGTTTTGTGTTACGATTATGTATGTGGTCTTTTGACTTGAGACACCAAAGACATATTGTGATAGATGACCATGTTTTGATTATGACTTATGAAGCCTTAGCCATGGGATCTTCAAAATTTTATGTATTAGTATATGACATGAAGTCATTGAAGATAATTGGGTGGTCAAGATGAGATCATCTACCCTTGCATTTGAGGAGATTGACTCAAGAAATGAGATGCAATTGAAATCCTTAGCCCAGCAAATGTAAATATAGGAGAAGTTCCTTATATCAAGATACTAACTAGAAATGACCGATTAGGATTTGATAGTTGACCATCCCTAAGTCATTCATGAGTCTTGTTTCGGATGAAGGGTTATCTCATACATGGTAACCAATGATGAGAAGTTTCCATATGGGTTCTTATATACTTACTATTCTCATTGGGCAAGTATGGTGTAGCTTAGGAGCCCAAATGGGTTGGCTAACTCAACTTGTCGATCAAGCAAATCGATCATTAATTAGTTTATCAATATGTTGATGTGTTTGAGTTATTAGCTAGTGAGATATATGGATGTAGAGGGTCACCACATACAAGTTTTATGGACGTTGGTAGATATAGATATAATTATGAGGGTTTTATGAAAATTTCATATACCAATATCTATAAATAAGGGAAAAGACCAAAACTTAAGGTGTCCATACAAGCCTTATAAGAATTCTCTTTTTTCTTCTCTTTCTCTCTTGGTGAAGAGCATTACATAGAAATCTTATGGATAACACTAGAGGTTGAACACTTGAATATATCGAGAACTCCTTCAAATGAACCTTATAAATATGGATTCTAATCGATACTAGATGATAAGATCATCAGTTCTTGGTGCCTCAATATTTTGAATGTTTGATTCAATGTATTTTTGTGTTCAATGTTTTGTTGAAAATTTTAAGCTTATTAACCCCAGATTGCAACACAATGGTTGGAGCAAAGCAAGGGAGCACAGGCTCCATCAAATACTACAAAGATTATTTCTTCTAAGAAAATTCAAAGACAAAACTTATATTATGATTTAAATTGCATAGAATGGTGAATTTGTATTCAAAGTATGATAACATACATAGAATATAATATTTTTATACCTTATACTAATCATGTAAATTTAAGTACAAGTTGTATGTTATCAAGGCCACCCCCCAAAAAAGTTGGCACCCTCTCTCCTTTTAATTAGGATCCGTGATTATTTCAATAGTAAGACAAAGTATACTTATAAGCTTACACTTTTTCTTACCTAGGCTAATATAATGACTTTTAGATGGATTTATACTATAAAGTAGTGCCCCAAATGAGACTATTTTTTATGTAACAAAGACTTTGTGGCTTGCAACTTTACTCAATATTATGGTATAGATTAATGGAAAGTTCATTCAAGTTTTACTCTCTATTTTGCTTAAACAAGGTTGGATGTTCACCAAATTTAATGTAAACTCTACTTTTTTTTACATTGATTTCACAAATTAGATGTTGATACGTGTAAAACTACAGTCGTTGAATGAATAAATTTACATATCAAAAAAATTTATACTCAACTCTTCAAAATCTGATTTTTAAATTAGAATAGTATCGAGTCGAGGTCGAATCCACAGAGGAGGGTTAAAATATTGAAATCAGAAGATATTTTTTTATTTTTAGATTTAGAAAGTGAAAATGATCTATGGAAGGAAGAAGATATTTATGCTAATGAGATAAACCGATCAAATGCTTCCAAACTCCTTTTAAAGATTGAAAACCCTTTATCGATGGTGGAAAAGTGATTTTAGGATTTGAAAATAAGAAAATATTAATAAAAATATAAAGAAAATAGAAGAAATAGATAGAAGATGATCCTAGTCTAAATTTTCATGATGAAAACACATCTAATAATGCTCTCTAATCAAAACATACTTTCAAGAGCCCGTACATTTCATCCAGGCTACGCGTCTTGCATCCAACGCAAAGAATGAAAAGAGAAGAGAAGAAATTTACTAAAAAATGATGTTCCATGAAGCATAGTCAATCGCTGCATTCTTTGTTTTTGGCTAGCCAATACTAGAGTCACAATAAAACATTTATAACCCTAATTTTTTATGTTAGAACTCAAATCATGCTCATGAATTTTGGACGGACGACATCGTTTCTCTCTCCTCAGATAGTCAACCGGCTCTCGAGGGTCAAATTGGCGCGGTGATCACTGACCGAACACATGAACCTTCGTAGAAGCACTAATAATAATGAGAAAGCTCTATGTATAGTATATTATTCACGAGTAATATTCATTGATATTAAACATTCATAGCCTTTATATAGAATATTAGTGTTGGAACTAACATTTAAATGAGCCAACATCTGCCTGAATCCTCCTGATCTTCCAAGTTTTCTCCTTTTCCCTCCCACCAGCTTTTCACCCACCTCGAGCTTGCCCTTCTCTCTATCTCATTAGTGTCTATTCTGTCCCTTTCTATATTTTCTAGGTTATATATATATATTATATCCTCCCTCATTTCATTAAAATTCTCCCTTAATTCTATTGCTATTCTCTCATCTCTGTTGTGTAGAATATTTATGTTTTGCTGAATAAACTCATTACCCTCTATTTTCAGTTTATAATAAGTTATATACACTCATCCCCTTAATGTTTGCACTACCAACATACATATTCCCATTAATTTTTATTTTATCATCCACTTAATATACGTATAAATTAGGTATGTTCATATATCTATTCGTATTTATTCATTCGTTATATTTGATCACCAATATCAATACGTCCATAAATATCGGATCCAGCTAAAATCATGAACTTGGATGCTTTTAAATATACTTTTAAATATTTCTTAGTTTTATACACATTTATAGACGATATCTAGTTTTGATAATATAGAATTATTAACATAGCTGTGCACATTTATAAAAAAATCATTCACTTATGTATGAAATCTATTTTGATTTAGATATGCATGTATAAATGTATTTATGCATTCTCATGGGAAAAAAATGAAAATGTGTTTACATCGAAAGTTATAGGCCATTATATTGATAAAAATATACCTATAAATATACATGCATACGTAACTTACTTGAGTTATTGTAAATATCCACTAGAGCCATCTTATGCCAGCCCATTTGGCCCATATTCTAGTTTCTTCTCACCTTTTTTTGCTTGTCTCTCTAGATGTCTTTCTCTCTTCCTATTTATGTGCCTCTACACCTCTTGATGTTTCTTAGTTTTCTCCTCAAATATACCCATAAGACCCTCGAACACAAGATAAGAGAATAAAAGATCTACATTACATCATCTCTTTCTCCTTTCTCTCTTCAAAATTTTCATTGATATCCATTCTTCTCATTCTCTCTTGGTGAAGAGCATCAAGATAAGATTTAACCATTACGAGATTGTGTGTATAGTGCTATAGGTTGATCACTTAAAAAGCTTCAAAGAACTCCTTTAATGAACTTATAAGTATGAATTTTGATGATAGAATAATCAGTTCTTAGTGCCTCATCTTTTTGAATGTTTGGTTTCATGTCTTATGCGGGTTTCAATGTTTCGATCAATGTTTCATCTTTTTTAGGGCCTATCAAGTCTTATGTCCCAAACAGGAGTTAGGATGAAATTAAAAAAGGGCAAGATTATCTCTTGCAAATCCTGCTAAAAATAGTAGAATTTTTTGTTTATGTAGGAACATGCAAGATATTATGAAGCCTAACGGAATGAGTACGAGAATTTGTATGAGATGATCCAAAGGATAGAATTTTCAGACCCTGACCATTATGTATGTGGAGTTGATCAGGTCCTTGATGGGAAGCATGTTGTTGCATATTTCAAATGTGAGGTATGGCATGGTGTGAGGTTCCACTATCTAGATACCATGTGCCATGTGTATTCTTGTTGTTTGGATGCAGATTGAAATTATTTGATGCTTCTTTAGAGAAAGCTGGAGGAGCCGATTGAACATATCCTTTGTTGTTCTAATGTTGTGCAAGATGATTGTTGATGTTATGTCGGAATTGGTGAAAGTTTCTATAGAACCTTTCTTGACACTCGAATAATTGATGAATAATGTCAAACATATTTGATATTGTGGTGCCTCTATTCTAGTTTTATCCTTTACATCTGTTTTTCCTTTCTCGAAATCCTCCTCGATCAATGGTTTGAGCACTGTTGGTTGACGGAGGGAAATCTCTTGGTTTCTTGTCTTCATTCTATTGTGTACCATGTGAACAGTATACTTCTAGAAAGATATGACATCTACGAGGCTGAGGTGATCAAATAGATGCTTAATACTCACCTAGAACGGTATTCAATGCCAAGTCCATCTAGTGAAGAATAGATGAGATTTGATTCACCTATATCATGAACGCAAGCTGCTTTTGATTGTAACTCGATAATTTGGAATCTTGATTTGCATGCAAATATTTTATTCAAGGCAATTCAGGCATCTTTAGCTGTTGTCTTTCCTACTTGATCATCCTTCAATTCAGACACAAATTGTTGATGGCTGAAACACTATCTATTCGGATATTCTTTATTTTGCACTATTTGTCTTTGATCATCATAGAAGAGAATGGAGATGGATCTTTATCTAGTATATCCATTAGATTATATGCACTCAAGACAAGAAGCAATGGAGTTTTCCATAGGAGGAATTTATCTCTAGTTAATTTTAGACAAATAGAAAGATGTACGTGAGAAATTTTTACTGAGGTTTGATCAGGAAAGCTTTGAATAATTTTACCTCCTTCTGCCGCTGATGGTCCTATGAGATTGTTTGTGAGCTTTTTCTGCCATGGTGATCTCTTGAAGCAATTAGGCAAAGGGCTCTAATACCATATGAATAAAGGGGAAAGAAGATGGATAACAGAGCCAAGATAGAAAAGGAATTCTAGAAAGATTTATGGACAAAATAAGATTTCCCGACTATTACTAATTTTATCGCCGTTCTTGATCATCCCACCGGCATATCGTCGAACACATTGGCGATGAGGTTTAATGCTAAGTGTCGTGATCTCAAGCAACATGTCTGTGTAATGACATGGCGAGTTATGATGCCGCTCAATGGCTGAATCATCACGCGTTAAGTCGGTTCTGATTGGCTTGCGCTCACCAGCTCGGTTGAATTACCCGTGCGAATACGGCTATCGCTAACAGACGCCAAGTAAAAGTACAGAAGCCTCGATTTCATGGTGGCCCAAGTGGTCACCGAAGCCTCGCGGTTTCAGACTGCACCAGTAGATACAAGCCTTTTTAGTCAACTTCATCAAGGCCACTTTGATCTTCTTATCCTCGGAGACTTTGTACCACTCAAAGAATCCCTCCATTTTGGGGTCGAAAGTCCCATTGAAAGTAGAGCATCTAGTCAAATTCCTTTCCTAGACATGTCCCATGTTGTTCAAGAGTCATTGGGTAGATCCCCTCAGTCTCCTACGTCGGCGTTCATGGCCCCCGGAATAGCGGGGGAAGGGGAAGGAGTAGGTGTTGTTTCTGTGCCCGCTGACTTTACCAGCTCGGACTTCTCGACGGGAACCGCCAGCGTGGTGAAGGAGTCGATCAAATTCTTCGCCCAGCCAGGGGCTACTTCAGCCTTTGACAATGTTGGGTGAACAAATCCATAGAAATCAGTGCAGGAGCGGGTGAGTATCCGCCAAGTACTAAGCTGATGTAATTCAATAACGCCAGCAGAGCTAGCGAAGAACTGTTGGAAATCAATCTTGAAGAACGACAATGATGAAATTACCGGAGGCGTTTCTGGTTTTTACTTCTTCCTATTTTTCTTCTTTGTTTCTAAAATACAACACGGACGTTGTATTATAAGAATGAGCTTCGTGAGTCTTCGGATTTGTACTGAGCACTCAATAGTATTCTTAATATACTAAACTTTGTTTTTCTTTCTCTCTTCCTCTCCATCTTGATCTTGTGAGCGTTATTCCTTTGAGAGTGTGAGGATCATTCTCTGTGATCTTTTAATTGGTATCAGAGCAGCGCTCTGATCCTCCTACTCGACAACAATGCCACGACGAGGAGAAAATTCTCTAGAACTCACCGTGACAGTAGCCCTGAACTGCATGAACCCACGCAAATAGGTACGTTTCCTATTTTGAACAAGTCAAACTATCAAGTTTTGGCAACGCGGATGCGCTTGCACCTCGAAGGTCTTGAATTGTGCGATGTCATCGAATCAGAAACTGCTCCAAGAAAGAAGGATCAGCAAGCGATGTCGATTATGTTCAGCACCATCTCGGAAATCATCTGAGAGCTAGATGCTGACAAAACTACCAAGCAAACCTGGGAAAGCTTGAAGACCAAGAACGGTGGCGTATCCCAGCTACGCAAGGCAAGATTTCAATCACTAAAAAGATATTACAAAACTCTTTTTATGGAAGACAAAGAGATGATTTTGGATTATTTCGGTAAACTTTCACGGATTGTGGTTGAAATGAGAGGACTCGGAGAGAAGATAGTGGACAGTGAGGTTGTAGCAAAACTCCTCTGATCTGTTGCTGGAAAATTCGACTCCATTACCAGTTCAATCGAGCAATTCCAAGATGTCGACAACCTTAAACTTGATGAAGTACTCGGATCGCTGAAGATCCACGAAGATAAGTTGAAGGATAGGTCTGTGAAGAGAGAAGAGAAGGCTCTTCTTGCTCAAGCACCTTGGAAAGCTGAAAAAGAAAGAGGAGGACTCCTCCCATGGTAGAGAAAGAGGAAGGGGAAGAAATAGAGGAAGAGGGCATGGTCGGTCCTCATACTCTAAGGATGACTCCGAAGATGAAGATGAATAGAAGCCTCAAGACAAATCAAAGATTACTTGTTACAATTGCCAGAAGCTTGGACACTACTCAAATGAATGCAAACTTCCAAAGAAGAACAAGCCAAAGAAGGATAAAGAGAAATTAAACCTAGTAGAAGAAGACAAGGTCGAAACTACTCTCCTTATGGCAATAGAAGAGACTGATAATGATATACTACTGCAAGGTATTGTTTAAAGTGAACTTTAAGAAGGTCTTTGGTATCTTGACACATGCGCTACCAGCCACATGACTGGTAAGAAGAATTTATTTTATGAATTAGATGAATCTTATAAAGGCAATGTGAGATTTGGGGATGACTCAAGAATCAGAATAGAAGGAAGAGGGAAGATTCTATTGAATTCTAAAGGAGATACACAAATTACACTCATGAATGTGCTCTACACACCCAAACTGAAGGCCAACATACTGAGTCTTGGCTGTTTGGATGAGCAAGGCTGCCAAATCACACTTGGAAAAGGTATACTAACCATCAGAGATGAGAATGGCATGCAATTGACCAGAATCATGAGAAGCTCAGATCGGTTATACCTCCTAAAACTTTATACTATGGAGAATTGTCTTCAAGTTAGTGAAGAGGCAACTTGGAAATGGCATCAGAGGTATGGACATCTTAACTTTGATTCTATGATATCATTATCATCCAAAAATATGGTAAGAGGTCTACTGATAACATGCATATTTAACTTAAATTCTTATCTTATTTAACTAATATTCATGCTTATTTTATGTGATTATGATGCATGTTATCATAGTTTTATGAATTTTCTCCATTAATATGCCCTTTCACTAAAGTCCATATTTATGCATAATTTAGTGTTAATTATGTGCTTTATTGATGATTAATCTTTTGCAAGGTTAAATTAATAGAAATTAATCACTTTCTTTGAATTACATTGACTTTAGTGAATGTTTTGAAGAATTAATTTCAAGAAGAGAATGTTAGGATGATATAAAGAATACTTCTTAAGAGATTATCTAAGTTCATTATAAATTCATCTTATATTCTTCTTTGAAATTATATTTTAAATGGCATGATATTAAAAAGAAATAATTTGTGATCCAATGGAGAAAATTTGAATTAAAAAGGAGAATATTTTAAAAGTTATTGATTTCTGAATTTCCTGGATTTTTTTTCGGATTTTTATTTGATTTTTATCAATTTATTTCCTTATTTAAAAAGGCAAAAAGGGGATAATTTCCGCAGGAACTGCGGGTTGATGTGGCGCGGGGTCCGCGCGGATGCAACACGACACGCAAGGCCACGTGGCAGAGCCGGTGATAACGTGCTATGTATACATGAGTTTATGTGATTATTAATGCAAATAAAAGCATTAATTACTCCAAATGTATGCATGTTATCATATTTTAAGTATATTTTTATCATTTTGTATAAATTCATGTTATGATCTAAAAATACATTCATTTCTGGATAAGTATGCATAATTAAACATTATGATTTTTATCCTAATTATAATTGTGATCATAACTATGTTTTAATGATGAAATTATAAGAGAAAAGATCTTTATTAACATTCATATATTTTTATAAAATTAATTTAGGAAATACATGAATGTATTTATTTAATTAAAATTCATTCTCTTATTATTTTAATAATTTGACTTTTTATAATGATAGATTATTCAATTTCTGATCCAACAAAATAAATTTGAATTAATTTGGAGTTGTATTTTGAAAGTTATGATTTTTACAATTTCTAGGAATTTTATAGAATTTTTCTGAATTTATTTGAATTTATTTTGATTTTAAAATCGTTTAAATTAATTACAAAAGAACAAAAAACGGAGTATTTATCGCGCGGGACCCGCGTAGATGTGACGTGGCACACAAGGCCACGTGGACCCACGCAAGCGCCTGTGTGGTGCGGATGTGACGTGTGCATACATATATTTACTCGTAATATAGGGTTATAGTACATATAAGCATCCGATATTCGGATTTACGCTAACCCTCATATTCACTCTACCTTATATACCCAATGGATTCCTTTCTCTTTCTCCGTGTGGGATTATGTTCCCTTCTTTTATTTTGTTTTCAGGACACGTGGAACTATGCGAGACGTTGGATTAAAATCGCGCGGATCATCGCGCGTCGATGCGGTGGACTTTAGGTCCACGCGATCACCGATCAATGCACGTGCTTTAATGGGAGTTAAGTGAATCCATATTGACCGTCCATCTAAGGAGTTATAACGGTCACGATTAATCGCGATCGGAGGATCATTCGATTAATCGTGACCATCACATGAAGATCCAACGAATAAGATGAAGCGACGCACCTCTTCGTACGCACAACGTGGACGCATCTCAGCCCTCCATCAATGATCGGACGTTCACGATTGAAACACACTGATTCATCAAACGACGCTTCATCCTCACCGTTGATCGCGATGCACCCGTTCATCGGACGGTTACGCCTCTTTTGTTCTATAAATAGTACTGTTCTTCGAACGTAAATGTACCCTTGGATTTTTTAGTGAAATTGAACTGTTTAGACACCACAATTCAAGCGTCCATCGGTTTAAATCTCTTTATGATGCATTTACGCATCCGAGGAGCATTTGAAATCGAAATTTGATCGAGAGATCAAGGATAAATCACATCTTGAGCTCCATTTTCGTCTTTGAAAACGCGGAATGAAAAGCCATGCATCCGGTGATTAATTGGATCATTTCGAAGGCTACTTTGGGTTAGATTGCGTGTTTTTATCTTAATCTTTCATCATTTAGTGTTAATTTTACATTTTGAGTTGTAGATTAAGTTTAATTTGGTTTTAATTTCAGTTTTCAATCAATTTTGCGATACGAATTTTCTCCCATTTTCAAACTTCGATTATTATGGGAATTCTCATCCAAATCACTTGATTTTTGATTCTGTGGATTTGCAATTGAGTTATCTTTCTTAATATCATAAATCACCCAATTTCTAATCTCAATTCGTCATCCGATTTGATCGAATTTCAAAGATATCTCTCAAATTTCCCTAATGCTCTGTGGATTCGACCCTTATTTACCATTATACCCTTAAATTCATTAATTAATCTTTAAATTGGTAAGTTTGGACTTTGTTTTGACACGACATCGTATGTTTTCAACGATCATATGAAATCATTTCGTCAGCCGCGCGAGCCCACACGGCGCCTAGGTGGCACTGAGGAGGTGCGGAGGCGTGGCAGGGGCCACGCGAGTCCACGCGGATGCCTGGGTGGCACCACGTGGGTAGTGAGGGGTCTGGCAGGTGAAGGGCCCACGGGTTAGTGAGCCCTGGTTAGATAGTTGGGGCGGTAACGCAAAGGCATTATTTCGCCCCAACTTATATATGCAAGCTTTCCTCTCATTCTCTCCGCGTGGGACTATATTCCCGTGACAATTCTTCTTTGCAGGACATGTGGCAGAACCAGACGCGTTCGATATGAATCGCATCATGTATAGCATGTCGATCGCAAGGACTCGGGTCCACGCGATCATCATCAAGGCAGGTGCATTAAAAGACATTTAAGTGAAGCAATCGATGACTCACCTTGCGACATGTGGACTCACCTCGACGCGACGATGGAAATTGAACAGCTGAATTGGCGAGATCGTGAGATTGTGGCCATCAATTGGCCTTCACTGGATCAAACGGCTCGTATTTTTTGAGCGGAAATCCTTATAAATATCATGTTCTTCTTATGTATCCTTAACTCTTGATTGAATCGTGAAGAAATTAAGCCATTTTGGAGCATAATCTTGAGTTCATCGCAATCCCCCTGCGTCCTAGACTCAATTCTGATCAGATTGACGCAGGATTGATCACGAATCATTGCTTGATTCGATCTCATTCACCCCTTGAACACCGAACGTACGCGAGGAAGAAATCAAGCTAATACTCTTCAATCCATGTGAATTGAAGCCAAATTCTCACGTCAATCAGGTTTGTAGTGAGAATCGATCAATAATCTTACAACATTTTGTATTTAGATTAGAATTAGGTAGGTAATTAGAGTGTAGAAGTAGTTAAATTCATCGTTTCGCCCAATTTTAGTGACAGATTTTCGTTGATTTTCAAACAAGAATCTCTCTCTGATCTTAAATCCAAATCACTTAATTTTTTTTCATTGAAGTCCTTGTTTCATCAGCTTTTTGTGGATAGAAAATTTGTAAAATTTCATGATCATTTGACCCCTCAATTTAACGTTTGACCAACCACTATTCATTTTAAATCCGAATTTGGGTGTTGACTTGGGGGATCAATTACTCTTAAAATACAAATTGAAATTTGACGATTTTGGTGTCTTTGGAATCCTCTAGTTTTTATCTTTCTATTCACATGTTTGCAAGATTTGGATATCATTTGGTTAGTCAATTTGAAGATTTACTCCGAAGTGTTCATTTCAAGATTTTCTTGATCTATGATTTTCAATAATTCATTATAAATCCAATTCTTCTAAAAAAATCACGAATTTTACATCAATAATTTTCATTTGCTCTATAGATTCTGAATATATAATTTTTTTAATCTTCTCAGCCCTTATGATTATCTTATTTTATAGAAAGTCAACTATTGGTCAAGGTCAACGCCTTGACCTTGACTTTTGACATTTCTCTGTCAAATCAGAGGTCTTAAATCTTAAAATATTTTATCTAGTCTATTTATATCATTTCGATTCATAAACTATCATTTCCACTTCTTTAAATCTTTTATTAAATCGAAGTTTGACCAAGTCAACTCTACGATGAAAGTCAACCTTGTTCTCTATGGATCGACTCGATACTTTTACTATACTTGATTTTATATCTTTGTTCATGTGAGTTCAGAATTATAAATTTTGTTTGACCGACGTTTGCATGTTTTAACGACCGCATAAAATGCTTCGTCATTTACCAATTATGCATAAGGTTAAGAAGTTATGCCATGGATGTGTTCACTCCAAGGAAATAAGATCATCTTTCCCTTGTCAGTCAAGCTACAGGGCAGAAAAGCCTTTAGAATTGATCCATGCTGACTTATGTGGACCAATAGAACTGGAAACCTTGGGAGGAAGTAAGTACTTTCTTCTCATTGTTGATGACTGCACATAGATTATGTGGACTTCTATGTTAAGAAAAAATTCCGATGCACTTGAAGCTTTCCAAAGATTTCAAGTGGCTGCTGAGTCAGAAAGTTCACTAAAGATCAAGACTTTGAGGACTGATCATGGAGGTAAGTTTAATTCAAATTCTTTCTCTGATTTCTGCTACACAGTGGAATTAAAAAGACAACTACCAGGGAGAAACAAAATCATCCTTAAATTGGTTCGAAGCATGCTTAAAGAAAAATGTTTACCTCGTGTTTTCTAGGGAGAAGTAATAAACACATCAGTCTACCTACTCAACAGAAGCCTAACAAAGAGTTTAGACGGTAAAACTCCTTATGAAGCTTGAAATAGAATCAAACCTAATGATTACCTAAGAGTGTTTGGATGTCTTGCACATGTAAAGACTGTCTTAGGTAATCTGAAGAAGCTTGAAGACAGAAGCAAACAATGGTGTTCATTGGTTATGAAAAAGGTAGCAAAACATATAGAGTTTATGATCCATTCATAGGGAAAATACATCTCACCAGAGAAGTAATATTTGAAGAAGTTGTTGGATGGAATTGGGAAAATACTGTGGAAATACAGAAGAACACCCTTTACAACTCACCTTTCTTGTTTGAATATTCAGAAAGCTCAGCAAATTGTGAGGAATCACAAATACAAAGCCATCCCGAAGTTGAAGTAGCCGATGTCTCATCCACTTCCACTAATTCCACTGAAGCAAGCAGACCAAGTAAGTTCAAAGAACTTTCACAAATTTACGCTGAGACTCGACAAGACAAAAATTCTGCAAATGAATCATGTCATCTTGCTGAAGATGAACCTATCTATGTCAAAGATGCACTAAAGAATCCAGATTGGGAGAGTGCAATGGATGATGAAATGAAGTCAATTATGAAGAATGAAACATGGAAGCTAGTTTCACCACCCAAAGATTGCAAACTTATTGGATTAAAATGGGTATTCAAAATCAAGAGAGATGAAAATAATCAAATTCAGAAATACAAGGCTCGTCTGGTGGTAAAGGGATATGCACAGAGACAAGTGAGAGATTATGATGAAGTCTTTGGCCTAGTAGCTAGAATAGAAACCATTCGGATTATTCTAGCAATCTCTGTCTAATTTGGATGGTTGGTCTACCATCTAGATGTGAAGACTACTTTCCTAAATGGAGAGATCTGAGAAGAAATCTATGTTCAACAACCTGAAGGTTATGAGGACTCAAAGAGGATAAATGATGTTTACAAACTTCACAAAGCTCTCTTTGGTCTTAGACAGGCACCTAGAGCATGATATTTTAAGCTTGACAAAGGCTTAACTACTCTTGGACTTAAGAAGAGTGAATATGAACCTGCAGTCTACTACAAAAACTCCAATGAATCAAGCATGATAGTTGGTGAGTGGGTCAGATAAAGAAAACTTAAGAAAATTTAAGTTAGAACTGATGAAACTTTTTGAGATGATAGATCTCGGGCTCCTCTCAACCTATCTGGGCATACAAGTAATCCAAGAAAAAGGGAAAATTTTTTTGAATCAAAGAGCATTTGAAAAACATTTACTCGAAGATCAACAAATGATGGATAGTAATCCATCAAACTCTCCTCTTGAATAGAAGATCAAACTCAGTGTAGCAGAAAACTCAGAAAAGATATGTACAACGGTATACAGAAGTATACTTGGAAAATTACGTTATCTCACTCATACGAGACCTGATTTAATGTTCAGTGTTGGTCTTCTTAGCCGTTTCATGGAGAATCCCTCAGTAGAGCATCTCAAAAAAACTAAACGTGTCATAAGGTATGTTAAAGGTACATTGAACTACGGGCTCAAGTACAAAAGAAGTGATGTCTTCGAATTAATCATATATTTTGATAGTGACTACGCTGGAGATCATATAGACCGGAAGAGTACATCTTGTTCAGTATTCTTTCTAGTTGAAAATTTAATCACGTGGTCCTCTCAGAAACAGAAAATCGTCGCTTTATCTTCCTGTGAATTGGAGTACATTGCCTTAAACGCAACGAGCTGTCAAGTAGTTTGGTTGGCAAGATTAATCACTGAACTGACCAAGAAGAGTATGATGCTAGTGGAATTGCATGTCGACAATTCCTTTGCAATTGAATTGGCTAAGAATCTTGCATTTCATAGCAGAACAAAGCACATTGATGTGCGTTATCACTTCATAAGAATGACAGTAGAGAAGAAGTTGATAAATCTCATGTATGTCCCCTCGGAAGAGCAACTTGCATATATAATGACCAAAGCTTTTGGAAGGATCAAGTTTTTCTATCAACGGTCTGAAATAAAAGTTGAGGATATCGGAAAAACATCTTCAAGCTTGAGGGAGTGATTGTTGGAAATCAATCTTGAAGAACGGTAATGATGAAATTACCCGAGGCGTTTCTGGTTTTTACTTCTTCCTATTTTTCTTCTTTGTTGCTAAAATACGACACAGACATCATATTATAAGAATGTGCTTCGTGACTCTTTGGATTTGTACTGACCACTCAATAGTATTCTTAATATACTAAACTTCATTTTTCTTTCTCTCTTCCTCTCCATCTTGATCTTGTGAGCGTTATTCTTTTGAGAGTGTGAGGATCGTTCTCTGTGATATTTCAAGAACGACACGTTAAAATGAGAGAGCGGATCTTCAATGAACTCAATAAAACAACCACAAATTTTATACCCTCATGTTCTCAATTTTATTTTCAGACACCCAGAAAATCTTTTCACCTTGCAGATATCACAGTGACATCTTCGCTCATCTCTCTCCACTCCAATATTTGAAGTATTTCAATAGACTGAGGCTCTACTTCAAGCCTCTATTAAAAACTTTTTCATGCTCTTGAGAAATCCCTACCAATTTCTAATGATTTTCTAGTTGTCTACTATTCTCTCGAGATTATCTTAGCTTTCATAACCTTCACCTAGATTCATTAAGATATGCCGACGTTTTGGCTTGAGAGCTTGAGGAAAGATTCGTGGAATAAATGAATGATAAAATGGATCTTAGTGATGCATTTATATGATTATTACATGATTCTAATGATTAATCTCTATCATTTCATCGCATGTTATCATGAAATTAATGTACTCTGATTTTATCAAGCCATTTTGCCTAAATTTTTGTTCTGATATGACTTGATAATTTTTTTTTGATTATGTGTGCTTGATCTTTCTTAAGGTGAAACACTTTGAAATCACATTATATTCTTGAGTGTTCATGATTATAGGAATTGAGATAATTTAAAGGATGAAAAGAAAAAGATTAGAATTGAAGTTAACTACGGTTAGAAATGAAATTTCTCCTTATTTTCTTTTCCATTTTAGTTGAGAAAATTAAATACTTGATAGATTTTCTTAGAAACTTTCTATTTTGTAAATTTTTACGTTTCTAAGTTTATAATGTTTCTAAGTTTTTTTTTCTCATTTGAGGATTTACAATCAAGAATTTGGCTTGACAACTAAGAAAATTCATAATTTGTTTTGTAAATTTTCCTGTAAAAATCTTAGGATGAAAAAGCCCTTGATCAAGAGATTGATAGGATCAATTTCATCATAATTTTAATGTTAGATAGGTGTCATATTTTCCATAATCTCTCATTTGTAGCCGTAGATTTTATTTAGAATGATAGAGTAATTGAATATGAACAATTTTTACCACTTTCACTATCTTTCTTAGTGAATTTGTCTCTTTTAATTTCTCTAAAGTGAATTCCAAGTTTCATGGAATTTGATTCATTGAAAGTATCTTTGACTTGTCTTTTTTGGTATACATGTTTCTTAAACCTCAACTATTTACATTGTGAAATTACTCTAAATATAATAACTTTAAAAGTAGAACCTAATTTTCTATGAACTTTAGGTCTTATTTACTAAATTTAGGTATGTTCATCATCACTTTAGTTTTAGCTATGTTTTGACTAGTAATCTTGTGTATTCATTGAGCACACATTGATGACATGCAAATTAAGACATTGGTATCATAGATTTTATGTACTTATTGAGCTCAAAACAATCCTAAATACATGTTAATATTTTTTAAATGAATAAATTTATGTATAAGAATATATTATAATTTTTAGAGATTTTTTGGTACATCATGGAATTTTATGATGTTATAATAATGAAGTAACTAGTTTATTAAGTCTAAAAACAAATTTTCTATTGTGACATGGTGCTAATGGATTCATTACTAGAAAGGTGGACTTGATGAACAAGAACTAGAATTTTTATTTTGAAGTTCGTTTTGTTTAAGGTTTGGAGGACATACCTCAATCATGTTGTTCAGAATGTGACAATGTTAGTTTTACAATCTGCATATTCCTTGGATTTTATGCCTATGTGGCTTTTGATGTTGATTTGACACAGCTTAAAAACTACAAGGCAAAGCTCTAGTGTGTGTTGAATCTCTACAACTCGTCCCTCATTCCTCACTCGTCCCCTCTACAACTCGTCAAATTTTGTATAGAAACAAAGCGAACCACTTCTATTCTAGGAGCGCTCACTAGGGACCCAGAGAGCTACCTTCGCTTTTGGCCTTCCTTCGTAAGCTTGATGAAAGAGAAATAGGTCAATAATCGTGATTGCTTCATCTTCAAGGCTTCTTATCTAAAATTCCTGAAGGAGCTTTGATATGAAATTTCATGGGTAAGTGATAACAAGCTATTTATACATGAATTTACGTGATTATTAATGCAAACAAAGGCATTAATTATTTCAATTATATGCATGTTATCATATTTTAAGTATATTTCTATCATTTTACACAATTTCATGTTATGATCTAAAAATACATCAATTTATGGATTATTATACAAATTTGAACAATGTGATTTTAATTCTAATTATATTTGAGATCATAACTATGTTTTAATGATGAAAATATAAGATAAAAGATCTTTATTTATATTCATGTATTTTTCTTAAGTTATTTTAGAAAATACATGAATGTATTTATTTCATTAAAATTCATTCTCTTACAATTTTAATATTTTGAATTTTTATAATGATATATTATTCAATTTCTGATCCAAAAAAATAAATTTGAACTAATTGGGAGTTGTATTTTAAAAGTTATGATTTTTACAATTTTTAGGAATTTTCTGAAATTTTTCTGAATTTATTTAACTATATTTTCGATTTCAAAATTATTAAAAACAATAAAAAAGGGTTTTATATTACCGCGTGCTGACGTGGCAGAGCGCTGCCACGTGGTGATGCGCGGACGCGGGGACGTGCGACACGTGGACACGCTTGTGTGCGTGTGTGCGTGACATGTGTGCGTGACACACATGTGTGTGCGTGACATGTATGAGCGGATTTCATATATATATATATATAGATATAGATATATTATAAGCATATGTAATCGGATTTAAGCTAACCGCTTAAATCCGTGGATATTATAAACCCGATAGAATTCTTTTATTTATTCCGTGTGGAACTATTCTTTATATTTTATTTCAGGTAACGTGGCGACGCAAGGGACGTCCGATCGCGTGATTTAGTCACACGCGTCGGATGTCACTTACTCGAGGGGTACGTGGCAGCATCTTATAACGCATCGACTCGATTAAGTGGACTTCAATCATACCCGTCCATCAACCGGGTTATAACGGTCGAGATTAATCGTGATCGGTGGACTTATGACTTATCGCGATCGTCCGATGAAGATCCAACGGACAATCGAAACGACGCATCTCTTCAAAGCACGCGATGTGGCTCACTATGGACGCTCCATCGCCAATTGGACGCTCATGACTTAATCACGTCGATTCATCAAATGACGCGCAATCCTGACTGTTGATCACGATGAACCGTCTCATCCGACGATTACGCCTCTTTTCCTCTATAAATTTAATGTTCTTCGCGACGGAAAAGAGACCCTTGGATTTTCGAGTGAAATCGAATTATCTAGACATCACAATTCGAGAGTCATTTGATTTCTTTCTCTTCTTGACACGTTTCCGCGACCGAGGAGTGTTTGAAATCAGAAATTGATCGAGGGAGTAAGGAGAAATCACATCTTGAACGCCATTTTTGTCTTCGAAATCGCGGAATGAATAACCATGCATCGGGCGATTAGTTGGATCATTTCGAGCGCAACTTTGGGTTAGATTGCTTGTTTTCATCTTAATCTTTCATCATTTAGCATTAGATTTACATTTTGAATCGTACATTAAGGTTAATTTCATTTTAATATCAGTTTTTAATCAAATTTCGCGATCAAATTTCTCCCATTTTCAAACTTCAATTACTCTACGAATTCTAATCCAAATCACTCGATTTTTGATTCCGTGGATTTGCAATTGAGTTATCTTTGTTAATATTATAAAATGCCTAATTTCTAATCTCAATTCATTGTCTGATTTGATCAAATTTCAAAGATATGTCTCAAAATTCCCTAATTCTCAGTGGATTTGACCCTTATTTACCATTATACCCTTCAATTTGTGAATTAATCTTTAAATTTGTAAGTTTGGACTTTGTTTTGACACGACATCATGTGTATTCAACGACCATACGCATTTGTTTTGTCAGTAAGTTCACCTTTTTTCCCTCTATCAATACATCTTCCAATTATGTAAAAGAGCTAGAAAACTAGGGTTTTTTACATTTTGTTGCACAGTTTGAGCCTTGGCTAGTGATAGGAAAGAGAGAAGAGACATCATGTCATTTGTAATAAGATCTTCATTTTTAGTGATTTTCTGCCTTTATCTTCTTATTCTTCATGTTGGGTTCAAGACACCAAGTCCTAGAAAAGTATACATGCACTTAAATGACTAATCAAAACAAGTGTATCACAATAGTATTTTATCATACTTCAGTTAGAAGTATTTTAGGATATTATTATTTCAATTTAGAACCTTATTTTTGTATCATTAAGCTTAAAATGTCCTTATGATTTTTTATCTTGAATATTCTCATCTTCGAAAGGAGATTTGGATATTTTAGATCGTTGCACTACACCACATCACATTTATCTTGCATAGCACATCCATCTGATCTATTTTCTCCATTATAAATCTTGCATTTCATTAAGATCTAGTAACCTTTCTCATTATTTTTTGACCCCTCTATCGCTCTATACGTGATGGTTTATGAATAACATGAAATCTTATAAATACTATTCAACAACTCTAATTTGCCAAAAATGGGGTATTTAAACCCTAAAATTGGACTTTCCACACACATCCTTTCATCAAATGGGGATTTAATTTTGAAATGGTATCGTTGCTGGTGAAATGGGGATTTAAATTTGATATTTATTGAGGATATTTATTGTGATATGATCATGGCTGAGCTGCATCATGAGGACACAAGAATGAAATGTAGTGCTTATGTGACCATTCTATAGAATTCTGTCATTCAAGTTAACACATCACTTTATAGAGATCATTTCTAGATTCTTACTCAAATGTTCTGACAACCCATATTAGGATGTTGATGAGCATAGCCAAGTGTGTAGGGTTCACCTATCGTCATTCGGACCGTCATTCGGTACCGGTATCTCCCGATATCGTCATCATCTTACCGATACCCAGTACCCGATACCAGTTCTGGATGATGGGTATAAGATTATTGTGGAGTTTTGGTGTGGTACTGGATGTTAACAGTACCGATCCCGTACCGGATGACGGTACTGGGTGACGGTCCGGATTTTCGCCGAGATGGGAGATGCAGTACTGGATGCTAAAAACTGCCGTTCCCATATCAAACTCCAGATGCTGTAAATGGTCAAGAGATGAACGTGAATCCTGCCATTTGATAGAATAGCAGGATCATGAACTCGCTTGAGTTGGCAGAACAACTCATCGGGTCCGGATGGAGACCAAAGAATATGAGCGACCAATCCGGCAGAACAACTCAAAAGATAAAGAAGTATCATTAATCAAAAGATAAAATTTATGCTCGTTCCAAGTTCGAACTACCATTTGTACAAATAAGAATCCCTTTCCTTACTTGATTTTTTGCGGAAGAACGCCGGAAGAAGTGCGGAACAACGGAATTTGCAATGCACTAGAAGTGAGGAATCCCGGAAGTGCGGAACGCCGGAAGAACGCCGCACAGAGAGTGAGAGAAGATGGCGAAGAAAAATAGGACAAGAGAGAGGGATGTAAAGAGAAACGATTGGAATTTGGAAGCTCGAGTAGGAGGTAGGACTTAGGACTCGCTAAGTTAGGAGTTATTTAGTTAAAGATTTAGGTAAAACCGGATGTCGGTATCGGTTTCGATATCGATATCCGGTATCAACATCCAACGGTAGCCGTTAGCGGATGTCGGTATCGGAAACCGATACCGACATCCAGTAACCGATACCGACATGTGGATGTCGGTATCGGGTACTGTAGGTATTAGGTACCATTTAGGACCTTACCGGTACCTGATACCGTTACCGTAATAGATATCGGTATTCGATACCGGTATCTGAATGGACGAACCCTACAAGTGTGTCAAATTAATTATATCAATAACATTCAAAGGGGCTTGATTAAGTTAAGTTCTTTTCAATATATTTGGATTAGTCTAAGGATTGGTTCTTACTGCTATGGCGCTTACAAGCCTAGCCTATTTACCTTTTACGACTTCACTCCGTACACTAAAGATCCCCATTTGATTCAAAGCACACTGGTGTGGGTGTTGTGATCCATGACATTTACACTGCTTATATTCTTCCTAATGGTATGGATCATACATGCTTGGATAATATTTCAACCTATCATGACCTAGTTCGCCTAGCTTGCTTTAGGCTGGCTAGGGTAGCCCGATGTTCATTGGTTGGTGTGGCTACATATGAGCAACTTATCCTTAAATTATCTTCATCAAATGGCGTGTCTTTCAACACAAACACAATGTATATAAAAATGTTTGCACGATAATTCTTAGTGTAAATGGTCATAAAAGTGTGCATCCAATATACCCATGTGCAATGGAATGACCAATCAAATTAGCCTTTTCACTTAATTACAACATAAAGAACATGATACCTACAGCCTCAAGTTCACTAAAACACAAGAAGAGTGTTAGGACTCACACATGACTAACATAATTAGAAATTATTGCAAGCTAGTTTTGTTGCGAAACCTTAGAGAACATTGTTACTTTAAGATTTTTATGCCATAAAATTTTGTAATGTGAAAATTTCTCATGAAAAATTAGAGGTGAAACTACCTTAATTTCTTTCATTCACAATAAATTTCTAAGGAAATGAAAAAATTATCATAAGGGACCACTGTGAACACTCCTAGCCAATGGCCATTCACTAAATTTGGGACTGACGAAGTGAATCTGCGCGGTCATTAAATACACGTAGATAAGCATCAAAATAATTACCAAACTCACCAATTTTTAAGAATTAATCACAAATTATATAGCATAGTGGTGAATAAGGGTCAAATCCACGGAGGATTAAGGTATTTTCAAGGTATTCTTTAAAATCTGATCAAATCGGACAAGGAATTGAGGTGAGAAATTATGGATTTTGATAGATTTGGAAAGAAAACTCAAAGATGAATCAACGGAATAAAAAATTACTCGATTTGGATCAATATTCATGGAGAAATCACACAGCGAATTAGGTAGAAATTTTTGAACGCGAAGAGAGAGAAATCCGAAATTAAAAACAAAATTGACTAAATCTACGATTCTAAATTACAATCTAATGATACAAGACAAAATTTTATGAAAAAACACATAATCTAACCTGAGATAGTGATCGAAATGATCTAATTGATCGCCGGATCAAAGGCTTTTCATTCCACGATTTTGAAGACGATCGTCAGCGTTTAAGAGACGAATTCTCCCTATTCTTTCGAAAAAATCTCACATTCAACCACTTGAAAAAGTGTCTCAAAGAAGAAAAAAACAAGAGATTCAAGGATGGTGGTGTCTAGATAGTTCGATTACTCAAAAACATCCAAGAATGATTTACATTGTCAAAAAAATCTCAATTTATAGGGCAAGTTGGGTGTAACCGTTTGATGGTGCTTTAATTCTTCGATCACCGCTGAGATGAAATGCTAGGCTTTGAATCGTAACGGTTAAGTTGCATCCGTCCGATCCAGAATGGAGCACTGAGATCTTGTCACGTCACACATGAAGAAGTAACTCTAGAAAATGCCTGTCGTTTGATCTTTATCTAACGCTCTTAGATCCGTTTCGTCGGTTTTAATGTTAGCCATTATAACTCATCATATTGATGGCTGAGGTTAAATCATTTTTAAAACGATTCGCCGATGAATCTAATTGTGCCGCATATCCCCTGGCTTAAGTGACGATCGACAGTTTTAATTTAACGCGTGAATCGGACGCTCAACGTGACGCCACGTCACCTGCGCATGTTAAAACAAAAACATAGTCCCAAATGGCAAAAATCCAGGTGAATGCGGGCGTATATAAGTAATAGGCAAATAAGGAGATAGCAAAAATCTTGAACAAGGTGCTTTCCCTTTAATCACACACACACACCCGCATGCACGTGCACTCACATACGCGCGCACATATACATGTGTGTGACACGTGGTGGTCTCATATGTCGTCAGGTGGCGCCACTATTTTCGTCCAGACCATGTCAGCTGCCACATCAACACGCCATAAAAAAAATATTTTTAGTCATTTTAATTCAAAATTAATCAAATGAAATTCATTAAAAACTTTAGAAAAATTCTAAAAAAATTCCTAAAAATTAAAAAATTCATATCTTTTAAAATAAAACTATAAATTAATCAACATTTGTTTCATTGGATCAGAAATTAAATTATCTATCATTATTCTTAAAACTTCAATTTAACAAATAACAAGAGAATAATTTTTATTTAAAATATACTCATTTCTTTTTTTAAAATTTTAAACTTAGAAAATAAATGAGTGTATAAAAAGTATTTCTCTTATTATTTAACATTAAAACCTTATTGTAATCTCAAATAAAGATGGGGATAATCTAATCTTAAAAATATTTCTTTTAATTTATCATAATTAACTCTAAATTAATGCATTTTGAGATTATAACTTCTCTTTCATAGAATCGTAGATAAACACTAAAAATCATGATAACATGCATTAGAATGGAATGTTTTATACCTTAATTTTCATTAATAATCATATATTTTCATGTATAATTTGCATGTGATCAGAGAGCTATTGCCCAAACCACTCCATATGGCACATCTCATTTGTTGTCTGGTCCATATATTCACATGATAGGTGGATATTGATGTAACCATGATGATTAAAGCTTCGCATGATTGCTCTTTCTAACAAGGCATTTCCATGACTTTGTGAGAGTTTATGTGAAAGTTAACAAGATAGATTATTCAATTCTCCACTCATGCAAGCAATGCTGTCATATGTCTTATTAATTTATTTTAAACTGCCCTCACCTATCATAGAACCATGCACCCAAATGTTTAAGAAAAGATTAGCACTTGCTTCTAAACTTCACAAAATTGATGCTCAAGTTTTTCTTGTGCCTCTTGTGATAAAACAAAATAATAGTCCCATAAGGACAGAAAATTCAATGGCTTGTATTATGATGGATATGACTTATATGATATAGAAAAATGAATACATAGAAACATCAATGATTAAGTGCTTTCCATATTCTGCCCTTCTTTACATGCAAGGGACTTAGGTGTTTGTGGTAGGTAACATGATATGGCCATCCAAATACAAGTTGTGAAGGCTCCATCCCTATGCCACTTGAGCACCTTGTAAGCATACAAGAGATTAACTTTCTTCTCTTTTATTTTTTATTAATTTATTAATTTCTTAATTTTAGGAAGAATCCATTTTTATAGGAAGACAAAGGGGTATCAAGGTATTCTCAAGGAACTCCACCTCCTTAGGAAGCAGTAAGGTTACCACCTCTTAGAGGGTGATTACCCTAGCTCCTAAGGTGATACTTATAGGGCCTTCCTCCTTTGAAAGGCCCTGTAAAGTCCTCAAGATGTGGTTACTATTTTTACCTATTGATTCAATTTTCACCATTCATTAGATGGCACCAAAAGAGATTAAATATCCACCCTTGATGCAAGGGAACTTCTAACCCCAGCATATAAAAGATTCTTGTTCTTTAAATTTTTTCAATTCTTTGGCTCTCTAAATAGTATTAGGTTGTTAAAAATAAAATGAGAGGCTTAGGGCCTAGCTTGGAATGATTTGGTGTTGAAGCTTGTTTCAGAGGCAAGATCAAACGTACAAATGTGGTCAAATTGGGACCAATGTAACTCAGCTTGAGAGTGGCATCAAAAACACAATTCATGCAAGGATTTCGATCTACATTTTTCTTGAAATTAACTTATGAACTTCCTTTCATTTATATAGTTTAGATTTTTTTCTTTTATTCATAGAATTTTTTATCATTACCTGATTTCTTGATTTCTCACCATTCTTTCACCATCTTCTATTCCATCTCTGTGAACGCTTCATTCCCTCCTTCCTTCCTCATTATCATCTCACCTTTTCTCAAAAAATATAAATATGTAAGTATCTATTTATAATTATGTTCATACCATACTCCATTTTTGTCCTTTTCATATTTCTCCACAATCCCTTCTATTATTATTTTCTCTATAGCATATCCCTTCTTCTTGAAAGCACTAATCTCATTACTCTAAAATTTAGTTCATCATTGCTTAAGGCAATGACATTTTGAGGCCTCAATAGGCATGATTTTTAGGATTATAAGATAGATCTCGGGTTGGAGCATACCGTGCGAGTGGCTAAGGCATTTGCCATCTAGTTCCCTTCTCATAGTTGGTGCATAATGGCTTGTATCCTCTTACAACATTGCATGATGTCTGCCCAAGTATTATTGAGTTGCTCATGCAAAAAATAACCCACACACAACATCTCAACTAAAACAATTAAATAAGATTCTTAGACCATATCATGGATGTCATGCTCCTTGAAAAGGAGGAAACCAACTCATTTTGCCATAGCCTCTGCATTGGCACTAGTATGGTCACATAAGTAGGAGAATGCAAAAATAATGTGGCATGTTTGGTCACAAAATATGCCTCCTCCTCTCTCTAGACCAAGGCTTCCCCTAGATGCTCTATCCATGTTGACCTTCCAAATCCCAAAGAGAAATTGGAGCTGGAGGTGAAATCAATATCTCTTAGATATGAAGAAAGAGTACTAGGTAAGGGTAATTAGACGAGAATGGAAGCTCTTTCTACAATTGATGGGTTTTGGTTGAGTGGATGGCTAGGGTTGTGATGTGACATACATGTCCTCTAAAAATTTCACATTAGTTGAGATAATTTAATTTCTCTTATTTTCAAGAGAGATTTCAATATCACCGCTGTGTATAAGAATAGTTGACAACCACATCTTTCAGATCTTAGGGAGGATAGTGGCCAATTATGATGATAAGTGAATGTGAGGGTAGAATCAAAACATAGTTTAATGGGGCACTCTCATTTTCACGTAGAGATTGGGAGTTTATGGGGTACATCTCAAGATAAGATGATGTTTTAATTTAGTGATAATATTCTTTTAAGAAGAAAACATGATTTTAGAAACTTTAGAGAGGATCCTTTTACTCCAATATTTTAAAAAGAAGCATTATTTATAGATTATGTGAGAAAGGTACTTATAGGCATGGTTATAGTTAAATCAACATAACAACATCCTTATAAGGGAGGCATTTGTTTCTCTTGGGATTGACTTTATGAGACAAGTTTCTACAATTGCAAAGAAATGTAGTATACTGATGGCCATTGATTATCTATTTAAATTCATTGAGGAAGTTAAGAATAATTTGATGATAGCTATTATTTAGAACACAATTTTTTATTTCATGACATCAATGCTCAATTTGGTCACTCATGGCCCATGATAACTAAAAAGAATCAGAGTTCACTTACTTACACTTGTGAGTGATAAGCATGAAATAGTTGGTGCATGACCTTGTCAACATGTCATATCCCCCAACGTAATTGAAAAGTAGAAGTGAAAAATATAGAATTAAAGATTACTATGATTAGGTAATTGATTTGATGGAAAATATAGGCCTCTTAGCTTTACATTGTATCAGATGATTATATCACTACTAATAAGACCCCACTAGAAGGGCAACCATTCCAGCTTTTCTATGAAACTTGTGCCACCGTATTAAGTGCTAAGAAATGAAATAGACAATGTTGCCAAAATTTATCAAGCCGACTACAAGGTCTTTTACTATAGGCATATTAATATGTAAGCAGTAAAGTCAAGGACATATCATAGAATGCTCTCCTTGACCTCTTTTGTGTAATGCTACACTCATATTGGGGCAATGCCTACATTGTTCCAGAATCTTTTCCAAAATCTCTTACCTAAATTCTAATAACCCAATATGTTTGTTGTGTTTTGCAGTTGCTTTAATTTATAACCTCTTATACACTTTTACTACTTAGGTGGGATAATTGCAAAACGAAGGATGCCACGTAAAGAATAAGGATAGAAAAATACAACAAAGTAATATATATGTTTTATTAAATCCAATTGTGCAACACTGTATATGTCAGCACATGTTTAAATATGCATGACTCCTTGTTTGGGAAGAATAATGTAGGAAAAACCTAAATCTTTGAACTTTTGACTCATACCATTTAATTATTTTCAATCTTCATTTTAAAACATTATGATGTATTTTCAAATCTTATATAAATTTTTATTTTTTTCATACTTATGCATTTGTTTTTTCTCAAAATCCCATGTAAACCAAAGGATGAAAAGAGAACCCTTCATGTATTTTAAAAAGGTAGTGCTAAGTTGACGAAGCCACAATGTAACATTTTCTCTTGGAGTGGGCACTCTCATATTGATTAAGTTAAAAATTCTTGAGCTCATATTACTATCATAATAAATTTCTATATCTTCAACATACTAGCTGATTACTTGTCTTATTGGAATTATTTTCAAGTTTGTTTGGTACACTTTCTCGTATGTAGATCCAAAGATCTTTTTGGTAGTGGCTAGAATTGTAGGGGAAAAATTGGGCATTCACCAATGCCTAGCTCTTAAAGTAAAGGAGCAAATATGTGCAGTACTCAATGGAAAACAATAATGTCAAAGCAACTACTAGTTTTTTTTATCCATTTGACAGTTTTTTATAAGCATTACTTATTTTCATTTCTGTTGGAGAAGTATTGATTCAAGTTTGAGGGCTGTGATAACATAAGTCCATGTTTGTATTTAAATGATAGTTTAGTATGTAATGAAATGGTTCATAATATAATGCATTTTCTAGGCTCATTGGGCAAGTAGCATCTACATGGCCCTATCATGGAGACAATTATTGATAAATATGTGCTTAAAGGACTTGTGAATTTTGATGTAGTGGTGCCATATAGATCATAAGACATCACTTGTATTGGATACTTGGCTCTATATTAAAATACAAATTATGATTGTGACCTTTGAAACAACACACCATGTGCATCATTCGTATTTTATCTTCCATGATTGGCCATCAACATGGACAATTCTCATCTGTTGACGATGAGATGAAGAAACCCTAGAATCGTATATGGAAATGACATTACATAGGTCCTTATATAGGAGAAGATGAGAGGAGAAGATAAAGGGGCCGAGAGCCCAAAACCACTATCGGACACTCCCCCTCAAGCTGGAGCATATAAATCAAACATGCCTAGCTTGGTACACGTGGTGTCATATGAGATCCCGGCTAGACTCTTTGTGAAGACATCTGCAAGCTGATGCGATGATGTCACATGAGGAGTGGAGATGACTCCGGACATAACCTTGTCTCGTATGTAGTGTTAGTCAATCTCAATGTGCTTTGTACGCTCATGAAAGGTTGAATTTCCGGCGATGAAGATAGCGGCTTGATTATCACAATGCATGGGCATTGGAAAAGGAGATGAAATGCCGAGATCTTCAAGAAATGATCGAAGCCATACCATCTCCCGTGCGGTCTCAGCCATAGCTCGATACTCAGACTCTGCACTGGAGCATGATACCACCTTCTGTTTCTGGGATCGCCAGGTGACGAGGTTACCTCCAATTAAGTGCAATAGCCTGTAGTAGATTTACGATCTCCCTTGTCACCTGCATACCCGGCGTTAGAGTAGGCTTCGATATGCAAATGACCGTGTTGTCGATAGATGAGCCCTCTCCCTGGGGCTCGCTTGATGTATGCTAGAACCCATAGAGCTCCCTCCCAGTGAACTCGTTGAGGTTCCTGCATGAACTAACTCAAGACACTAACCGCGTATACAATGTCAGGGCGAGTGACGGTGAGATATATATCAACTTGCCCAACAATCTCCGATAGCGGTTAGCATCCTCAAAGAGTGGATAAAAAGTATCCCAAAACAGTGGGCGAGCTTCCATGGGTGAGGTCTCTGGCTTGCACCCAAGAAGTCCTGTCTCCTTAAGCATGTCAAGGGCATACTTCCGTTGGGCCAAAGCGAGCATCCCGTCTTGATGAGCAAACTCGATCCCAAGAAAGTATCTCAAACTCCCCAAGTCACGAATGCTGAGGTGTTGCTGTAAATGAGTCTTCGTAGCAAGAATAATGTCATTAACATAAACTGCAAGAATGACAAGGCCACCCTTAGTCTTCTTAGTGAGCACGGTGGGATCGGCCGCGCATGATGTGAAGCCAAAGGCAGAGAGAAGGCCGCTAAACTTGGCAAACCAAGCACGTGGACTCTGCTTGAGTCCGTAAATAGCTCGCCGCAGAAAACACACCTTAGATGACTCCCCCTGAGCAACATATCCAGGAGGTTGCTCCATAAAGACCTGCTCCTCAAGATCACCATAAAGAAAGGCATTAGAGACATCTAACTAGTGGAGAGACCAAGCTTTATTAGCAGCTAGAGATAGGAGCACGCGGACAGAGTTGAGATGAATTACTAGCGAGAATGTCTCGGTATAGTCAATGCCATACGCCTGAGTAAATCCACGAGCAACCAGACGAGCCTTGTGACGAGCAGTGGTACTATCAGGATGATATTTAATGGTGAAGACCCATTTGCACGTGATGATGTTGGCATCTGCTGGACGGGGAACCAAGGTCCAAGTCCCTCAAGAAACTAAGGCCTCCACTTCATGGTCCATCGCCGCTTTCCATTCACGTACCTGTGCTGCCTCAACATGCGATTGTCGAATCGACTCGGAGGCTACCAAAAGGGCAAAGGCATGAAAGGATGGAGAAAGACGATCATAGGAAACAAAGTGAGAAATAGGATGCTGAGTACAAGCGCGTGTACCCTGGCGAAGGGTGATGGGAAGGTGAAGATCATTTGGAGGGGCTTGGGGAACGACGACCGGGGATGGCGAGGTGGCCGTGGAGTTGGGGGATAGGGGATCGGTATCTGGAGCAGATGAGATGGGCTGAACTGAGGAAATAGGAGGAGAGGGAGAGGAGAGAAAGAGTGGAGGAGGAGGAACTGAAGGACAGGGATCGACAATGACCACCAAGGGAGGGAAGCCAGGCAGAGGAGATGCAGCGGTAAGAGTCGGGGAAGGCGAGGGAGGAGAGAAGAAGGGAGAGTCCTCATGGAACGTAACATCGGCAGAAGTCATATAACGACGGGTATCAAGAAAGTACACCCGGTAGCCTTTTTGTGTCCTAGAGTAGCCAACAAACACGCCTTTGAGAGCATGAGGGGCGAGTTTAGATAGGGAAGGAGAGTGATCTTGGACAAAAGCAATACATCCAAAAACTCGAGGTGGAAGGGAGAAGAGGGATGATGTGGGTTGGAGACGATGAAGGGGAATAGTGCCACCAAGGGGAGCAGAGGGGAGCCGATTCTGGAGAGAGGTCACATTCATGAGGGCGTCAGACCAAAGATAAGATAGGACATGCATCTCAATGAGTAGTGTGCGAGTGATATCAAGGAGTTGACGGTGTTTTTGCTCTGCGATGCCATTTTGCTGTGAGGTGTGAGGACATGTGGTTTGGTGAATAATGCCACGATCAGCACAAAAGGTACGTAGAGAGGTTTGGAAAAACTCAAGAGCATTATCAGTACAAAGAATCTTTGGCGTAGTGGAGTATTGAGTGACGACTTCAGTGATGAAGTGGGTGACTGTAGTGACAACCTCAGAGCGATCGCAGAGAAGGTAGACCCAACTCACACGAGTATAGTCATCAACAAACACGATATAGTAGCGATGACCTGAAACGGAGGGAGTACGAGAGGGACCCCAAACAACACAATGAAGAAGATCAAAAGGTGCAAAAGAGGGGATGTCATCGCAACTAGAGTAAGAAGATCGATGATGTTTGCCCAATTGACATGACTCGCATACAAACTGAGTAAGAGAAAACCATGGTAAGGTCTTTTTAATTTTTTCAAAACAAGGATGGCCTAAACGGCGATGCCACAAAAGGGAGGAAGTAGCGGTAGATGTAACAAAAAGAGCTTGAAGACCCGATGAGGGTTCATCAACAATGAGCTCATAGATGCCTCGCCCGTTCTCACAGCCCAAACCAATCCTCCGTCCGGTATACAGATCTTGGAAAATGCAATGAAAGGGAAAGAAGGTAATTGTACAGGGAAGAGCACGAGTGATAGCACTAATAGAGAGAAGATTGACAGGGAAGTCAGGAACATAGAGGATTTGGTGAAGAGAAAGAGAAGGGGTGACACGAGTAGTACCACGGCCTTGGACAAGGTCAAGGTCATCGGCAATGGTAACGGGGGGATGGGAGGGGGTAAGGTGATATGACGATAAGAGTGAGGAAGCAATTGAGTCGATAATCCATGATGGTGAAGAGGAAGCAAGTAGAGCAGATGTACCTAACGTGGTGGGAGCCGGAAGCGACGCAAGGCTGGCAGAAGAGGAGGCATCAGTACTCGCAAAACAACGAAGGGCGTCATACTCGGCCGGCGTCAAGGTCACATGATATTGAGGAGTAGGGATGTTGGGCGGTGCAGAGATGTTGGGCGGTGCAGGAGGAGTCATAACCGCTTGGGCAGTAGGATGCTTGCCGAATTGCTTCCAACACTTGTTGGCGGGATGATTTTGCTTGCCGTAGTGAGGACATGGTGGAAAAAGGTTACGACCACGCTCACGAGGAGGACGATTGCCATCAAAGCGCAGAGGGAGACCACCATCGTCATGAGCTCGAGGAGTAGAAACCACCATCGCTAAGGGAGGAGGCGTATCGCCTGGAGCTGAAGAGAGAGGGAGCGAAGGCATACCAGTCGTGACTCGAAGAGCAGCAGAGAAAATGGTAGTGATGCTAGGGACATGGTCACCAGATAGAAGAGAGCCCCTAAGTCGAGAGACGATAGAGGGACGAAGCCCACTAAGGTAGATGCTAGCATAGAGCTCTGGGCGGTAACGCTTCAACGTCACGAGATCTGTGGTGGGAGGCTGATAAAGGTCAACCTCTTGAATTAAGGCCTGCATGCGGCCGAAGTGGGCCTGAAGAGAGAGATTGCCTTGCTTGAGAGTGAGAAGAGACTCGAAGATCTCTACCACACGGCCGATGTTCGTCTGATTGGCATACATTGTTTCAAGGGTTTGCCAAAGAGAGCGCGCCGGCTTGATGTGCGTGAGAGACTCGGCAATGTTCTGCTTGATGCTATGAAGCATCCAAGTGATAATGGCTGAGTTCGATTGCGACCAAGAAGCATAAGATGGGTCGCGAAGGGGCGGAGGGTCCTCCATGAGATGATGATGAAGGTTGTGAGACTCAAGAAAGAGCTCAAAGCTAGAAGCCCATGCTGAGTAATTATTGCCAGTAAAATTATAGGCAGGCCGAGTAAGTTATGCCGTGATTGAGAGACGAGGTGCAATTGCCGATGGAGTAGGAAACACTACAGGCAGGAGAATCACTTGAGTATCAACCTGAGGTGCCGGGACGTGTGGTAACGAAGTATCGGAACTCGGAGCCAAAGAGTGTGGAGAAGCCATAAATTATTCATGCAGACCTTGTAATAGGATGAGATAGAAGATGTAGGCGTGAATAAGTGCGCCGTTTGGAGCGAAGTGACAGCAGCGCACGTCGCGAAGCGTCGGATGGAGCGAAGCATTGACGGCGCCCTGTGATTTCGACGACGAGAAGGCCCGATAATGGTGATGATGGTAGACTAGGAAGGAGAAGCAGCGCGCCGAGAATGACGACTATAGCGTCCGATGGCGGCGGCAGCGAGAAGAGATTATGGCTCTGATACCATGTTGACGATGAGATGAATAAACCCTAGAATCGTATATGGAAATGAGAGTACATAGGTCCTTATATAGGAGAAGATGAGAGGAGAAGATAAATGGGCCGAGAGCCCAATACCACCATCGGACATCATCATTTCAGTGATATAGGGAGCTATTGAGAGAATTCAACAATACTATTCATGGTGGAGATGACCGTCGCAGGTCCTCTTCATGCACACACTTTTGGCTGGCTTTAATAATTGGTATTCACTTTAGAGGATCATAAAAATATTTCACTTTTCCCATTGAAAGACAAATACTGATTTCTCTTGGCATTACATATACTCTTGGAAAATCTCAATTGAAGAAGTGGGTAGACAAAGTTTTTGTGAGTCTCTTGAGTGAGCTGTACTGTCTAGCAATTTCCTGAATATTGGGCAGAAAAATGTATCAAGAAATCAAAGTGAAATTTCTGTAGTAAATTTCCTAATGAATGTTGAACATTTAGGTTTAGATTTCGAATCTTGATTAGAACGTCATCACAGGGAAAGTTATCATTTTGATATTACTTGGTTAAAGTCTGATATCTGATCTGTTTAGTTTACTTAAGTCCTATCTTTTACTACTTTTTGAAATAATTATTTCACCCAAAATCATACTCATTTTATCTTCCACTTTTACCAATGGTCATAAATCTACTTTTAAAATCCTAATGCTTGCTAGATTAAGGCTTTTCTGTTGACCACCGAATCTTGTGTTTTCAATGACCCTTCGATTCAGTCTCACTAGTGGTCAACCCGTGTTTGGAGTCAAACAATAGTGAAATTTCAATACGATTACTCTGCCGCTTTTTCTTTAATAATGGCTTCAAAACAGGGATTATTTGGCATTGGATTTTATGCTTATCTATTCTCCCCCCTTTTCTCACATCTTTGGTATGGGAACTCTATTAAATAGTCTCTCTCATTGTCCATCATTTTCTTCTCTTCTCTTTTTCCCGGGATTTAATAAATGGATGGTATCATGATTTCCAACAGTCAAGTAGGCAGAAAGAGTAAGGGATCTAGAGGAAGGGGGAAAGAGGATGAAACAGAGGACAAGATTACTGGTCAGGTAAGTATATCGGCACATAGCTAACCCGAGAGCAAAACAAAGCTCTCTAAGTCACTAGCAAGGGCTTTGTTCTAGAATCCCTGCGAGGCAGATATCCTGTGATACATCAATGATACATTGAAACAAGGGATAGGCTGAAAATCTGAGGAGGGATAAGATGGAAGGACTAATATACTCGAATAATTGAAGTGAAAACAGGATAGATATAGGATACCTATAGATGTCAATTCACACGCTTGAATATATATTATAATAGCATGAGATCAAGAGAGAAAAACGGATTGATGCATTGATGGATTAGATATATATATTTTTAGATCTATCGATGGAAATATGGCGACAGAGAGTGATATATGGTGGGATACAGGGATTAATAAGCACACGTATACATCTGAACTACATCTACCGAAGGCGAAAGAAAGATAAATATGGAACGAGACAGACAGCGAGGAAGAAAAAGAGGGATTGTTGGCTCCGCAGGCAGCGCGAATGATATTGACTGTTTACTCGAATATTTTACTGCCGAAAGAAGCTCGTTGACGTCTCCCATCGCCGACAGGAATCCCATCATAGAGATAATCCGTTCTGATGAAGGGCCCAAACTGCCAGATATCATCGCAGGAAAAGGCACGTCTTCATTGACCAACCAATTGAGGATCGGACGGTCATGGAGCTCCTGCTTGTCAGAATCATTCGTTGACTTCATTGTGACTGGTGACTCATGCGATTTGACCCTGGTGCGATTTCTTGGGAAGTAATTCCTTTGCTTGCTGTCAGCTTTAAATTTTTTATTGTTTCAGTAAAAAAAACTTTGCAAATCATTTTTTAGAGTTGAGTTCTTGTTCGTTCGATACTTTCCGTTAGATTAAAGTATTCAGAAATAGTTAAAACAAATTTTATGACTTTAAACGAGAAATTAGTTTTTTTTATTTATAGCATGGCGGGGAGCTAAAGATTGAGCTGCTGTCACGTAAAAAAGTCAATGGGCCCGCCACATGTCGAATTCTTGTGCATCTTTCGAGTCATCCTGACAGAAAGGCGACACGTGGCGTTGACGAATCTTTGGAGATCTTTGTGAAGCCAGGTGCTTCACTCGATAATTTTGTATCCTCGGGATCGGGTTAAGTTGGTACTCCACTCGAGCTCAGTATTACTTTGCTTTTCATAAAAAAAACCCGTTCTGTCATGCCTGAGCAGATGAGAGGGAGAGAGAGAGTCAGAGAGCATGGTAGGCGAGAAAGGTAAGGGATGGAGAGATATGAGACACGGAGGTGAAGGATGATGAGAAACTATAATGAATATTTACAGAGATGGGAATGGGCGTGGACAATGATGAATATTTAAAGTGATAGACGGTCGGGCAAAGGGTGAGAGAGGTAGGGGTAGAGGAAGAAACCGCTAGAGAGAGGAGATCAATTGAGGGGGAAAAGGTCACAAGAAGAGAAAAGGACGAAGACCCGATTTGTCAGCGGTCAACGTCTTGGCAATGGTCTTTGGTCATTAATGCGTACCTTCTTCAATTTACGACAAGTATCAGGTACATGAAACCTTTGACTCCTTATCTGCTTCACCATGTCACGGGTATAAAGGACTAAACAAAGAATCAGAGAAAATGAGAAAGAGAGAGAGAGAGAGAGAGAGAGAGAGAGCCTGCAGACAGAGAAGTGGGGAGAGCGGTGGACGGAGCTCGTAGACGTCGCTGTCGCACTTTGACTGTCTTTCGTTTGTTTTTCCTTTGCTTTCTCCGTCTTCTTCCCTGCGCAGAAGTACCAAGACAGAGAAAGTAAGAGAGAGAGAGAGAGAGAAGATAGGCAGGTTAAGGAGTCGGAAGCACGCGCGCGTGCCGCGTGGGCCCGAGGTTGACGGTGCATCGGCTTCTAGTCCTCGCTAGGGCGTCAACCGACCCCACTGACTGCCGTTTTCTTTCCCTATTTAACTCGTGCGAATGCCTCACGCGAGTAACTATGATTGTCAGTTCGAAAATCACATCCAGTAGATGAAATTCTCAAAAAGCACTTTAATGGGTATATTAAATGGTTCGTCAAATAGATAAAAAAAGTGGTTATGAGTTGTTCGTTCTACTTCATTGATGTCGTAGTAGGTGAACATTAGTGCAACGACTAACTTTCATGGATATGATATTCGTTCATTTAACGTTTGTTAAGAACCTGATAAAATAAAAATGTCAATTCTTCGTCAAGCAAGTAGAATAATGAAACTTTTCAATGGGGAGAAGATTTTGGTGGGAAAAAACAGTTTGATCATCATGAAAGCGGGCTGGTTTTCTATTTCCTGCTGCTTCCTTGTTTTTCGTACAATGACTTGATCATGTAAAAATTAACGTAGAGAATAGTTGATCAAATTTTGGTGAAAAAGTAGTGACTAAGTGAAAGTTTTGATTTTCTTTCATCTTAAAGTATCACTGAATTTAGGAAATTACCTTACATTGTTTCATTTATGCTCCGATGATTATCCAATGGATAGTGTACGTCAAAGGAGATAAGAGATTAACTGAGATAGAGGGAGATGGAGAGAGGCAGACAGAGAGAGAGAGAGAGGTGTTGTCGTCTCTCGTGTGCAGAAAGAAGAGCAGAAAATTATTAGACTAACGTGGCTTTTCTTAAAGTGAGTCGGAGAATATTTGAGAGAATGTCCTGAAAACAAACCGGAAGGGAAAGTAGATAAGCAGTCAAGTCGTCTTTGGTCACCGGTGAAACGTCAAACGCGTAGAAGGAAGTCGTTGTCCTTAAATCTTCCTTTCTTTCTCTGCAGGCGCCTCCTTTATATACCGCGAAATAGCGGTCCTCCCATTCTCTGCAACTCTACAAGATAGTGGAATAGAGAGGAAGGAGGTATTCCGCCGTCAAGTACAAGTGAGAGAATACGAAGACAGAGAGAGACGCTGAGATATACGCCCATATCAAGACAGCGATACTAGGGTTCCGATCCTTTCTTCAACCTTTTGATGGCGGAGGAATTCCAGGGGGGTATTTACAGCACACGCTGGTGGAGTGCTTCGAGAAAGGGGGATGAAAGGCCGATGACGGCTCCATCCACGGCTTCTTGCTCGTTGGATATCACAGAGATCGGCTCAACTTTAAACTGGACGCCTGATATTATCGGAGGAGGACATATGGAAGACGTTCATCGGCTCCAAACTATCGATTCAACGGGAATAGCTCCCTTCATGACCGACTACAATCGCCCCTCCCCCTCTTTGGACTGGAACCAAGCTCTCCTGTGAGTACTCACGCTCATCGATCTTCAATTTTTGATAATTTAAATGGAAAACTCGAACCCACAAGATAATTTCTGAATAAAACGATACCAGTAAGAAAACATCTGTCAGTAATCAATATTCTTCAATCAATTTTTCATTTTTTTTACTTAGAAAACATGCACCCAAGAAAATTTTCGTTATTTTAGGATGAACCCTAATTTGGACTCCTGCTTTGTGTACCAGCGAGAGAGTTGATGAAGGATTTCAGGCTATTCCTCTTCAAGATTATCGTTCCGAAGGAGGAAGTGTGTTTGCGAGCCAAGGGTTCATGGGCGACAGCTGTTTTTCCGAGAGCATCTGCTCTTCTACTATCCTTCCTGGTTCCTATCAAGATTCATGTCAGCCTCCGTGGCCTCAGTTCTTTAATCATCTCAAGGCATCCTCCCCACCCCAACAAATGCACCTCTCCGATAATATCGTCTTCTATCCTCCTCTGCAGCCACAGTTTGAGCGGAAATCAAACTTATCGATGTCAAAGGTAGTGTTTGATGTCGCTTCCCGAGATATCAGTTTATCATGAAATAGCTATCGTTATTCAATAGTCATATTTTTTTTATGGGTTTCTCTACTATGGCTCAATCCAGTCTACTCCAGAGATAGTGCGAGAATTAAGTGCGGATACGAAGAAAAGCGGAGGCGAGCCTGCTGTATCCTTCAAAAAGGCCAGAATGGAGACGCCGTCATCATTGCCGACCTTCAAGGTATGATTTAGGATTAAAGCAGGGAGCTTTAATCATTGAGAATCATATAATGTATATCTTTTTGGGCTTTTGTCCTTTAATCTTGCAGGTGAGAAAAGAGAAACTCGGCGATCGGATCACTGCTCTTCAGCAGCTCGTATCTCCCTTTGGGAAGGTGAACATCCTGATTATTTTTTCTAACAAAAGATAGGTTAATGGAGTATACTTGTCTCCCTCTCCGTATCTCTCGCTCTCACCTCGTATACTCTCCATCTCTTTTCTCAGACTGATACAGCATCTGTCCTACACGAAGCTATCGACTACATCAAATTTCTCCACGAGCAAGTCAGTGTACGTTCCCCTATCTCTCTCCTTTTTCTGCTCTATATTCCACGTAGGTTTTCTGAACTTCATTTCTATTCTCTCTCAGTCTAATTCCCATGACTACTTTTCTGTCCACCAAGTCTGACAAAACCAATTTTTTGGTAATTGTGAACTCCAATCATTATTGGTCCAGGTTCTTTGTCCGCCGTCTCTCTCTCTCTTTCCCTCCCTTCCTCTCCCCAATACTCTCTCACTCCTTCACTGCGTTATCCACGTCAGTTTCCTCAACTTCTGCTTTATTTTCTATCCGTCTTTCTCTCACGAGTATCTTTCTTTCCCCTCCAAACCTGACAAAATTAAATTTTCGATGTCTATGATGTAGATTCTTCTGGGTCCAGATTTTGCTTGCTCCCTCTCTCTCTCTTCCACATAATGCGAAACAAGACGGGAATTTCTCAGGCTAATATTATAATTTTCTTTTATTCGGTTAGGTTCTTAGCACTCCATACCTGCAGAACGCACCAACCATGCAGCCGCAAAGGGTACTAATCAATTTCCTTTTAACTTCTATATCTGTAACCTCACTTCAAAAGGACGGTCAAAATTCATTTTCGATGCAGGATATCCAAAAGCAGAAGAGCAGTGACAGCTCACACAGAGATCTTAGAAGCCGAGGACTTTGTCTCGTTCCCCTCTCCAGCACGCTAGCCGTTGCGAGCGAGCCAATGGCTGACTTCTGGACTCCCAGCTTCGGAGGAACGTACCGGTGAGCAGATCGCCTGAGCTCAAAACTGCCGAAAACCGGGAAGAAAGAGAACGATAAAGCTAGAATACCGACTCATTTTAGATAGATAGACAAATAGATAGACAGTATCCTTTTTGTGATGTGGCTCAACGTAAATGGGAACAGATGCTAAATTCGGCTGAGGGTTAGTAGGGGATTTAAGGGGCTGAGGATTATTGGCTGAAGCTGAATTTAGCAGAAAAAGGATGGAAAAAGAAAGAGAAGAATCTGTTCCTGTTGACGCGTGTTGACAACCGTGCTTTAGCCTTTTCCCAGGGATGAATAAAAGAAGCAGAGATAGTATCTGTCCACAGAGTATAATTTGCTCGTGGTATTGTTCTGTCTCTTCAATCCTTTTAAAATTAACTTTACGCTCGGTATTCTAGGCTGTGAGAGGATCTGTAGAAGAGAAAACTGGGATGGCACGTTTTTTTCTTTTAGATTCTCTCTCTCACGCGTCAAACACAATGCAACCATTATCGTTAGTTCGCCAGATAAAGCAGCACACTTCCTAGAGGTTCAGAACTGCATTGGAAATTTCCTGTCGATAGATAATTCAATAGAGATAGCTTTATAGATGATCTTGTTGGAGACCAGAATCCAAGAATTTTTTTTTTAAGTTTAATGGCAATTTACGAGAGAACATCCCAAACGAATAATTGAAAATATTAGACCCTCATGATCTTTCTAGCAATATTCAGAATGGAAATCTTTAGAATCGTATGAAGATAGTGATTGGCTTAGATTTTCGATTGTATAAAACCTCAGAAAGAATTCATCAGAATGTAAATTAATCAGCAAAGGAATGAGTTCTCGTCTATATTGACGGGAACCAAAAGGTGTTGTATAGAAACCAAAGCGATTGGTAATTCACCCTTATAGTAATTGGACCAGTTTTTAGCTGCCCATGGGATCAATGAACGTAAGAAATATGGTTTTAATGACGTGCATATAAATCTAGATGTTTATATTTTTGCCCTTGTTTTAGTTGAGCTTGCCTACTATGCTTTCCCTATCAATATGGTTACAGTTTGACCATTTATTATTATAACTAGGGAATATAAGAGTCACCCTCTTGAAAATGAATTCTGCACTTGTTTTCTTCCCATTTATACAAAAGCTCTGATAAGATGTATATTTAACTTAAAATCTTATCTTATTTAACTAATATTCATGCTTATTTTATGTAATTATGATGCATGTTATCATAGTTTTATGAATTTTCTCTATTGGGATGCCATTTTACTAAAGTTCATATTTTTGCATAATTTAGGGTTAATTTTGTGCTTAAATGATTTATGACCTTTTATAAGGTCAAAAAAATCACCTTTTAGCAATTTTTATTTTGTCTTTGGTGAAGATGAGTAAAAGAAGAAAGAGAAGAAGAAGATGATAGAGGAATCAAAGAAAATGAGTGGAAGATAGGGTTCCCTTAATAGTATTTTTGAATTCATCATTTATTCTTCTTTTAATTTATATTTTAGATGGTATGATATTTAAGATGAATAAATTTGTGATCCAATGGAGAAAACTTGGAGTCAAAAAGAAATATATAAATGAAGATATGACTTTCTGAATTTTATAGAATTTTTTAGATTTTATTTCGATTTTTTAGGCTTTTTGGAATTTCTTTCCTTAAAAAAAATATAAAAAGGGTTTATTTAATCGCGCGGGACCCGCGAAGCTGATGTGGTGCGGTGCCCACACGTGACAAAGCTACGCAAGGACACATGGATGCGTTCGTGGACACATGGACGTTGGGCTAGCATTTGAGGGGCCCACGGGTTTGTGGGCCCAAGTAAGATATGGGGGGCAAACTAGGCCCATATGGGCAACACACCCCTTATGGCACTTCGCCCTTTTATACCCATCGATTTCCCTTATTTTCTTCGTGTGGGACTGTGTTACCTTTCTTTCTTTGCAGGTGATGTGGCAACGTGGGGTGCATCAGATGATATCGCGTCAATTAAGGCGCATTAATCGGGTGGATTGTGCTCCACAAGATCAGAATCAGAGCACGTGACAATTTTTCAGCCATCTATCTCATTAATGAAATCCAATGGCTGCGATTTAATTGCGCTTTCGGTGACTCATGGAGTGACACGTGGCTTCATAAGGAGACTCCAATCAAGATCAGATGGGCGATAATCGTGGGATCGTGGACCATCATTTTGACGTGATCGTGGTCGTCCAAAATCTCTTCAACGAATCAAATGACCCGCATTTTTCACGTCAATTTCCCTATAAATAGATGTTCTTCCCTTTGTAAACTTAACCTTCAATCAAATCTTGAAGAAATTAAGCGATTTTAGAGCAAAATCTTAGGTTCTTCGTGATCCCCCTGTGTTCTAGACTTAATTGCAAACATATTGAGGCAAGATTGATCACGAATTGTTGCAAGAATCAATCGGAATCTCCCCTTGAACGCCGAACACACGTCGAAGAGGAAGTCGAAGAAATACTTTTCAATCCACGTGATATGAAGCCCAATCTTCACGTCAATCAGGTTAATAGTGTGATTTGATCGTAATCCTTACAACTTATGTAGGTTAGATTAGATTTAGATAGGTAATTTTGATTTTAGAAATCGGAAATTTTATCTTTTTGTCTAAATTTGGGTATAGATTTTTGCTGATTTTCAAACAAAGATTTCTCCTTGATCTTAAGTCCAAATGATTCGATTTTAGTTTCATTGGATTCCTTGTTTCATCAGCTTTCCGTGGATATCTGATTCATAAAATTATCACCATTTGACCCCTTCAATCTGACGTTTGACCATCGAATGTTCATTTTCAATCCGAATTTGGGTGTTGAGTTATGGGGGCAATTACTCTTAAAATATAAGGTGAAATTCAATAATTTTGGTCTCTTTGGAATCCTCTAATAATTATATTTATATTTTTACAGGAAATTTAAGATTTGGATATCATTTGGTTAGTCAATTTCATGCTTTTGTCTGAGGTTTTCATTTCAAGATTTTTTTCTGATTACTGATTTTGAATAAATCATAGTAAATCCAATTCTTCTTTAAAAATCACATATTTTATATCAAAAATTTTCTATTTTCTCTGTAGTTTTTGAAGATATAATTTTGGTAATATTTTCTCACCTTTTTATTCTTTGATTTTATAAAAAGTCAATGTCTAGTCAAAGTCAACACTTTGACCTTGACTTTTGACTTTTCTTTGTGAAATCATTTTCTAAAATGCTTAAAATATATTCTCTGATATATTCATATCATTTCTAGTAATAGCATATCACTTTTAACCCTAATTAGACTTAAGTTTGACCAAGTCAACTCTTCGATACAAGTCAAACATTCTCTTTGGTTCGACTTGATCTTTTCACTGTACTTTATTTCATACTCTAAACCTTTGAGATTTCAGAATTATAAGTTTTTTTTTATCAACGATCGTGTGTTTCAACGACTACATAAATCGTTTTGTCAAGCTCATTGATCTAACTGATGTGTATTATCTGACTTGCAAGTTAAATATACTTACATTGCTCATTCATATTCATTGAAATAAAATTTTATTCATTTTCACTTTTATAAGATGTTTACAATGAAGTCCATAAATATATATAATGACTAAGTGAATCCTAAAAAGATCATAGTTTCTTCCCAGAAAACAAGAAGAAATAAATTAGTTCTCAATAAATGTAAGAAAAGAAAGTTGACCTCTTTGACTCTTTAAGAATTCCTTTAACCATTTTTGGCTTTTTAAGAATTATCATTACTATCATTTACTTCTAATAAAAAGGGAGGTCACTGAAAGACCTTCTAAAAAGTTGGAAAATTTTAAACAACCTCCTAAAAAAGTTGAAATGGTTGTAGTCCCCTAAGAAGTTAGTTAACTAAACTCCTAAAAAGTTGAAGGACCCATTTTCTTCTTCTCATTCTTGACAATCTCTATACAGACACTCATTTCATTTCACTAAGAAAATTTAGGGAATTCATCATTTAGTGCTATGGAAATGGAGTTCACTTGAGGAGTTCATTTCCTTTTTTCTTCTCATTGATAACTTGCATTGATGTTCTTCCATATGTGCACGTATGTCTTTGCATAAAAAAAACCTCACAAAAATGTGAGAATTCAACTACTTGAATTCTTAGAAGTCAAGTGAGGTTAGTCTCATAATACACAGAAAGTGGAGTGACTGATTGACACTGAGTAATCATTGAAAACACATCATCAAGGGTCAAAATAAAGTCCAAACTTACCAATTTTAAGAATAATTCACGAATTGAGGGATATAATGGTAAATAAGGGTCCAATCCATAGGGAATTAAGGAAATTTTGTATGATCTCTTTGAATTTGATCAAATCAGACGATGAATCGATGATAGAAATTGGGCAAATGGATATTTTATGAAAAAGGACTTGAAGACGATTCCACGGAATCAAAAATAAAAAATTGGACTTTGATTTCATGGAGAAATCGAATATTGATCAGAGATGATTTTTTTGAAAATAAAATTGCAAAATTATCGAAAATAAGAACAAAATTAACTCAAATTACGATTCTAAAATGAAATTAAATGCTAAACGAAGATAGATTTGGATGAAACACGATCCCTAACCCACAATTACGATTGAATTGATCCAATTAATTGCCAGAATCAAGGCTAGTCATCAAAATTCAGAAATCACGATTCGTGGAGTTCAAGCGTCAATTTCTTCCTCGTTGATAGTCAAAATCTTGATTTTAAGCACTCTGTGGATGTAGAAATGAGTATAGAAGCGATTGGGATCAAGAGATTTAAGAGATTTGATGTCTATATAGTTCGATTAAGTTGAATTGCTCTTGAACGCTTTACAATCTCGAAGAACATCTCAATTTATAGGGCGATTTGGGCGTAACCATCCGATCGTTATTTAATTCTCGATCAACGGCTTTGATGAAACGCATCGGATGCAAATCGTTACTGTTAAGTCGCAGCTGTTGGATTACCAAACGACCGCCGAGATGGAGCCACATTGCATGTGTTATAAAACGCATCAGAATGCTAGTGGTTGGATCACGATCGGATGCTCTTGATGCGTTTTTCGTCGGTTTTATCTCGACCATTATAAGTCCTCTTTATCAACGGTTGAGATTAAACACAATCCAATAAATCCAATTTCGCCACGTATCCCCCTCTCTTAAGTGAAGATCAACGGCTATAAATCCTCGCGCGATCGAACGCTCGTTAGGCTATCACGTCGCCTCGCTGCCTTGACCGTTGATCGCGACATGATCGGACGATCTAGATCACGCCACATCACCTACGTGCTTAAAAATAATCTGAAAAATTGATTGAAATTAGAAAAATTGATTTTTCATTCCGGAAAATCTTCAGAAATTCATTAAAAATTCATAAAAATTCTTAAAAAAAATTGGAAATTCATAACTTTTTAATTGTAACTCCAAATTAATCCAAATTTCTTTGATTTGATCAGAAATTAAATCATCTATCATTCTAAGAAATTTAATAAATAACAAGACATTTAATTTCTATTTCAAAATTACATTCATTTATTTAAGATTTAAACTTTAGAAAATTAAATGAATGTTTATAAAAAATAATTTCTCTCATTATTTGACTTTAAAAACTACTTATAATCTCAAGAAAAGATGGGTTATAAAATTATTTATCTTTAATTCATCATAATTAACCCTAATTTAAAGTATTTTGTGATTATAATGACCTTTTCATAGTATGTTAGATAAATACTGATAAATATGAGAACATGCATAGGAATGAAATCTTTTATGCCTTAATATACATTAATAATCATGTATTATCATGTCTTATTAGCATGTTATCATGGAGATAATCATATATGTTAGGACATGTTCATATATATGCCATACTTGATCACAAGAAAGCAAATATTGTCACTAGTGAAGTCTTAATTAGAACCTAAATATAATATTATACTAGGAATCTAAGATCATGGGGACTACACTAAGCACCCATTGATAGATGTTGGTAGATATAGATACCATTCTTTGGGTTTTTTGTGAAAAGTATATATATCCAAAGTCTATATAAATAAGGGGATAATGACTATACCCAGGGGTTCCTATGCAAACCTTGCTAGAAACTCTTCCCTCTCTTCTCATTCTTTATTGGTTAAGAGCGTTGAAGAGAAATTCAATCATCTGGTACTTTTGTGGATAATGCTAGAAGCTAGATCTAGCATTATCAAACTAGGATTTGGAGAGTTTTTCAAGCCTCAAATCCTTGAAGTCAGTGCCTCCATGCAACCTTGCTAGTGACCTAAGGCACCCTTGTTGACTTCTGCATGCAGCCTTGCAACCACCCTTGCTAGTGCCATTAGACGCCCTTTCTAGCACCTTTTGGCGCCTGTGCCAGCTTCTATAGGTGCATCTACCAACACCTTCGGGTGCTCTAGTTAGAACCTTAAAGTGCCTTTGTGCGTTTCTATTTGAGCCTTTGGGCCCTTTTGCTATCACCTCTACCTCTTTGTGCTAGTGCATTCTTGGCAGCTTATCATGGTCATCTCATTAGCCTCTTGTGATACTCACTCTAGCAAGCTATACATGTCAAAGATCTAGCTTGTGTAGGGGCATTAAAATGAGCTACTAGCTTTGTTAGAGTATAGCCCATTAGGATCAAACCTGTTAAAGGGCCTTAGTCCCACATGGAGCATATTTTTGTTTCTCTTCTGTTATCATCTACGTATTGAAGTATGTAATCCCTTTATATTGTCAATCTAATGCAAGCCTTGACTTTTTAACAACTTAAAAGTTCACTAACCATGTTTTAGGATGAATATTGTTGGCATACTTCCTTAAGATAGAGTGAGCTTACCAATCTAACTAGTACACTTTATCCTAAAGGCAAAAACATTGTGGGTACTAGTCACATGTGACAAAGTTGTGATATGGATAAGTAATCCAAATAGAGATACTTGGATAGTCACATAAATGTTAATACCATCAACATAAACATCAAAAACCAAAATGCCCCTTTGAAAGTGGACTTTTCACATTACAATGGCTTCTAAATCCATATTTTTCATAATTTGAAATTCAATGTATTCATTTTCTGAATTTCTATTGAGTGCATTAAAATCATCATTTTTAGTTCCTAATTTTCATGTGGGTTTGAGCTCGACTCATCATTCTATCTATATTCTCTCTCACAATCCTAGTAAGTTGAGATTTTTATAACTCACAATTTTGTTTTGTTTTCAATTGAATACAGATCATGCTACTTAATCATCTCATTGGTCTCTAATGATACTCTCTACGACAAGCTAGATATGTCTATGCTCCACGTTTAGGGGAAGTGTTAGAATGAGACTCTAGGCCTACTAGAGTGTAGCCCAATAGGGCCAGACCATTTGGGTGCCTTGGTCCTGGATTAAACATATATGTTCCTCACTCATAATCTCTTATATATAGAGGCTTTTACACTCTTTTTGAATTATTTATCTATTCAGGTTTTATTCATTCAAATAGATTGATAAGAAAGAGACTACAACCCTACTTGGACAGCCCAATTGACCCAAGCTAGTTGGAACACTAGTGGGCCATACTCTAACTATCCCACATAGAAATAATCTAAAATGGTATCTAGTTTATAAAAGAGGTGATGAAACATTATGTTGAAAATTTTGTTAAGGAAAATTAAATATCATAGAGTAATACTTCCATGTGTGCACCACATGAGTGTCACAAGCACATCATGGGGTGCCCTTAGATCCTTAGGTGTACCACCGTGTGTTCACTACCATGTCAACCATGCTAAGTAACACCAAATTCTCTCATTGTAAGGCTTAAAGTAAATATAAAGAATCCAAAATACATATAAACTTCAAAATAGGAAACATAAAAGATGAGGCCTTTTTCTATGAAATTTGTGACTTGAAATCAAAAGTTAATTTTATAAATTATCATATCATTTTTAGACGAAAGATGAAACTAGAAAGAATGAAAAAGTGAATTTTATCATTAACTTTATTTTTAAAATTACATAATTCAAAAACTAAAAGCTGAATTGATTTCCTCTTATTCTTCTTTTCTTGTGTTTATCTTGAAAATCACCCTAGAATCATGAAAAGTGATGAATAATACAAGGTTACAATTGCCATGCAAACTTTGATAAGATATAAGAAATTCAAAAAATATATGTAGTTTAGAATAAGCTGCATCATAATTACATATATTTCAAATTAAAATCACTCAATGATCAAGTAATGACATGTATGAAATGCATGTCATCATGGACTTGTATACCTCTCTTGGGGTGGCATCTGGCAAGGGATGTATGAGTTTAAGTGTAATTTTGTTTCTCAATATACTTATTCTCTATCTAGCAATTGCAAATGTCAACGGATCACAAATGGGCTAGTGTCCTATTGTGGGAGGATTATTGGATGCCCTCTAAATCAATAATGTGAATGGTAAAGCCCAATTGTATTGAGTGAGTAAAGAAGATATTACAAGCCTCTATTTATAGAAGAGAAAGAGAGAAAGATACAAATATAACCCGTTTGGGACTAATATCCCAAGAGCAAGATAAAATATAAGCACTTCCTAGGAGGTTATTGATAACATGCATTTATAACTTAAATTCTTATCTTATTTCACTCATATTCATGCTTATTTTATGTAATTATGATGCATGTTATCTTAATTTTATGAATTTTCTCCATTGGTATTCCATTATACTAAAGTTCATATTTATGCATAAATTAGGGATAATTTCTATGCTTGATTGATGATGAATCTTCTTGAAAGATTAAATTGATATGAATTATATATTTTCCCTGATATACTTTGACTTTAGGAGATGATTTAAAGAATTAATTCCAAGGAAATAATGATTGGATGATTTAAAGAAGGAATTTCTAATGAAAGACTTGATATTATTCTCAATCCTTCTCATTTTCTTGTTTTTAATTATATTTTAGATGGCATGATCCTAAAAAGGAAGAAAATTGTGATACAATGGAGAAAATTTGGATTAAAAAGGAGTTGTATATTTAAAGCTATGAATTTCTGAAGTTTATGCCCTTTTTCCGATTTTTATCTGATTTTAAATTGAATTTTTATTGAATTTTTTTTATTAAAATCACGAAAAAGGGGGGGGGGGGTTTTATCCACAGACCCCGAGGATGACGTGGCAAGCGAAAGCTGACATGGCGCGCGGGACCAGTGCGCGGATGCGACGCGACACTGAGGCCACGTGGCAGGGCCGCGCGTGGCCCACGCAAGGCGCAGGTGACGCGGACACGTGGCAGGAGGCCACGCGGGTCCATGCGGACACCCGTGTGGCACCACGTGGCAAAGGGGACGGTAGGTGAAGGGCCCACAGGTTAGTGGGCCCTGGTAAGATTATTGGGGCGGTAACGCAAGTGCTTACCGCCCCTCTCCCTTTTATATGCACCATTCTCCGCAGTTTCTTCCGTGTGGGACTATGTCCCATTTAATCATTTTAAATGTAGGTCACGTGGCGTTACTAGAGACGTCGGATGCGATCGCGATCAACGCAAGGGCATCGATCGCGTGGACCTGAGTCCACGCGATCTTCATCAAGACACGTGCATCAAAAGGGATTTTAAGTGAAGCTTTAGAGGGGGCGACACGTGACGGTCCGAGGAAGCATCAATCTTCATTGGATGATCAACGCGATCAAAGCGATCGCAATTTCGGAACACAATGTGGGGGGACACGTGGCTTTGCTAGAGACTTCGATTCCACATCCGACGGTCGCGATTCGTCGAGACTTCGGCTCACTGTGGAGATGCGTGGACACATCTTCCTCTCATCTAGGGATGCGTGGACAGTTCGGGAGTGTCTGATCTCCATCTGACGGATGATCGTGAGCTTCCATAGGATCCTCATTAGATGGTGGATCGAGGGGGACGAAGAACCACGATCGACGCGCTATCGTGCCCCGATTGTCCCATAATCATGGAGCGATCGTGGCCCATTCAGCAAAAAATCGGGAGCCAGGATCCCTCCAAATGGACCACGATTACCATGCGATGGTGGCCATCAAATCGTGCTCCCGGCCGGATCAAATGGCCACGATTTTCGGGTGGAAATTCCCTTTAAAAACCGATGTATCCCCTCTTTGTTCCTCAACTTTTGATTGATTCGTGAAGCAATTATGTGAATTTGGAGAAAAATCTTAAGTTCTTTGTCATCTCCCCACGTCTAGACTCAATTGCGAAGCAATTGGAGCGGCATTGATCGCGAATTTCCTCTTGATTTCATTGAATTTTCCCCTTGAATTCCGAACGTCCGCGAGGAAGAAATCAAGTAAATTTGCTTCAATCCACGTCAATTGAAGCCCCAATCTTGCGGGAACCGGGTTAGTAGTTAGATTCGATCGATTAGCAAGAGCTAATTTGAGTTTTTATTAGGTTTAGATATTTAATTTTTCAAATTAGTTCTTAGTGTTCTTCATTTTCCCCAAATTTTAGTCCAAAATTTTGCTGCTTTTGAAAATAAGATGTCTCTCTGATTATAATTCCAAATCACTTGATTTTAGTTTTATTGGATTTCTCTTTTTATCAGCTTTTTGTGGATAGAAAATTTATCGAATTCCGAGTTCATTTGACCCTTCAATTTAATGTTTGACCGAGCAATGTTCATTTTTCATCAGAATTTGAACATTGACTTTTGGGGTCAATTACTTTTAAACTACAAATCAGAATTCAATCATAGCTTTCCATTGATATATAAACTTCAAGATTTGGATTTCATTTGTCGAGTCAATTTGAAGATTTCCTCTAAGGTGTTGATTTCAGAGATTTTCCGATATTTGATTTTTAATAATTCATAGTAAATTCATTTGTTATCCAAAAATCACGAATTCTATATCAATAAATTCCCATTTTCTTTTCTAGTTTCTAAATATATAATTTCCGTAAACTTCTGACACCTTTTGGTTCTCTGAATTTATAGAACTTCGACTGTTGGTCAAAGTCAATGTTTTGACTTTGACTTTTGACTTTTCTCTGTCAAGTCTGAGAATTTAAATCTTAAAATTTGTTATTTATTATATTTATATTGTTTCTATTTATAACATCTTATTTTTACTTCTTTTAAACCTCTTTTAAACCTAAGTTTGACCAAGTCAACTCTGCAATTAAAGTTAACCCTGCTCTTTGTGGATCGACCCGATACTTACACATTACTTGATTTTCTATCTTTATATTTGTGAGATCAGTTTTATAAATTTTGTTTGACTGATGTTTGTGTGTTTAAACGACCGCATTAAAGCGATTCGTCAGTTACCCATCCTACTTTTGTTCTCACTCAAGAATGCTTAACTTTGGAGTTCTTATAAGAGCTAGTGCAATAGACCCTCTAATGAGATATATCTAAGACTCCCCCTCAAGCTACACTCTATAAATTAAACTTGCCCAACATCCTAAGGAATCATACGACACACCAATAATGATCTTTGTGAAAATGTCAAGGAGATGGTTCGATGATGACACGTGTTGTAGAATTAACTCCCATCAACAACTTATCACGAGTAAAGTGGCAATAAATCTCTACATGCTTGGTCCTCTCATGAAAGAAAATGCTTCCAGAAATAAAGATAACTACCTGGTTATCACAATGAATAGGCATAGGCATTGGGGTCGTGAGGCCTAAGTCTTGTAGAAAATATTGCAGACATACTCAACTTTCGTACTCAAACAAGAGGTGACCTTTTTTTCTAAGAATACCAAGTGACACGATTACCTCTTACATATGTGTAATACCTTGCTGTAGATTTTCAATCTCCTTTGTCCCCAACATTTCCACCATCAGAATAGGCGTTTATATGAAGATAATTATGACAATAAAATACAGGCCCTTTGCCCCGGGCTAGCTTGATATACGCAAGAGCCTGTGATGTACCCTCCCAATGCACCACAGTAGGTTCATGCATGAGCTAAGAACACTAGCATCATAAGTAATATCAAGATGAGTAATTGTTAGAAAAATTAGCTTTCCCAGTAGATGTCAATAGCAGTTGGCATCTCCCATCATAGGTGAGCAAGATAAAGGAGATAGCAGACAGTGTAACGATAGGCGAGAAGGAGAATGGAGAAATAGAGGGGAACTTAGGGGATGGAGATATAGAGGCTCTAAGAGGAGTAGTAGATGAAGAAAAGAAGGGAACATCATCATGGAAGGTAATATCGCATAGTGTATACGGGAAGTGGAGACGATATCCCTTGTGCATGCATGAATAGCCAAAAAATACTCCCTTTAATACACGAGGAGCTAGTTTAGATAGAGATGGGGTATAGTCTTGCACAAAGGCAGTACATCGAGGCACACGAGATGGTAAGGGAAAAAAGAAGCATCAGGGGAAAAAACAAGTAAGGGAATTGTACCTCCCAAAGGAGAGGAATGAAGCTGATTATGGAGATAAGTGGTCGTCACGACGGTGTCAGACCACATATAGTGTGGAACATGCATCTCATACAGTAATGTGCGAGTGATGTCAAGCAGTATGGTATGTTTTCTCTTCGCAACACGATTTTGACAAGAGTTGTAAGAGCAAGTGGTTTGGTGAATAATTCCTAGTTCAATACAAAATTATTTGAAGGCTATTTGGATGAGTTCTAGACCATTATCAGTTTGAATGAGTTTTGGTGTGGTGGAGTAATTTCTTGTGTAAATTTGCGAACAATGTCAAGAACATATGTGTGTTCTTTGCTAAGTTATACCTAGCTAATTTGAGTATAATCATAAAAAAAGCTATATAATAAAGATAGCCCATGGGAGAAGGAAATCTTGAGGGGCCTTGATGAACTATATCGTGTGTATTTTTCGTCTTTGTTGTCCGTCGATTTCATGCAATAAAATATAGTTCCTTACTTAGTATAGTGCAGTAAGGGTTGAATCCACAGGGAGCTAAAGTAATGAGGTTATGAGTTCAAAAGAAAGATGAGAGTGGAGGAAAGATGTGTGCGTTCGAATGGAGCACGTGGAGGTGAGTATGACAGATAATTTTGAGTTACTCTTAGAATTAAGATAGAAATTAGAAAAGAGATGAAATAATTAAGTTAATTGAGATGAAAATGGAGATAATATGTTGGAAATATGAGAAAATATATGGCGGTAGCAATGGATAAATGCAAGGCAAAGGTGAGAGTGAGAGATGCACACGGATATGATGTCAAAGCTACTACAATCAAAGAAAAATAAAAAGAAAACATATGTCTACTCTATATGGAAATGTTCCCAACTCAAAATCTAATCAAGATCTCGGTACAAACCCCATTGGTGTTCCCGTCCTAGGCTCGGTGATGCTTGATCCGCTCCGATCACAATCTTTGCTTGCTCTCTTCTCCAATACAAGGTTGAGCATCAAAAAATGCTCCTCCATGGGCCTTGACCTCCTCTCCTTTTCCTTCAGGTAGCTTGATGTTAAGAGAGAGCCAAAAAAATGTAAGGAGAGAGAAAATGAAGGCTTTTATAGGTGGATTCCTCGGGTTTGAGTATAAAGAGGGGTAAAAGATTCCAATTATTAAAATCATTTTTTTCAACTTGATTCTTTTTCAAAGGGTATGGATGGATAGAGAGTTAAAAGATGAATCTAGAAATAAAATTTCAGCTCAAAACTCTATCTAAAGCATGAGATATCATGATTTTAATTTATAGAAATCCTAGCAATTGATTGAGATCGTATGAAGTGACATTTCAGTAAATTTCCAACTTAAAAAATTGGAGTGGCATTTTCATAAATATGCTCAAAATCGGAAAAGTCCCTACAAAATTCAAAAAAATTATAGAAAAAAATTTCCCAAAAATCCCTAAACTTAGAAATTAGATATCTAACAAAATAAAACTCCTTTCTCTAAATTTTTTTTCCTATTGGATCAAGAATTTAATCCTCTATATATTCATCCAAAAATATCTATAATCATTAGAAAAAAATTAGGTCTCATTTAATAAAAATTAAGTTTGGTCCAACCTCCTTAACAACAAGGAGGTTGACCCAATATTCACTCTAAATCAATTTGAGATCATCCTAATAACCTTATGATGATCCCTAAGATAACATGCAAATTAAACATTAAAAATATATGATTACTAATAACAGGCAAAATTTTACTCTAAATCATACATTTTATTTGCATTTTGATCATGGAATGTTTTAAATAAACAATTATTTTGCATGTTATCATGATATTATGCCTGGAATTAACACTTATCATTGCACGTGAGTAATTACAAATAATTAGGGCTATTATGAGAAATTTCATGAATAATTACTTTAAGAAATGGCTTCCTTAATAGCCATTGTTGGACAAGATTATTCATTACTTTTATAGCATTTATTATAAATGAAATAATTTTTTTCTTACACAACAATTAGTACTTTCATTAAGTTTTTATTTATGTCAATTCATTTTATTAATGCCCATAATGGGCCTATTGTTACTAATGATTTTTGGAGCATTGTTGGACAGGATTTGCAGGTGACTGGTATGAACCAATCACAGAAAAGAGCAGGAGGTTGCGTACATCGCGACATGTATCCAGTCAAACTCTAGCTCACCTTGGGGGTATGCGGTGAAGACATACTCAAATCGTCCTCCACCAATTAGATGGAGGAAGACGAGACGCCGACCAATCACAGCTTGTGGCGCAGACGCATGTGTGAAGCGATGAGCACGAAGAGACACAACAAATTCACAAAAGAGGAGGGCATCGCGATTTTGAAACATTTTTAAGAAGAACAGGAAAGCGAGGAGAGGGGTCTGGATTCTTTTTCGCTCCCAACACATCGTTGGCCTGGAGGACAGAAGCGAGATAAGATCGGATCAAAGATTGCCGACGATTTCAAGAAGTTCATCGAGTTAACGACATCAATTTAAAGCTTCGACGTTTGTTAGAATCGATTTAGGTTTAGGAAATCGTTTTGTTTTCTTTTTCTTTCTACTTGAATCGAATTAATTCTTCTCTAGATTCGTCGACTGAAATAGATTCTTACAGAAACAGATGTAAGTCGTTCTTTCTTTGTTTCTTTTGGATTTTGATTTAAATCCGATTTTAGGAATTATATGTTCAGCTTGTTAATTTCGTCAGATCTTTCTTTTCTCTTCAAACCTAAGAATTTCTTTACTGAATTTTTTGACAGAAGTTCTTTCCTATAGCAGTTATCATTTTTTTTGTTTTTAAATATCTTTTCGAATTGGATTTAATTCAATTCTAGATTTATATTGTTACTTCTTTAATTCAGTTAGTTTTGTCTTTTTTTTTTTGTTTCTTCTTTCTTTGGCAGAAAACATCTAAATATTAAAGCAATATAATCTCTCTATTCTGTTGTTTCATGTTGTATGTAAATTCATTTAGAAGATTCAGGTGAGTACTCTATTTTAGGCAAATTAGATTTGATATAGGTTGAGAAGGTTTAAAATCACACATAAATTATAATTAGTTTTTAGTATCCTTTGAATTTTGATTCAACTGAGATTTTAGGTTTCAGACTCTTAGTTTGTTATTTCATTCATTGTTATCCTTTTTCTTTTAAGTAAAAAATGAAATGAATATTAAAGAAATTCAGTCTTTAGTCTCTTATTTCCATTTTTGTGTGTGAATTCATTTAGAAAGTATATGTGAGTTTTTTGTTTTAGGAAAATCAGACCTGCTACAATTTGAGATGGTTTAAAAATCAGTTTGATTTTCTATTCAGTAGCTATAGTAAGAGGGAAATAGATCATTAAATCAGAAAAAGATAATATCAAAAATTGAGAAAATTAAATAAGAATAAAATAGAATATAATAGATTAAAAAAATGAAATTGAATTCTAGTATTGAATAAAAAGAAGCTCTTAAAGTAAGAAGTTCTTAATCTCTCTTTCAAATCTTAAGTAAAGAAAAATAAACTTTCTCAAAAGAGTCTATTTTTCTTTAGTATAATTGGAAATTGATGTAAACGAGTATGAGGTGAAATAAAAAAATTCATCATGAGACAATACTGAGTTGACTATAATAATAAGTCTCTACCCCTATTGAGTTTAGTTGGATGAGAAGAAGTCCTAAATTAAGTAAAAAGGAAATGTAGACTTTGCCATAGCCTCCCTTGGATCGACCCCTTTAACTAAGCCTAATCTGTAGATAGCTAGGAGTTAAAGGGGAAATTCCTTTTAGATACACTTTTATTGATTAAGTCCGAATAAAGGCAAAACGACACAATTAATTCGTAAAATTTGGACTTATCAATTACTAATGCAAATTCAGGCATAAAACATTCCATTATAATCCATGTTATCATATTTTTTTAGTGTTTATCTATCATTCTATGGAAATTTTCTTCATAATACCAAAATGAATTAATTTAGGATTAATTATGATAATTTAAGAAGAATATTTTTAATAACCCATCTTTACTTGAGATTTTAAATATTTTTTAAGGTTTAATGATAAGAGAAATCATTTTATATATATTCATATATTTTTCAAAGTTTAAAATCTAAAAGAAATGAGTGTATTTTTGAAATAGAAATTTATTTTCTTGTTATTTATTAAATTTCACTTTTTAGAATATAGATAATTTAATTTCTAATGCAATGAAACAAATTTGGATTAATTTTGAGTTGTATTTTAAAATATATGAATTTTCTAATATTTAGTGATTTTTTCATATTTTTCCAAAATTTATTGAATTTTAAATTGATTTATTTGATTTAAATTCATTTAAAATAATATTTTTATTTTTGCATGCTGATGTGGCAACTGACATGGTGCGAGTGAAAAAAAAGCACACCACGTGTCGACGTATGAGACCGCCACATGTCGCACAAGTGTGCATGCGCTTATTTATGCGACTGCGCGTGTGTGCGCGTGTGTGTGCATGATAACATGCTAATTATACATGATAATACATGATTATTGATGCATATTAAGGCATAAATGATTTCATTCCTAAGCATCTTATCATATTTATGAGTATTTATCTATCATTCTATGAAAAAGTCATTCTAATCTCAAAATACTTATAGGGTTAATTATGATGAATCAAAGATAAATAATTTTATAACCTACCTTTACTTGAGATTATAAATGGTTTTTAAAGTTAAATAATAAGAGTAATCATTTTTTAAAATATTTGCACAATTTTCTAAAGTTAAAATCTTAAAGAAAGTAAATTTATTTTTGAAAAATAAATTAAAAATCTTATTATTTATTAATTTTGACTTTTTATAATGATAGATAATTAAATTTCTGATCAAATGAAAGAAATTTCGATTGATTTGGAGTTATATTTTGAAAGTTATGAATTTTCTATTTTTTCCAAAAGTTTTATGAATATTTTTGAACTTTTAATGAATTTCTAAGGATTTTTCGAAATTAAAAATCAATTTTCTAATTTAAAATTGATTTTCTGATTTATTAATAGCGCGCAGGTGACGTGGCGTAATCTGGATCGTTGGATCTCATCGCGATCAATGGTCAAGATCGGGAGGCGACGTGGCAGCCTTTGGAGCGTCCGATCTTGCGAAGAATCTCAGCCCTTGATCGTCACTTAAATCATATGCACACGCGCCTTAATCGGGGTTCACCGGATCGCATTTAATCCATGCCCTTGTTGTCACGAGTTATAACAGTCGAGATTAAATGCACGAAAATTGCATCAGGAGCGTCGGATCGCGATCCAACGGCGGCGATTTTACACATTTTATAATGCACACACGTGTGGAGTCATCTCGCACGTCCATTGGCGATCCGACGGATGCGACTTAATCGTAACGGTTCGCGATGAACCATTTCATCAGAACCGTCGATAAATCCGATCGGACGGTTACACCCAAATATACTATAAATTGAGATGTTCTTCTGATTTGTAAAGCATTCGATAGCAAATCAATCAAATTGATCTGTTTAGACACCAAATTTCTTGAATCTCTTGATCATATCCTCTTCTAGACTAAATTTCGCGTCCATGGAGTGCTTAAGGTCAAGATTTGGGCGAAAGACGTGGAAGAAATCGATGCTTGAACTCCACGATCGCGGTTTTTTGGATTTTCTATGAATAGCCTTAATTCAGTGATTAATTGGATTAATCCAATGGCAATCTTGGATGAGTGGAAGCGGTTTTCACTAATCTTTCACCTCTTACCGTTTGATATTCGTTTAGATTAGTAATTTAATCTTAATTTTGTTTTAGTTTAGTGAATTTCATTCTTCTGATTTTCGGAAATCACTCCTCACTTTGATCTTCAATTTCTTCACGAAATCAAAGTCAAATTTGATGATTTTTGATTCTGTGGAATTGTCTTGAAGTTCTCTTTCATAATCTACCATTTTCCCCAATTTCTATCATCAATTCATCATCTGATTTGATCAAATTTGAAGAGATCATCAGAATTTTCCCTAATTCCCTGTGGATTCGACCCTTGTTTACCATTATACCCCTCAATTTGAGATATTTTCATCAAATTGGTAAGTTTGGAATTATTTTTTACTCAAGACCGTGTGCCGGGGCTGACCTTGCGGTCTTGTTCCGTCAGTGCACGTGTGTAATTATGGAGAAAGCACCTTGTTAAGAAATTTTGCTAATGGCTTAATTACACACACCTTATATACCTAGGTTTTCATTTTTATTTTTGCCACGTGGGTATTTTATTTTGTGTTTTAAGTGCACAGGTGATGTGGCAATACGAGGAGCTTTCAATGTGCGCATTGAAAATGAATCATCGATCTTCACTTACGACGGGTGTATGCGGTGTCATCCTATTCATCAACAAAGAATTTTAAAAAAAATTTAATCTCAGGCGTCCATCTTAGGAGTTATAACGGCTGAGATTAAAATAGACGGAACGCATCTGGAGCGTCCAATCAAGATCAAACGGCAAGCGTTTGATACGTTATAACGTATGCGACTTGCCAAAATCTAGACGGTTCATCTGCGATCCAACGACCATGAGTTAACTATAAGGATTCGCACTCTTGTGCTTCATTAGAGCGGTTGATTGAAGATTAAGCATTTCATCGAACAGTTACACCCAATTTTCCCTATAAATTGATATGCTCTTCAACATTGTAAATCATTCTTGGGTTCTTCGAGTAATCAAACTGGCAAGACACCAAATCCCTTAAATCTCTTGCTTCCACTTGCTTCTAGATCAATTTCCGCGTCCACCGAGTTCTTGAAGGTGAGATTTTGTAGAGAGAATAGAAAGAAATCGGCTCTTAAACATCATATTCCAAAAATATGAATTTTCCTAATTTCTCACCACATGTCATCATTCGATTTGATCTAATTTCAAAAGATATCTCAAAATTCCTTTATTTCTCCGTGGATTCGACCCTTATTCACATTATACTTTTTAATTTATGATAATTTCATAAAATTGGTGAGCTTCATATTAGTGTTGATACAATTTTGTGGGAATTCAATGACCACATGAAATCATTTCGTCACCCTTAACCAAATCTAAACCTCATTTACCAAATTTTATAAAAATATGGCTTGCTTGGTGTTCGAAGTTAGTGGAGAGTTTTTTCCTCTTTCCTCTTATCATCATTTATATCCATGCTTTCCTACTTGCATACCTATGTCTCTACATCCACATAACTCATAAAAAATGTGAGAATCAACCACTTGACTTTGAAAGAGTCAAATGGGGTTAGTCTCATCATATAAAGCGATAACATTAATATTTAACGTAAATTCTGATCTTATTTAAGTAATATTCATGCTTATTTTATGTAATTATGCTGCATGTTATCCTAGTTTTATGAATTTTCTCCATTGGTATGCCATTTCACTAAAGTTCATATTTTTGCATTAATTTAGGGTCAATTACTTCACTTTATTAATGTTTGATCTTTTTGAAGATTTAATAATTTATAATTAACCAATTTATTTGACTTATTTTACTATAGTAAATGATTAAAATGATTAATTCCAAGAAAATAATTGATTGGATGATTAAAAAGAGAACTCTTAATGAATTACTTAGTATTCTTTTCATTCCATCCCATTTTCTTGTTTGAATTTATATTTTTAGGTATAATATTAAAGATGAAGAAATTTATGATCTAGTGGAGAAAATTTGAGTTTAAAAGGAGTTATATTTTTAAAGATATAGATTTCTGAATTTTATGGATTTTTTCAGAATTTATTTTGATTTTTAGAGATTTTAATTCCCTTAAAGGTGGCAAAAAGGAGGTTATTTTCCCGCAGGAACCGCGGGCTGACGTTGCGTGGCGTGGGACCTACGCCGATGCGACATGGCACGCACGGCCATGTGGCAGAGCCAAGCAAGCCCACGTGGGCACTTGGGTTGCACTAATGTGGCATAGACGCGTGGCAGGACCACGCGAGCCCATGCAAACGCCCGGGTGGCGCCTACGTGACATGAGTGACAGGCTGGCATGTGATGGGCCCGGGGGTTAGTGAGCCCAAGTAAGATAGTTGGGGTGGTAATGCATTTGCGCTTTATCGCTCTACGTTTTATACACGCCTTCTTCGCCTATTTCTTCCATGTGGGACTATGTTCCCATTAATTTTTAAATTGCAGGAGACGTGGCATCACGTGGTGCGTTGGATGCGATCATGACGATAGAGATGCGTTGATCGCGTGGACTACAGTCCACTGGATCTTCATCAATGCGCGTGACAATTTCTAAGTCGTCGATCTCATTAATGAAATCGGACGGCCCCAGATTAATCGCGAATTCGGCGCATCATGGGGAAACACTTGGACGCATTGAGATGCTCTGTTCAAGATCAGACGAGCGAAAGGAAAGGGAGAATGTGGGCCCACGTCGTGGGATCATGGCTCATCTTAAGCACACGATCATGACCGCCAAACCAATCTTCATCAGATCGAACTGTCCGCGATTTTCGCGGGGATTTCTTCTATTAAATGGTGTTCTTCCCTCTTTGTATTTTAACTCTTGATTAATCGTGAAGTAATTAAGCAATTTTAAAGGCATATCTTGAGTTCTTCGTGATCCACCTACGTCTTAGACTCAATTTCGATCGTATTGAGGCAGGACTGATCACGAATCGTTGCTTGATTTGATCAAATTCTCCCCTTGAATGCAAAAGGTACGCTGAGGAAGAAACCAAGCAAATACACTCTATTCGACGCAATTTGGAGCCTAATCTTTGCGTCAATCAGGTTAGTAGTGTGAGTCAATCATTCATCTTACAAAAATTTGTATTTAGATTAGATTTAGGTAGTTAATTTCATCATTTAAGTCGAATTGTTCTTCATTTTTGCCCAAATTGGGTTCAGATTTTTGCTGATTTTCAAACAAGGATTTCTCCCTGATCTTAAGTCTGAATCGTTTGATTCTGATTTCATTGGATTCCTTGTTTCATCAGCTTTTTGTGGATACCAAATTGTAAAATTTCTTCATCATTTGACCCCTCAATTTAACGTTTGACCATCTACTATTCATTTTCAATCGGAATTTGGATGTTGATTTGCGGGGGCAATTACTTTACATATACAAGGTGAAATTTGATAATTTTGATCTCTTTGAAATCTTCTGGTTGTTGAATTTCCATTCATATGTGAATTGAAGATTTGGATATCATTTAGTTAGTCAATTTAAAGATTTACACCGAAGTGTTCATTTTGGGATTTTTTTGATCTTTGATTTTCAATAATTCATAATGAATCTAGTTCTCTAAAATTCACGAATTTTATATCAAAAATTTCTATATTCTCTCTAGTTTCAAAATATATTATTTTCGTAATATTTTAAGCTCTTTTTATTCTTTGATTTTATAGAAAGTCAACTATTGGTCAAAGTCAACGCTTTAATCTTGACTTTTGATATTTCTTCTAAAAAATTTGTTTCTAAATTCTTAAAATATCTTATTTGGCGTTCTTATATCATTATCATCAATTAAATATCATTTTCAATTCTTGAAAACCCTAATTAAACCTAAATTTGACCAAGTCAACTATGCGATGAAAGTCAACCGTGTTCTTTGTGGATCGACCAGATCTTTACAATCTACTTGATTTTATATCTTTGGTATTTTGAGTTCGGAATTAGAAATTTGGTTTGATTGACATTTGTGTATTTTAACGACCGCATAAAATGCTTCGTCAATAAGTAATTGAAGAGAATGATGCATGATAAGACATTTATTTTTTACCAAATTTACACTAAATAGATGCAAGTTGAGTAAATGAGTAGAATGATATGATGAATGCAAAAATATCATAAAAAACATGATAACATGCATTATATTACAAAGAAATATGTGTTAAAACCCATTTATAATGATGAAAATGAATGCATCAATAACACGTTGTCAGGCCCTAAATGATAACATGCTAATTAGACATGATAATACATGATTATTGATGCATATTAAGGCATAAATGATTTCATCCCTATGCATGTTATCATATTTATGAGTATTTATCTATCATTCAATGAAAAAGTCATTATAATCTCAAAATACTTTAAATTAGGGTTAATTATGATGAATTAAAGATAAATAATTTTATAACCTATCTTTACTTGAGATTATAAATAGTTTTTAAAGTAAAATAATGAGAGTAATCATTTTTATAAACATTTAATTTTCTAAAGCTAAAATCTTAAAGAAGTAAATGTAATTTTGAAAAATAAACTACAACTCTCATTATTTATTAATTTTGACTTTTTAGAATGATAGATAATTAAATTTCTAATCAAATGAGAGAAATTTTGATTAATTTAGAGTTATATTTTGAAAGTTATGAATTTTCTAATTTCTAGGGATTTTTCTGAAATTTTTTTGAATTTTTCTGAATTTTTAATGAATTTCAAAGGATTTTCCGGAATTAAAAATCAATTTTTCTAATCAAATATCGATTTTTCAGAATATTTAAAGCGCATAGGTGATATGGAGCAATCAGAGCCGTCCGATCGATCGCAATCAACGATCGCGATGTGGAGGCGACGTGGAAGCATCGTGGACGTCCGATCGCGCGTGCAATTTCGACTGTTGATCTTCACTTAAGATCCATGGACCACGTGGCTTAAATCAAGAGTTCACCGATCATTTTAAGCTCAACTGTTGATCGCAAGGAGTTATAATGGTCAAGATTAAAATGCATCGAAACGCATCCGAGATGTCAGATCGCGATCCAATGGCGATGGATTCAAGGCGTTTCATAACGCACAGACACGTGGCTTCATCTCGAGCGTCAATCGGTGATCCAACGGATGCGAATTAATCAAAACGGTTTGCGATGGACCATTTCATCAGAACCGTTGATTAAATCGATCGGATGGTTATGCCCAAATGTCCTATAAATTGAGATGTTCTTCTGATTTGTAAAGCATTCGAGAGCAAATCAATACAATTGATCTGTTTAAACACCAAATCTCATGAATCTCTTGATCCTATCCTCTTATAGACTCAAATCTGCGTCCACGGAGTGCTTAAGATCAAGATTTGGATGAATGACAAGGAAGAAATCGATGCTTGAACTCCACAATCGTAATTTTTTGGATTTTGGATGAAAAGCCTTGATTCGGTGATTAATTGGGTTAATCCATACACAATCTTGGGTTAGTAGAAGCAGTTTTTACTAATCTTTTGTCTATTCATGTTTAATTTTTGTTTAGATTAAGAAATTAGATTAATTTCAAGTTAATTTTCGTTAATTTGGTGATTTACGATTTTGGAAATTTTATCTAACTTCGATCTTCAATTTCTCCGTGAAATCACAGTCAAATTCGATGATTTTTTATTTCGTGAAATTGCCTTGAAGTTCTTTTTCATAATCTACCATTTTCCCCAATTTCTATCCTCAATTCATCATTCGATTTCATCAAATTCGAAGAGATCGTCATAAATTTCCCTAATTCCCTGTGGATTTGACCCTTATTTACCATTATACCCCTCAATTCGAGATATTTTCATCAAATTGGTAAGTTTGGAATTATTTTTGACTCTTGAGTGTGTGCAATTGACGACCACTCATTCTTGTTCCATCACTAAATATTGCAATCAATCAAGTCAAAGGCACGAGAGAATGGAATGCAGCCACAAGGAAGGTAAGTCAAACGATGGTATTTGCCCATTTGACATGACTCGCACACAAACTCATTTAAATATAAGCAAGGTAAGGTTTGATTACGTTTATAAAGACAAAGATGGCCAAGTCTATGATGTCGCAAAATAGAAGAAGTAGCAGAAGAGCTAAAAAATAAGGCAAGAAACCTAAAGGAAGGGGTGCCTGACACGAGCTCATATATCCCACGACCATTCTCACACCCCAAACCAATCCTATGACTAGTATTGAGATTCTATAAGACTTAATAGAAAGGGTAGAAAATGGCAACAAATAAGTGTACATGTAATGGTACTAATAGAAAGAAGGTTAGTGGGAAAACCAGGAACATATAAAACACTATGTAGAGTAAGGAAGGGAGTAGGTTTGCTCAATCCACACCCTTTAACAGAGCATGAATGACCATCTGCAATGGATACAGATGGATAGGTGGTAGTAGGAGTAAGGGATGAGATGATAGAAGGGTTCTAGTCATATGAGCCAAATCCCCCCAGTCAATAACTCATGCCAATTTAGCAGCAAGAAAGGTATGTGTACTTGAAGAAGAGGCCAAGTTGGTAGTCGATGTGGATGCCTAAGACTACTTCCATGCTTCATATTCTGCTAGGGCGCAGATCATTTATATAGTTGGTTTAGTCGAGGACATAGATGTACTAGGAGGACTTGCGCTTGGAGTAGTAGAGGAAAACATAGCTTGAGCCCATTCAGGCTTCCCCTACTTCTTCTAGCACTTCTTCAAAGTATGAGTGGTCTTGCCACAATAAGTGCATGGCGGGAAGGTTTGCATGCCCTCAGTAGTGGGGCGTCCGGAATGAGAAGTAGTAGCTAATAACATGCATATATAACTTAAATTCTTATCTTATTTAACTAATATTCATGCTTATTTTATGTAGTTATGATGCATGTTATCATAGTTTTATGAATTTTCTCCATTGGTGTGCCATTTTACTAAAGTCCATATTTTTGCATTATTTAGGGTTAATTATGTGTTTTAATGATGTTTGATCTTTTGAGAGGTAAAATAATTAGAAATTAACCACTTTCCTTGAGTTATTTTGACTTTAGTTGATATAAAGTAGAGAGAGAGATGAGATGATATAAAGTAGAATTTTTAAGAGATTATTTAAGATTATTTTGAATTCACCCTATTTTTCTTGTTGGAATTTATATTGTTGCAAGAAAATGCTCAGATTCTCCCCTTGAACGCCGAACATACGTCGAAGAAGGTTCCGGAGAAATTCTCCATAATCAAGACACTTTGAGGCTCAATCGTCGCATCAATTGGGCATGTAGTGTGAATCAATTATTTCCCTTGCAACTTATGTAGTTTAGATTAGATTTAGATAGGTAATTTCATTCTAGAAATTGCATTGTTCTTCATTTCGCCCAAATTTTGGTGCAGAATTTTGGTGATTTTGAGACACAGTTTTCTCCCTGATCTTAAGTCCAAATTGTTTGATTTTTTTCATTGGATAGGTAAATCATAAAATTTCATCACTATTTGGCCCTTCAATTTAATATTTTACCAACGACTGTTCATTTTCAATCCGAATTTGGGCATTGAGTTATGGAGGCAGTTACTATACAAATCCAAAGTGAAATTTGAAAACTTTGGTCTTTTTGAAATCACCAGGTTGTTAACTTTCTATTCATATATGAATTTCTGGATTGGAACATCATTTGGTCAGTTAATTTGATGATTTAAAACAAAGTTTTCATTTTAGGATTTTTCTGATCTTTGATTTTCAATAAATTATAATAAATCCATTTCTTCTTGCAAAATCACGAATCATAGATCTAAAATTTCTATTTTCTTTCTAGCTTTTAGTATTTAATTTTTGTAATATTTTACCTTCATTTGGTCAGTCAATTTGATGATTTAAACCGAAGTGTTCATTTCAGGATTTTTCTGATCTTTGATTTTGAATAAATGATAGTAAATCCAATTCTTATCGAAAAATCACGAATTATATATTAGAAATTTTTATTTTTTCTCTAGTTTCTGAATATATAATTTTTTTAATATTTTACTCTATTTTTTTTTGATTTTACAGATAGTCAACGTCTGGTCAAAGTTAATGCTTTGACCTTGATTTTTGATTTTTGATTTTTCTTGGTCAAATCATTTTCTAAATTCTTAAAATATCTTCTCTCATATATTTATATAACTTCCATTAATAAAATATCATTTTCACTTTTTAAAATCTCTATTTAAACCTAAGTTTGACCAAGTCAACCCTTCATCAAAGTCAACCGTGTTCTCTATGGATCGACCTGAAATTTATATTATACTTGATTTCATATTTTTTTAATTGTGAGTTCGGAATTATAATTTTTTTTTACCAACGTTTGTGTGTTTTCAACGACCGCGTAAATCGCCTCGTTAGTAGCGTTAGAGCTATGCCCCTATCCCATACACGGGTACTGGATGCTAGCAAGGCAAACAACTTTGGTAATGGGGATGATGTAGAAGATGAAGGTCCAGTGCTCGAAGTGGCCCTAGTGCTAAATCGAAGGGTTGAGGAAAAAATAGAGGCCATATTTGGAACTTGACCACGAATCTGGGAAGCAATAGAGAGTTGGAGGCCACAAAAATAGACTCTAGAAATGAGCTCCTTATGATATCGTTTCAATGTGTGTAAATCTATTGTCAGTACATGATAGAAGGGAAACTCTTGCACAAGTGACTAGAGGTGACCAAAGTGATCCGAAAGGGATTGATCACCTTGCTTGCAAGTAAACATAGACTCAAAGATTTCTGCTATGCAGCTACTATTAGTTTTGTTAGCGTATATAGTCTCTAATATACATTTTAGTACACTTGTAGGTTTGATACATGAGAGAGATTGAGCAATAGTTGGAAGAATACCAAAGTTTAGTTGATTGGAGGTATCATAATCAAAAGTAGGTTTGAGAGGAGAAGACTCTGTCAAATGGTGTAGTTGACAACGGGCAATGAGATAATCTTCAAAACTAATAGCCCATGACGTATAATTGTGACCATCAAACTTTGAAGGGAAATGTGTTGGCCTAAAAAGAGTAGTAGCGGTGCCTCGAGAGGGGTAGCGACAACCTGAGGAGGGTGGCAGCAGCGTCCCAAGAGGGGCTACGGTAGCATCTCGAGAGGGGTGGCATTAGCCTAAGAAGGGTTGCAGCAGGATCCCAAGAAGGGCGATGGCATCGACCTAATAAGGGTAGCAGAAAAAAAAGGAGGGAAGAGGGAATACCTTTGGCCCTCCTGGTCTACTAGCAAGGGAAAGGCAATAGAGAAATGATGGCAGCAGTGGCCGCAACATGAAAAAAGAATTTAATTTAAGCTCTGATACCATGTGAATGGTAAAGCCCAATTGTATTGAATGAGTAAAGAAGAGATTAAAAGTCTACATTTATAGATGAGAAATAGAGAAAGATAGAAAATTTACCCATGTGAGACTAATTTCCCAAGAACAAGATAAAATATAAACACCTCCCAAGAGGTCACCCATCCTAGTATTGCTCTCACTCAAGCACACTTAACTTCAGAGTTCTTTTAAGAGTCAGTACAATACATCTTCTAATGAGATAGATGTAACAAATATCATCCTCACATTATATATCTAGCTCTCACCAATTAATTTATCTCAATTTTCTCTAGTATATCTCTCTTAGTTAGATCTAAGAACAATATATATCAATCCATCAAGAAGGAGAGTATTCTTCCTCTCTATCAGTGCAAAAATAATTCATCTCATATTGAAGATGATCTCCGAAGATGATGTTGAACCAATTAAAAATCCTTGATAATAGATGTTGATAGAAATATCTTCACTTCTCTCTTCAAGAACTAATTTAAGTGAATGTGAAATAGAAGAAAAAATAATCTAAGGAATCCTCAACAGATTTGAAAATTTGTGTTGTTTATTTTAGTTTAGTAAAAATATTTGATTCAAGAATTGAGCATGTAGGTTGTGATCACAAGAATTGAGATCTATAACTACAATCATGAAATTTCCAAATCCATCATGAATTCCTTTGATTGTTTCTTCTTCTCTTTCTTTTTCACTTGAGATCTCATTTGAAGAAAGAATCAAAGATTCAACTACATATTGATAAAAAGATCTTTGATTACATGAGAGAAACTTGTAATAGCATTCTTCATTGCGTCGTATATGTAAAATTGAAAGAGATATCAAGTGCGTTTTTAGTGTAGTAATCACATTCTTAAAACCCTTGGTTCTTATAACAATCAAATTCATATAAAATAAAATCTATGGAAACCCATCTCTTATGAGATAAGTTGAAAGCTGAAAGAAATTAACGTTCAACTTTATAAAGAAATCACATGGATATCAGATTTTAGATCAGGGGATTTGTAAAAATATCAATAAAATATTTATTCCTAAAATAGAAAGGAACAAGAATAAAAAGCTAGACTTTAGTGCGATGCATGGTTCTAAAGAAATTACTCGCTGTAATCAATCACTGCCTGATTTTAATCTGAACGTTTTGATTTCATCTAAAGAAAGGAACTCCACCTCTTGATTGACGGAGTACCCCCCATTAGAAACCTCAGTCTTTGAGCATGGGTAATCATCACATCGATAGAAAAGTCGTCTTTTACGTTTCCACATTATAAATGATGATCATCAGTTATGGAGCTCTCTCTCTCTCTCTCTCTCTCTCTCACGCAAAGCCTGGTGCGCTCGAGCGTCATACGCATGAAACCCACTCTTTAGATTTCTCCGTTGAGTAAGATTCACGGGGAAAGGGAATCAAAGGTTAAAGTGATTACGGAAGAAAGAGAAAGTATGACATCGAGGGAGGGAGGAGAGGGAGGGGGAGCTTTATCTGCAGAAGCAGAGGACAGGCACCGAGGTGGTTTGACCTGTGACTCTACTGTTCCCAGTTTCACATGGAAAGTGACAGACTCACATTCAATGGTTAACCCTAGAGAGCAACACAGACAGAGACAGATATGGAGGTGCGCTTCAGTCTGTCAGGAGAATTCCGGGCTTTCTTCAGAGCTAGAACATGATTTGCTGTTGAATGCCAGCTCGCTCTCCCTCAGTCTCAGTCTCTCTCTCCGTCCCCGGAGCGTTTCAGAAAGAGGAAGGGAGAAGTCCGCCGTTCATGCCAGCAGTCACGCTTCTTCACCTTGGCGACCATGTCGAGGCCGCATGCGACAACCGGGTGCTGCCAATAAGGTGTGCCGCAATTTACTACACCGCTGAGGGCAAATCCGTCCACTAAGAAGTTTCAAATACCATAATTACCCCTTAAAGATAATCCTCTTCCGATCGAAATGGTCCCATCAATTACACTATTTGGCCATTGTTCCGAAATTTTATGGTGTCCGTTTGACTTTCGAAACATAACTTTTTCACAAGGGCATAGTCGACATTTCGCTGACTTCGTGTGTCTTCGTAGTCCAGTGGCGAAAGGTTGTCCACCATTTAAGGCAAGGGCAGATCAGGAATTTCGTCCTCTCTCCGGAGGTTCAACTCCCTACTACACCGGCGCAAGGCATCGGTTCTTATTTTAGCCGCTCTCATCGTCTCTCTCTCCTCGCCCACTCTCTATGGTCTGAAATCCGACCTCCCCCGAGCCCTCCATAACAACCCTCCGTTACCAATCCCCCATCTTTCTCTCTCTAACTCTCTCTCTCTCTGACGGCGGTGCGATGGAGAAATGGCGTGGAGGGATGACCCTCTTTTTCTCTCTCTACTTAGCAGCAGTTGTTCTGTTGGCGGAGGGCTGTTGCACCGTTGCAGCGCCGCCGCCGGCGACGATCCATGACCTCCTGCGCGACCACGGGCTACCTCCGGGGCTTCTACCCAAGATGGTCAGATCCTTCTCTCTAGATCAGCGGACCGGACTTCTAATCGCGAAGCTAGATGAACCATGCTACGCTAGCTGGCACGATAACCCAGTCTTCTTCGATCGAACTGTGGCGGCCAATATGAGCTACGGACAGCTGAATGGAGTCGTCGGTCTTTCTCAAGAAGAGCTCTTTCTTTGGCTTCCAGTGAAAGGAGTACTCGTGTCTGATCCTTCGTCGGGTTTGCTTCTTCTTGATATCGGGGTTGCTCGTAAGCAGCTGTCTCTCTCTCTCTTTGATGACCCGCCGGATTGCCGCCCAGTTGCCGATTCTATTTCGGTAACATCAGGTTAGTTCTACCGCATGGGCTCTCTCTCTCTCTCCATCTATCTCTCGTTTTCTCCGATTTGAATCTCTCAGGTTAACCCTACCCAGCTTTTCCACTTTCATCATCATGATCATTATCATCATTTGCATTTTCTTCTTCTTGTTCTTCTCCTCCTCTCTATCTCACTCACTGGCACGGTCGCCGTGAGAAATTCAAGGATCCCTGACTTTCGGCTACTCGGTCATCTCATCTCAAAAGCTCCTTGCTCTCTCTCTCTCTCTCTCTCTCTCTCTCTCCCCCCTCCTCTCTCTCTCTACTCGGTCATTAACTTAGTGGCAGCTAGGAATTCTAGGATCCATGAATTTCGGCTACTCAGACACATCTCCTCAGAAGCTCTCTCCTTCTCTCGCCCATCTAATTAGTCGCCGCTAAAAGTTCAAGGTTCCATGAATTTTGGCTACTCGGTCATCTTACTTCTCTCTCTCTCTCTCTCTAACACACAGATTGCTTGAGAGATGTGAAGGGCCGTGGAATTCGGACCAGTTGTGCCTGAATAACGAGCACGTATAATTACTATCCGTCTTTTTTGCAGGAATTAGGAAGGGGAGGGGACGGAAGGAGGGGAAGGGACGGGAAGAGCAAAGGTAGAGGGAGTCAATGAGGCCTCGAAATAAGAGGAGTACTTCGAACGGTTCAAAGTCGGCGCCGTCAAACTCCCTCACCTTAGATTTAGGCTTTGTTAACCCTAACTTAGTCGTAGTCGCCTCCACTAGTTATTGCTGTTTATGTTTATCTCTATCTCTCTCTCTCTCTCTATGTATCTATCTCTCTCTCTCGGGATGATGCGGGTACGAATCGTAACGTCCTTCAGCCTGTTGTAGGAGAAGAGTCCAAATCGTTCGTTGAAGAAGCATTAAATAGCACGTGGGAAAGGAGATGTTTTCTCCTTCAAATTTGTCCTGGCCTAAAGGGGCCCAATATAGTTAACTGGGCCGTTGTCTTTCTAGGCGTTGAGCCCTGACAGGTCAATAAGCAAATCATGTAGATTAGTCATGGACATTGGTTCTGAGCATTTCATGTCACTTATAATGGTGGTTTTGATAGGAACACCATATCAATTTAAATTATAACCACATAAAATAAATTATTCAAGGAAAATATTCATATCAAACAGATACTAAAAAATGTCAGATTGATAGAAATACCAACTATTTTTTTTACATGAAACAAATTTCCAATAGATTAAAATGGCTCGTGGACTTCTTCAATGCCTATGATCAATGATCAATTCTATCTCGAGGAGCTTATTCTTTTTGTCTCTGTTATTTAAATGGGGGAAAAGATCTTAAATGGATTTGCTATGCCTAGAACTTGTGGATTTTGTGAAGCATGGTGGATTGAGCTAGTTTTTCTAGAAAATAATATTTTTAGGTGGATTATTTTAATTTAGTAATCAAAATCAAATGTAGGACATCGATGAAAATATAAATATAGCAAGATGGATCAAATATCCTTGGTCATTATAAAAATAATAATGAACTAAGACAAATAGTTTAATGAGTTCACTCTCAATTGAAAATATTACTATCTTGAGGTGCATTACTCCTATGCCTTATCTTGGGCCACATCTTTTCTTCTTCATTGAAACTTTCTTCCTCATTACTCTCACCGTGCACTCAGTATTGTAGAAGAAATTGAAGATACACCATCTCATGGGTTGTGCCCAACCTAGCATGGTACTTAGCTTCTGCACAAGAATAGAAAACTACCTTTTGATTCCAAGAGCACCAAGTAACAAGATTTCCACTAACATAGATAGGGTACCTTGTGGTTGACTTTAGGTCTCCTTTGTCCTCAACATATTGGGAGTCACAGTAAGTCTCAAAATAAATATCACTTTGTCACCTATAGATAAGCTCTTTGAAATGGGTTTCTTGATGTATGCAAATAATCAACATCAGTTGTTTGCAAAATGGATCTGACACTGGCGGTGAAAACTATGAGGATTTGACAAGTCACCAGGAGAGAGAAAGAGATAAAAAATTAGAATGTTCTAGTTTCAAGGTTTCATATCCAACAGAATTAGAAAAGAGTTTTGAGCTAAAATTCTATGGGTAGATTTGTCTTTTCATCCTCTGGAAGTCCATAATAGAGGCCTCACATTGGATAGAATGATTTTTATGTTTCGTTGATTTACTTCCAGCATTAGCTGGCTGCATGAAAGAGATCTCCGACAACTCCTCATTTTGGGTACCAATCTTCATTTTTAATGAGTTTCTTCTTTTTTCATTTCATTTTCATTGGATACAAGACACCTAGTCTCTAGGAAAATTTTTTGAGCCCTCAAACAAATGATAAGAAAAAGAGCATCACTAGAATGAGATCTCTATCACACTTTAGTATTAAGTAGATTAGGATTTTTTTCATTCAGTATAGAATTTTTTTTTTCTCATAAAAAATCTCAAAGACATCAATTCCATCCTTGACCTTGGATCTTCTCATCTTATTCCACTAGCCCACCCATTTTCTCTGCCAACAATATTTACATTTTCATTTAGAACTAGAAACTTTCCTTTCTATGGTTTAACCCCTCATGCATTGTATACTTGGTTATTAGTGATAAAGGTGAAATCTTATAAATATCACTACGTAAGCCTAATCTACAAAGATGTCATATTTAAACTCTAATAGTGGACTTAAAGTTAGAGTAGAAAATGAGGGCTCAAGCTTGTGAGCCATCTTTAGGCACAACATGGATGTGAGCAAACTGGTGGAGTATTAGCAATAGTATCAAATATGCAAATGCAAATTTGCATGTGAAAGGAGGACATCTATGTGCAAAATTGAACCAAAATTTTGCTTCAAATTCAACTTTCTGTAATTCTCTAAATTATTTGCTTTATTCGTCAATTTTCCTTTAATTTGAAATAAAATTTAGTCAATGTCTGATCTCCACTGCCACGACATTGACTTTCTTCACAATGTACAATTGTAGTAACATGGATGACTTATGGGACCTGTGACCTTACATACTGTCTTTCTTTTCTCATTTTCCATTTATATTTCAAGCTTAAAAATTTTATTTTTAGTGTTTCATATAAATTGATGTGGAATTCATAGTTGTTGTGCAATTTACGAGTAATGTGTTTTACATAACAAGGAATAAGGGATTCTTCATTATAGTCAAATTCAAATAGCCAATAGTGGAATGTATGAAAGGACATTAAAAGAAGATATTGAAACTTCTATTGGATAGAAATTAAAAGAGGATCATATGGATGTCTTAATTAGAAAATCAAAAACCTTTCTATCGATGAAACTCAAATTTCTTACTGTGATTTGGTTGCATTTAAAAGAAAATTGACTTGAAAATTCATTAAAATGATGTACATTTACACACAATGAGAATTGAAGTAAATATCCAAAACAATCCAAAACCATCACATCCAAGTTTCTCTTTTATAATGTGGATATTATTCTATGGGATCTATTCAAATTTAATAAAACCGTTAATTAGGATAATGTCGAGCAAAAGCTTCAAGAAGGCAATGCCATGCAGATGAACCATAGTGGCTTTTACAAATTACCAAGTTATAAGAACCCTAATGTTTGCTTCTATGGTAACCTAGAAAGGTTAAATTCTTCAAGTGTTGTATAAGAAGAATCATAGACGAGGTGAAGAAAAACAATTCCATTAGCACTCAAGAGTCTAGATTCAAGTAAAATGAGCCATCCATGAATTAAAGAATTAAATTTATGTGTCATTAACACGTCAAGAGTTTTAATTGATTCATGAAAATAAATAAAAAACAATATACCCATGATTCATAGGCAATGCTTGTGTTTTATGCACATCACAATTGAACAACAAAAACCTCTTCAAAAAGTAGGGAGAACCTTATAAACAGATTTGCTCTCAAAAGGACTTAATTCAAGAAGGTTACTACCCAATATGGTTCTCAAAAGGACTTTTTATGAGTTATTAAAAATTAATAAAATTTGGGTTAGTATGGTTTAATGTTTGTAATTCACAAAGAAAGACAAAACAGAACATAACCAAAAAAGATCAAGTAAAGAAATCAATTTTACCATTCAAATTTATCACACAAAAAAACATGGAAATCACTTCTTTTCTCTTACATGCATGGCTCTCAAATATACCAACTATACCAAACATATGCCATCTTAAATTACTAAGGGTGAGAAAAATGATAAGGTTTAGAAAATAACAATTCACCATCCCTCAAAATCATCTACTTCTTTGGTCTATGTTAAATCAAGCTCTATATGGTCCATTAAAAGCACATCAACACAGTGGTAGTCTACACACAAATATAACTTGAACATTCTTTGGAGTGATATACAAAGTATAATCGTGAGAACTTATACCTAATAATTCTAAGGTAGCTTGAGAAGAACCTTTCAGCTCATGTACTTATAGCACATACTGAAATAAAGTCTTTTGCCATGATAGATAGCTTTGCGTACAATGACTTTTCTCTCATTATTGCTTGGTGAGGGCATCATTTGTATCTATGACCATGCTCAAGTATTTCTATTGCTCATCCACATTAGATGATGTTAGCCAATTGCATCATTACATTAGGACTTAATAAATTTCAATCATAAGAATCATAAACCTATCGTCTATGCTGGCATCCATTAGTGTACTGCTCATTTAGCAGCTATGTGTATCATCTTGACCTTGTTGCAGTAGGTTCTCTACTAAGTCTTGATTTTCTACATAGTCTATAAACTAAATTATATTATTGAGCTCTAGGTCATGGTCTCTAATGGCAAAAGGATCCAACTTAAATTGTTGATCTATGATCAAGGTCATGGAAAAATGTGTTATTTTCCCTTACTTCGGCTTTTATAACTAAAAAATTTAGCCATCATGATGTTGCAAGTCATCTTGATTGATGCATGTTGTGATGGTGTGATAATATTGTCTATTGGAAATTGGTTTGTGCATCAATGGGGTAATATATGCAAGGAGATGTGCCATTCGGACCATTAACAAGCTTAATAGTGTCCTTGAGCATTCTTCAAATACACAAGGAGTCAAAGGGCTGCACGCAAGAGTATCAAGATGGCAAAAATGGGGATATGGCATTGCTGCTAGTTTGTGCGAGGGCAACTATAATATGGTGGCATGCTAGGTTTGCTAGAGCAAATCTTCCAGGTTGGATTTAGGAGGGCGTGGATTTTGTGAGGAAGCAACAAGTAGGAAGCACAAGAATGGTGCCATTAGCATAGCAAAGCAACACAACGTCACAACCAACAATAAGGCGGCCCAACAAGACGGAGTTGTGCAGGGCATGCTGATTTGGTCATGGAGGAGGGAGATTGATGGATATTATATGGCCAATAATCTAATCACACTTTTATGTATATTTTTTATGTTCATTGAAATAAAATTTATTCATTGTCATTCTTGTGTGATGTTTGCAATGAAGTCCATGAGCATGTGCAATGAATAAGTGAATTATGATGAGATCATAATAGAGTGATCACTAGTTTTTAAACATATGTTCTAAACATTCCTACTCATGTGACATTCGAGAAGGACATCGAATTATCCAAAAAGTATAACACTATCTAATATAACTCATATGATGAGTATGGCTGATCATGTTGCCATCAGTGTGGACACATTAATGATAGATAGTGGGCGCTCTTTGGAGAACGAGTTCACTGAATTGATCCGTATGAATCCCTGAATGGTATTATATCTAACTATCAATCAGGTTGATTCATGTGGTCCTTTGACTTGAGACACCAAAGAAATCTTGTGGATAGATGATCGTGTTTTGATTCTAACTTAAAAATCCCTAGCCACGAGATATATAAAATGTCATATATTGGACATGTGATGTGGAACTACAGGTCGGGATCCATGACCATTCCGGATCAATGCACAAGGAACTCTATCTTGGGTGTGATATGTGTGGAATGCGATATAAAGAGAACAACGAGAATAATAAACACCACAGCAGCGAGCGTGAACGCCTGATGAATGGCAGTCAGGGCGAATAGGGGGAAGCACTGGACTTCCAACAACCCAGGGCTCGGGGGGAACAAATACGGTGATGGCACGATTATGACCACAACGTGCTTGCACCTTTGACCTGCGTGACCAACACTGAATCCGAACAGAAATCCTAAGTACACTCCATAATCTGAAATTCCTACTACCCTAGCCCCGGCGGTGGAGAGCATTTGGAAGAGCACTGAAAAGAAGTAAATAAACACTCGAGAGGGACAACTGCGAGTGTACTTGTAGGGCCAAGGCCCGGTTGGTCGAGGCGAGTAACGACAAGAAAAATCCAGTGGGCGAGTCAGCCGACCAAACAAAATTCGATCTCGTGGTTGGACTCGATGTCTCCAACCAGGCGCGTATGGAAAAAGAGGTTCATCCGAAGGTCACGTCCGGTCAACCCGTGGCACTAGAGGTCAAAGGGGACAGGCGCACGCATGGGGAACAATCGTGGGAGAGGCATGTGAGTGTGTGGGTTGGGGAAGATATTGTAGCGCATGGCAGCGTGCGCGGGTTGGTGAAATAACTGTAGGTGTCGGCAAAGCGGGCAGCAGCCAAGGTACGTTCATAACATGCATTTATAACTTAATTTATTATCCTAATTAACTCATATTCATGCTTATTTTATGTGAATATGATGCATGTTATCATACTTTTTAGGAATTTTCTCCATTGGTATGTCATTTCAATAAAGTTGATATTTATGCATAAATTAGGGATAATTTGATGATTAATCTTTTGCAAAGTTAAATTAATAGAAGTTAATCTATTTTCTTAAATTACTTTGACTTTAGTGCATGTTTTGAAAGATAATTTCAAGATGAAAATGTGATTAAGAAGATTGCTTAAGAAATGAGTTAAGTGATTTTTAATTCATCCTATCTTCTTATCTTAAAATTATATTTTTAATGTCATAATATTAAAAAGAAAAGAATTTTTGATACAATGGACAAAATTTGAGATTAAAAGGAGCTGTATTTTGAGAATTATGAATTTCTGAATATTTTAGGAATTTCTAGATTTTTATTTGAATTTTTTTGAATAAATTTGCTTATTAAAATCGCAAAAGAGGCGTTTACTTATCGCAGGTGCTGACGTGGCAAGCGGGACCAGTGCGCAAGCTGATTTTGCGCGCGGGACCACCGCGCGGATGCGACGCGACACTAAGGCCACGTGGTAGGGCCGCAGGTGGCCCACGCGAGGAGCAGGTGGCGCACAGGGCGCGGACACGTGGCAGCAGGCCAAGCGGCTCCACACGGGTCCATGCGGATGCCCGTGTGGGGTGCCCACATGGCAGGGGGTTGGCATTTGGAGGGCCCACGGGGTTAGTGGGCCCTGGTGAGAGTATTGGGGTGGTAACGCAAAGGCGTTACCGCGGCGCCCTATTTAACCGCAAATCTTTCGCATTTTTCCTCCGTGTGGCACTAAGTTCCCACGAAGTCTAACCTTTGCAGGCGACGTGGACCCACGGCAGGCGTCGGATTCGGTTAGGACGGCGGATATCGCGTGGACCCGAGTCCACGCGATCATCAAATGAACACGTGCGGAAATAACGCGTAAGTGAACGCAATCAAAGGGCTTACATGGTGACACATGGAGGCGTCGGACCGATTTTCATCGGAGAGTTATCATCGTGGATCATCCGGACGCATCAGAGTCTGATTCATCCAAACAATTTGATCTTCATCAGACGCGTGGAAAAATAGTGGCGTCGTGCGATCGTGGACTACATCTGGAGCTTGAGATAATCATCGGACAGTCTCAATGGAAGCGACGTGGACTCATCTCATCATGTAGCGAATATATGACGGTGGATCAAAGGCGACGAAGAACCACGATCGACGCGCGATCGTGGCCTGATCGTGGCGCGATCGTGGCCCATTCAGTGAGAAATTGGGAGCCACTACCACCCCAAATGATGGACCACGATCGCCGCGCGATCGTGGCCATCAATCTGCTCCCACGACTAGATCAAACGGCCCTAAAAATCAGGCAAAAACTCCCCTTTAAAAGACGATGTATCTTCTCCTTTGTTCTTCTACTTTTGAGCTATTCGTGAAGAAATTAAGCAAATTTTGAGGAAGGTCTTAAGTTCTGGTGATCCTCTGCTTCCAACAGCTTAATTCCACAGCCATTGAAGCATGATAATCACGAATTAATCATCGGATTTCATCAAATTTTCCCCCTGAATTCCGAACGACCATGAGGAAGAAATCGAGCAAATTCGCTTCAATCCGCGTGAATTGAAGCACCATTCTTGTGGCAATTGGGTTAGTAGTGAGATTTGATCGATTATCAGGTAGTAATTTGAGTTTTTATTAGGTTTAGATATTTAATTTTGCAAACTAGTTCTTAGTGTTCTTCATTTTCCCTAAATTTTAGTCAGAAAAATTGCTAATTTTGAAAATAGGATATCTTTCTGATTATAACTTCAAATCACTTGATTTTTGTTTCATTGGATTCCTCTTTTTATCAGCTTTGTGTGGATAGAAAATTCGTTGAATTCCGAGTCCATTTGACTCTTCAATTTAATGTTTGACCGAGCACTATTCATTCTTCATCATAATTCAAATGTTGAATTTTGGGGTCAGTTACTTTCAATTTACAAATCGGAATTCGATCATTTTTGTCTCTTTAGACTCCTCTGGTTCTTAGCTTTCCGTTGATTTATAAATTTCAAGATTTGGGTTTCATTTGGCGGTCAATTTGAAGATTTCATGTGAGGTGTTCATTTCGGGGATTTTCTGATATTTGATTTTCAATAATTCATAGTAAATCCATTTCTTATCCAAAAATCACTAATTTTATGTCAATAAATTCCATTTTCTCTCTAGTTTTCAAATATATATTTTTTCGTAAACTTTTGACACCTTTTAATTCTCTAATTTTACAGAACACCTACTGTTGGACAAAGTAAATGCTTTGACTTTGACTTTTGACATTCAGTGTCAAATCTGAGATTTCAATTCTTAAAATTTCTTATTTAGGATATTTATATCATTTCTAATCATAACATCTTGTTTTTACTTCTTTAAAGCCTCTTTTAAACCTAAGTTTGACCAAGCCAACTCTGCAATTAAATTCAACCTTGCTCTCTGTGGATCGACCCGATACTTACACATTAATTGATTTTCTATTATTTTCTTTGTGAGTTCGGTTTTATAAATTTTCTTTGACTTACGTTTGTGTGTTTAAATGACCGCACAAAAACGTTCTGTTATACGTGTGTGGGGTAGGGGACTATCCGCAACCACTTCGACACGCGGTAGTATGCTGAGGGAAGATGACAGGGCGCACAACAATCGGATAGTTGAAGCGCTCGAGCTGATGCACAAATTTCAGGTGGATCTCAATCATGGGTTAGAAAATCGGCAAACCATGCACGGACGGACACATGTGGGAGAGTGGCGTCAACAGGAGAACCGGATTGGACCGTCTACGAGGTATCTGGTGAGCACTCCAGTGGGTGCGGCGGTAGTCTTCAAACCTGCGAAAGAGGAAGGGTAGATGCAGGCGATTCCTGTGGAGCGGTGAAGCGGAGATCCCATAGTGAGCATCGAGAGGAAAGGACAAAACCTAAGGAACCGCCTAGGATGAGATTCCGAGAGAGAGGAGGGGGAGGAAGGCTCTTCTAGGTGAGCGCTCCAGTGGGCACGACGGTAGTCTTCAAACCTGTGGAAAAGCGGAGGGAAGATGCAGATAATTCCCATGGAGAGGTGAAGCTGAGATTCTACGGGAATGTCGAGAGGAAAGGATGAATCCTAGAAGCTGCCTAGGATGTGGGTCAGAGAGAGAGGAGGGGAGGAAAGCTCTTCCATGGGGGTTTCATGGGAGGGGTGAGAGGGCGATCGGGGTAGAGGAAGGAGAGGGAGGGCGCTGCAGCGGCTGCATGCTAGGGTCCAATCAGGTGAGAAAGTTACTCTGATGCTTCATTCTTTGGTGTTTTCTAAAGGAGCCTCTCTCTACATTATATAGGTAGGTTAGGGGGAAGATAGTCCCTATGGGCCATATGGGCCCAAATGGGAAATAAAAAGAGGGAATAAGGGGGAATCCTTTTCCCTTAATTCCTTACATCACTTAAGGCCTCGTAAAAATAGGCCACTAGGAAATAAAATAAACAAGTCAAGGCCCAAAAACAAGTGGGCCACTAGTAAATTCTAATGAAGATAAAACCAACCTTTTCTGAAGCTGCGCTGGTTACGGCGTGTACCGGAATCCTGGGGTCTTGACATCGGCCCAAGCTTGTCGGGCAGGTCTGCTTCCAGTCTCCGATGTAAGATGGTCCCCATAAATATGACATAAAGTCCACGAAGATGATTATGTGATCAAGATGGGATCATTTGCCCTCGATATTTGAGGAAATTGACTCAAGAAATGAGATGCAATGAAATCCTTGGTCAAGGTAGTGTAAATATCAAAGGAGTTCCCGATGATTTTTGCACGCATCAATACTAACTTGAGTGACCGATTAGGGTTTTGATAGTTGACTATACCCTAAGTCATTCATGAGTCTTTTTTGGATGAAGGCTTATACATACATGGTAATGGATGATGAGAAGGTTCCATAAGTGAGTTGTTACATAATCGATATCTCATAGAGTACGTGGTGTAGCTTGGCACCCAATGGGCTAGCAACCCAACCTATTGATTGGGTTAAGTCGATCCTTGATTAATTAATCTATATGTGGATGTGAATAATTAATTAAATTTGACCAATAAGGTGTTATTTGGTCTATAGAGTTATTAACTAGTAAGATATATGAACCTAGAAGGTCACACAAACATAAGGTATGTGGATATTGGTGGATATAGACGTAATTATGAGGGTTTTTATGAAAAAACCTCATACCAAATATCTATAAATAGGGGGAGAACAACCACAATTCAGGTGCCCATGCAAGTCTTATGAGAATTCTCTCATTTCTTCTCTTTCTCTCTTGTAGAAGAGCATTCAAGAGGAGTTCCAACCATCCAGAGATGGTGTGGATACCACTAAAGGCTAGACACTTGAATAGCTTCAAGAACTCCTTCAAGGAAACCCTCTAAGTATGTTTTCTCATTCATGCTAGATGATAGGATTAGCTGTTCTTGGTGGCTTATGTTTTGAATACCTGATTCAATGTTTTTCACTTCATTCGATGTTTCGATCAAAATTTCAAAATTTTATCGACATCAGAATGCATCAAGGGTAGTATGAGGGCATGTGGTACTACTTAAGTAGAAGATAATAGCGAGGAAATGGAATAAGCAATCCAGATTACAATGTAAACTGGCAACAATGCTAGCAAAGGGCCCGATGTTATGATTCTCTACCTTAGACCTCTGATACCATGTGCAAGAGGACTTTAGGAACCAAAAGACATCAATAATGACAAGAGAGAGGCATGAAAACATGAAACTTATACTTGTAATTACTTGATTATTAATTTAAGTTAAGCCATAAAATATTTCATTCTTATAGCTCTAGAGGCCATCATGCTAGCAAAGGGCAACACGTCATGATTCTCAATCTTAGAACTCAAATACCCTATTGAAGGAGAGACTCTAGGAACCAAAAGACATCATTAATGACAAGAGAGAGGCATGATAATATGCAGCTTATTCTTGTAATTGCATGATTATTAATGCAAATTAAGGCATTCAACATTCTATTCTTATGCATGTTATCATATTTTGAGTGCATATTCATCATTTTATGCAATTTACTTCAAAAATATCAAAATACATTATCTTATGGGATAAGCAAATGTAAATCAAGATGAATTTTAAAGTAAATTATTTACATTTACATTTGAGATTTAGTTTGAGTTGTAAATGCAAATAATAAGAGAATATATTTTTATGTACACTCATCTATTTTTCTAGTTTTATTTTTCAAAGAAGATGAGTACATTTTTTAGTTAAAAATTCCTTCTCCCTTTACTTCATAAATTAAAATACATAGAATGATAGATTATTAAATTTGTGATTAAAAAAATTGGATTAAAAAGGAGGTGTATTTTGAAATTTATGAATTTTATAATCCTTTAATAATTTTTCTAGAATTTTTCTTAATGTTTATGAATTATTTTTTAATTTATTTTAGTTTAAAATATTAAAAAAGGGGGTTTTACAAATATGTTGACATGGCTGATGATGTGGTGGCATATGCACGTGCCATGGGGAACACACAAAGAACATGTGTGTGCGCGTCATTAGCAGTTTAGTGCCCTTTATGGGCATAAGCTAACCGTTATATCTACGCATCATTTTATATCAAACATTTCCCTTCATTTTCAGAATGTGGGACAATGTATTTGTTTAGTTACATAGAATGTGGGACTCATTTTCATACAATGAGCAGTGTTCGATTTCACAATCTAATTAGCGCCACTGATCTTCACTTAAACTCGGGGGGTACAAGGCACCTCATGATTAGTCATGGATTCGGTTTATCTAAATTGTGCAATCTCAACTGTTCATCCAAGGAGTTATAACGATTGAGATTATTTGGACCTGATGGACTCCCATGGACATGTGTATGCATTTAGAGGATTCCATAAAGATCAAACGGCAGCGATTATATGAGGATTTGTGAACATACGACATCATGGCAAAATTTGGGCACTCCAATGAAGACCTAGCAGCCAGAACTTCAAGATACTAATTGGCCTCCCCTCTTTTAATCGCAATAATTGATCGAAGATGAACAGATGATCAAACGGCCAAGCCCAAATTCAGCTCTATTTATACCCCTCCTCTTCAAACAATGTACTCATTCTCTGATTTTTTCATTGATAGAACCTTTAGGACAGCATAATCCTTGAATCCTTTCTTTTCATCCTCTTCTAGACTCATTTCTCCATCCAAGAAGTGCTGGAAATAAAGATTTTGTCGAGGGAGAAAGAAGAATTTGCTACTTGAAGTCTGCATTTTTGTTTTTGCTACTCATTTCTCACAGCTGCATAAAGGCGTGCTTCCCTTCTTCCTAAATGATAAAGTCTTTTTCCTTGCAAAGAAGAGAAGTCAGTGGTTTTGAGACTTTAGCAAAATCCAGAATAAAGCGACGATAAAAACCGACATGCCCTAGGAAACTTTTAAGTTCCCTTATCAACTTAGGGAGTGCAAGGTCTTGGATTACCTTAACCTTGGCCTTGTCCACTTCCAAACATTTGCTTGAAACTAAATGTCCAAGCACTATACCTTCTCGCACCATGAATTGGGACTTCTCCCAACTAAGAACTAGGTGTTTCTTAACGCAAATGTCGATGATTTGCGTTAAGTGCTCCAAGCACGCATCGAAACTAGGGCCGAAAACTGAGAAGTCGTCCATGAAGACCTCCATGCTCTCTCCTATAAAATTGGAGAAGATGGCCATCATGCACCTGTGAAATGTGGCGAGGGCATTACATAGTCCAAATGGCATGCGCTGAAATGCATATGTGCCAAATGGACATGTAAATGTCATCTTCTCCTGATCATCGAGGTGTATAGCTAGCTGATTATACCCCGAGTAGCCGTCTAGGAAGCAATAAAATCCTTGATCTGAAAGCTTGTCAAGAATTTGGTCAATAAATGGCAAGGGAAAATGGTCCTTCTTTGTCGCCGCGTTAAGCTTCCGATAGTCGATGCAAACTCTGCACTTCTTTGGAAGACGCGTCTGAAGTTCCTCGCCCTTGTCATTTGTCGTCACGGTGATCCCCGCCTTCTTGGGGACAACATGCACTTGACTGACCCATGGACTGTCGGAGATGGGATATATAATACCTGCATTAAGCCATTTAAGGATTTCATCCTTAACGGAATCACATTACTATTGGGAGGAGCCCGAATTGTTCATCTTAGTTTCAGACCAAATATTTAGAAGATGTATCCCCGAGGAAGAGCAATTAGAAATTCTTAAGGCATGTCATTCATCATCTTATGGAGGTCATTATTCATCTAAGATTACAACATCTAAAGTCTTGCAAAGTGGGTTTTATTAGCCAAATTTATTTAGAGGTGCCCATGATTTTTATTTGAAATGCTTAGAGTACCAAGCCTCCATCAATATTGACAAAAGAGATCACATGCCCCTTAAGCCTATTATAGAAGTTGAAATATTTGATCTTTGGGGAATTTATTTTATGGGTCCCTTTCCTAATTCTGATGGGTATGAATATATTTTGATGGCAGTAGATTATGTATCTCGATGGGTAGAAGCAATTCCCGCACGAACTAGTGAGGGAAGAGTAGTCATTAGATTCCTTGATCAGAATATCTTTTGTAGATATGGATGCCCTCGAGCCATAATTAGTGATGGGGGAGCTCATTTTAATAATTATCAGTTTGGCAATTTGCTCAAGAGATATGGAGTGCAGCATAGAATGACCACCCCTTATCATCCCCAATCCAATGGGCAAGTAGAGAATTGTAATAGAGAAATCAAAAAGATCTTAAAGAAGATTTGTAAGTTCGATGGAAAAGATTGGTCAAGGAAAATTTTTGATGCATTATGGGCTTATAGAACAGCATATAAAACCCTCTAGGAATGTCCCCATTCCGATTGGTTTTTGGTAAAGCATGCCATCTTCCCGTAGAACTAGAGCATAAGGCATATTGGGCCACTCGACAATTAAACTTGTCTATGGATGAAGCCGGAAAGAAAAGAATTCTCGATTTGCATGAACTCGCTGAGATTAGAAATGAAGCTTATGAGAATTCAAACATTTACAAAGCAAAAATGAAAGCCTTCCATGATAAACATTTAAGGCGGAGAGAATTTCATGTCAATCAAAAAGTATGGCTCTATAATTCTAGACTTAGACTCTTTCCCGGTAAACTCAAATCACGGTGGGATGGTCCTTATATTGTGGTTGAAATTTTTGATTGTGGTGCTGTTTTACTTTGTGATCCAAAGATAGGTCAGCAATTCAAGGTGAATGGGCAAAGGCTTAAGCCATATTTGGAGAATGAAGCATTGTAACCTCCGGTGGAGATTGGTCTTAAGGAACCGGGTCATAGCGTAGATGATCTGATGCAGTCCACTCCTCTAACCAATTAGCTTTCTTTTAATTTCTTTTCTTTTACCTTCCTTCTTACTTTTATGCATTTTGCGAAAAAAAAATAAAAAAAAGAAAAAAAAAAGAGAGAAGGATGAATTATTATGTAGTTTCAACTCTGTCGTTGTGTATGATCAGACCATTTTCTTGTGTTTCTTGTAGGTGAAAGGAATCTGTAACTAGAGCCATGGGAAGAAATATAGTATGCACCGGCTTGTCTATCCTTCAAACGGGTTCACACGCCAAAATCTTCCATAGCGGTTTGCAAATTTTTTTCCATAAATATTTATATTTTCTTTCATGCATTTAGGGCCATGAATATGCAATTGAGGGGGGGGTACATTTTCTACTGATTTTTAGAAAATTTTGCTGTTTCTTTTATGCATGATGCTGAAATGGGGGAATGCTCATCACAAAAATACTCACATGCTAATCAACCAAACTTAAGTAGCCTTCCACTTTGAAACTTTGTAACAAGGGTGGGCACGTAGAGCTTTGGAGAGTATTGAGAGAATTGGGGAGAAATCCAAGCCATTGGGGGCGAGTAACCTCTCTAGGAAGGATCTAACGGGTGCAAAAGATGAGATAAGTTGCTATGACTTGAATGGATTAGTTTTGATTGAGAGAGAATAGGACTTCCTTCCCGTATTCCACTCAAGCCGATCCTACTTAGTTTAGGGTTTCCCTGGTTATTTTCTTCTTTCGAAGAGTGTGATATTCATGGCATAGAAACCGTAAAATTTTCCTTGGTCCACATCCATTTTGTCCATGATCATCCTCGTTCACCTTCATTCATGATGGCACATTTCTCCAAACACCTCCACTTACCATTATCATTACATCCCACTCATTCTCTTTCCCTTTCCTTATAAAACAATTTTGGAAAGCTCTTCTACATTCCTCCATCCTCTGCACCTTTTTGTCATTTCTCTTCTTGTCTACATTGTATTTCAAAAAAAAGAAAAAAAAGGAAAAAATAAAATAAAATAGAAGGGAGTATGTGAGTAAACACTTCGCTTCATCCTCTGCACCCCTCTATTCACTGTCTTGAGTCTTTCATGTTCCTTCTCCGCAAGTTATCTATTAAATGTCATAATTATCCCACTTTTCCTTGTATCATCTCTTCTTGACTTTTCATCACATCATTTGCTCCACTGAGTAATAGTTGCCTTGTGATGTATTCAAGTTTACGAGTGTTTAAAGATTCTATCATATAAAAAAAAAACAGAATCAGTGATGTATTTGTTTCGCAATTTTGAAAAATCATCAGGATGATTCACTCATGTTCCGATGTCCTCCATCATTTTTTCTTAATGGCGTCACTATGAACAAGTCATTCCACCATCTTTCTCTTTCTAGTTCACTGTTAGTGTCATGATCATTTTGAAGTGTTTCCCACATATTTTCCTTCAAAAAAAAAAAGAAAGAAAGAAAGAAAGAAGAAGGAATGTTCTTTACTATCATCATCTCTACTCCATCACCACACTTCCCATTCAAGTCTCCCACCTTTCTATCCGTTCACTCATTTCATCTTTCTACCCATTCATCTTCATCATAATCGTCTTCATCGATTAATAGCCTCATACCACCATCTCCTCGCTTACACTCCTGCCACTAATCACCTCTCCAAGAGGATTGCCATCTTGATTGAAGTTTATCCTTGTGCCGCACATTATTCACTTTTCATCTCATATCCATCTTTGTGCACTTTTCTATGCTATTTCCTTCACGATACTCTTCCTAGGGAGAGAATAAAAGGGGAGCTCTAATGCTAGGTAGCTAGACTAGGACAGAGGGAAGAGTGAGAGATGATATGAGGAGGGGGTAAGGAACATTCCTTAGATTGAGTGTGAGCATCATTCATGTCATAGCACAAGCTCTAGGTATTTTTTGTACCAAACACGTAGGGGACCTAGTGGGGGTGACTCCATTCCGATGGCTCTGTCATAAACGATTTGATTTGGTATTCTTGCCCAAGGTAGGAAAGTGGAAGGATTACATAAGTGTCATTCGAATAAGCAATGCTAAGGGACTAGCATTGAGTAAAGTGGGGGGTGTTTGATAACACATAAATCTATGACCTTTAACTCTGAATTTTCGTGAACATTTGGCTTAATAGGAATATATTTATGTGTTATTATGATTAAATTGCTTAATTTTGCATCATTATGCTTTTATGGTATTTCCTGGATTTTATAATATTTAAATATCTCTCTCAGATTATAAACTGACAAGGAAATGAATTTTGAAAGCAAAATATATCTTTTAGAATTTTAGAAATAAATTAAATGAATTTTAGGGCATCTTGAGGGCATATGTTTAATTAATCTAACCATTTCTTGCCTATTTATGAGCATCAGGGGCATATCTACAATTTTCAAAACTACAGGGTTAAGTCAGGTAGAAGCCACCAGATCGCGACACGTGTCGCAATCTGGTGGTGGCGTTTTTAGTCTAGTTTTCCTTTTATTTTGTTTATTATTATTATTATTATTGTTTTGATCTTTGTCGTTTACTCACCGTGCAGATGACGTGGATGGCGCCGTCATCTTTGACGTCAAGGAGGAATGAGAGAGCGACGTGGCGCTCTCTCATTCGCTGCAAAGTCTTGTCCTTTTGTCGTTTACGTCCCCTTATTTTTGTCATTTTGTCTCACTCTTATTTCGTCGTTTTATGCTGTTTTGTTTGCTTACAGGTGACGTGGCATTTTGTCTGCATCGCGCGCCGTCATTTTTGACGGTGAAGAGGAATGAGAGAGCGATGTGGCGCTCTCTCATTCACTCATAAAAGAGAATCTGCGGCGAATTAATCGCCGCAGGCTCTCTTCTCTTTCATCATTTAGCGTCATTCTTTTGTCGTTTTTCTCACCTTTCTTTTGTCGTTTCTTTTGTCTTTTTTGTCGTTTTCCCCTTTAGCCTAATAAGAGAGCGACGTGGCGCTCTCTTATTCACGTTAAATGAGGAATCTGCGGCGAAAGTGAATCACCGCAGATTTCTCTCATCTAACTGTTCTTTTCTTAATTAAAATACTAATTTAATTTCTTACTTACTTGCGCAGGTGAGGCGGGATTTCCGCGCCGTAATTTTTTACCGCAAAGCGACTAAGAGAGCGACGTGGCGCTCTCCTATTCGCGCAAAGGAGGAGCACGCCACTTACCTATTTCTTTTGTCGCTTTTGTCACTTACCTGTGCTGGTGACGTGGCGGAAATCCGGCGGTCAGTTCTAAGGTGACGTGGCGCGATCTCGGAAGTCTACCGATTTAAGGCTGCTGACGCAACAACTCATCTGATCAACGGCTAGAAACGCTCCGGGGAAGAAACGTTGATATCTCATGATCTAGCCGTCCGATTGGGCTGAAATTTTGACGACAACCTAATCTCACTGTGCTCTTCCCATCTGCATGGTTGAATTTTCCATCGGACGCCTAAAGTTCCTGAAAATCAATCTTGACCGTTGGATTAGGTTGAAGCCTAACTCCTAAAGTTCTCCTCCTCCATTCCGAGTTCTCTTGTCTTTTGGCTCTCTCTTGACACCAGGTCACCAGCAGGAAAGGGGGAGAAGCTTAGGCCCAAGCTATGTATCATCGGGTGCTCGAGTTTGTTCTGGAGAAAGAGAACAAGAGGAGATCGACATCGTAGCGAGTCAACCACCACCCGGCCTACGATTGGCACCAACACGAGGGTTTGTGGGAAGATTCTGAGGAGGGATTCTCTTGTAAGCCTTTTCCATGGATAATGTAGGACTCCTTCTTCTATTTTAATCGTAGGTTTTTGCATTTTTTCCCACCAATCATACCCAAACCATCTCATTTATCTCTACACTATTTCACCTCTCTTCTCTCCCCTTCACCTCTCTTTTCGCCACCTTTCATCAATCTCTACCCTTCTAATTCTCATCTCTTCTCCTCCAATTAGAACTACAGAAACATAATTTAACCAATTACATCAATTATCTGTATAAAATTCCTCTTCTAATATCTAATATTCTCCACTATAGGAATTCTTCCCTTCTTCTACCTTCGTCTCAACCCTCATTACCTAGATTCCCTGAGGATTGACCCTTGCTTACTACTGTTCTAAGTGAGATATTCTAAATGTATTGGATGAATTAGAACACACAATAATGATATAATCAAACCGAGTTTTAGTTCATCAATCTTCACCCGGTACGGTTGTCCGAGGGCCGTCATCAGTGACGGAGGCTCACACTTCAACAATGCGCATTTCTGGGCATTGCGGAAGAAATACAGAGTACATCATCGCGTCACCACGCCATACCACCCACAAGAAAATGGGCAAGTAGAGGTAACCATTTGAGAAGTCAAGAGCATTCTTAGAAAAAGAATTCGTCCAGATGGAAAAGATTAGGCACACAAGCTTCCCGGCGCACTATGGGCGTGCCGGACGGCATATAAGACACCCATCGGGATATCTCCCTTTTGGCTTATCTTCGGGAAAGCCTATCATCTTCCGGTTGAGCTTGAGCATCGAGCATATTGGGCCATCAAGAAGCTCAACCTATCTCTACATGAAGCAGGGAAACAACGACTTCTCCAGCTTTAGAAGTTACTGGAGCTGAGACACGATGTGTACAAGAATGTGGTGATCTACAAGGAGAAGACAAAGGCCTTTCACGACCAACACATCAGACGACGATCATTTCATGTCAATGACAAGATCTGGCTCTACGATTCTTGCCTCAAGCTCTTTCTTGGGAAGCTACGCTCTAGATGGGATGGTCCTTACATGGTTATGGAGTTGTTCGATGGCGGATCCATGCTCATCTCTGACATCAAATCCGGTTGACAATTCAAGGTAAACGGCCATCGTCTCAAGCTGTACCTAACATCGAGCCACCCTGCACCACTAGATAAGGTAGATCTGCATCTTCCTCAGCACTCGAGGATATGACGGTATCACCCTCGACCCATCAGTAGTTGTAGGTTTTATTTAGTTTCGTCTGGCTGAAGATGTTAAACTTAGCACTCTTGGGAGGCACCCTGAGATTATCTTACTCTTTAGTTTTCTTTGCTTTTCAGTTTTTTTAGATATCAAAGAAGAACTACACTAGGAAAGGGTGCACTTGCACAAAACCCCGTGAACGAGCATCAACGGATTAATGAACTTTTCTAACCCTTACTCTCCTCCCCACATTTTCGTATCTTTTTCATGCCATGTTCAACATTGTTAGCTATCTTTTTGCATGAGTATGTAGTTTTCATTCAGGACAATGAAAGATTCAAGTTGGGGGGTGAGGACTTAGAGAAATCTCTACTTTTTTTCAAAAATTTTAAAATTCTACATTCTAAAAACTCCTATTTTTCAAATTTCATCTACTCTACCCTACCTTAGAAGTCTTGACATTTAGAGATCCGACCTACTAGAGATGTAGAAGTGAGGGCCTTATAGCGCATATGATTACATTTTGAGTAATAAAGCTAAATGATCTAGAGAAACCATGGATGATATTTTAGTGGTTGACTTCCTTGGGGTTGGCTATCTAACAGGCACCAAGGACAAAGAGTAATCAGAGGTTGAAATGCTATGAATTGAAAAGGAGAGTATTTGGGAGAAATTAAATTCATATCCCTTACCTAACATCAGCCAAAACTGCTTAGTGTGGGAATTCCTCGCATCTAGACTTTCCCTTTAAAACAGTGCAATGATCCATAATTTTTGAAAGCACCTAATTGTCCCTGTTAGGCATGTAGTTTTATCTTTTCCAAAGCAGTCAAGTAGTTACGTCACTTTGTTTTAAACTTCACTCATGATAATAACACTCCCAACTGATTCACACATCCACCACATTTTTCAGATTTCCCTCACATGTACATATCCCTTCACACGACACTTCACATTTGTTACATACTCTCTTCATAAATCCATAAAGCTCTTCCATATCCTTATTCTTCTGAAAGGTTTAAAAAAAGAAGAAGACAAGAAGACAAGAAAGAGGAGAAAAGTCAAAAGAAAGAGAGAAATAAGAAGTTACAAGAAGGAAAATAAGTGGGAAATATCTTCTACCATCATCTCTACCTCCACTATCATCTCCACCATCTACCCTATCCATCACCATCCACCTCGTTTGGGAGAATAATTATCATAAGTGGTACCTTCTTTGTCTTAAAAATCCACTTTGTTTATCTGCATATTTGCTTTTAACCACGTCATTCCCTTAGAAATAGTATCTTTTTATTTCCTTCAGACACCTCACACGATGCATCCCAAAGATAGGAATCCTTTTGAATTGCACTCTTTATAGGAGGAAAGAGAATTGAGGGGAATTCTAATACATTAAGTAGTCTCCATGTTGAGGGAAGGAGTGATGTTTCTATGGAGCGGGTAAGGGATTACATCCGCTCATGAGAGAGTGAGTATCTTTTCATCTCCATAGCATCAGACCTTAGATATGCTCACCTTGATCACAATTGAGAATTAGACTCGAGCATTAGCTGATGAGCACTACCCTAATATGCATAAAAGAAGTCAACCTAGTTATGCAATCTAGATCATTATGGCCTACACTATGAGGAAAACGTAATCATACAATTATACGCTTCACCTTTTTAGTAGTAGGATCAAAGGAAGAAAGGACCTTCTAGGGAGATTATATAGTAAATTTCTAAGAGACAAGAAATCATTTAAGTTGGGGGGTGTGATAACATGCTAATTAGACATGATAATACATGATTATTAATGTATATTAAGGCATACAAGATTTCATCCCTATGCATGTTATCATATTTATGAGTATTTATCTATCATTCTATGAAAAGTCCTTATAATCTCAAAATACTTTAAATTAGGGTTAATTCTGATGAATTAAAGATTAATAATTTCATAACCCATCTTTACTTGAGATTACAAGTAGTTTGTCAAGTCAAATAACGAGAGAAATCCTTTATATAAGCATTCATTTATTTTTTAAAGTTTAAAACTTAAAGAAAAGAATGTATTTTTCGAAATAGAAATTAAATATCTTGTTATTTATTAAATTTGAGTTTTTAGAATGATAGATAATTAAATTTGTGATCAAATGAAAGAATTTTGGATTAATTTCGAGTTATATTTTAAAAGTTATGAATTTTCTAATTTGAAGGGATTTTTCCATAATTTTTTTGGATTTTTTAGAATTTTTCTGAATTTTAAATAAATTTATAAGGATTTTCTAGAATTAAAAACCAATTTTTCTAAGTAAAATCGATTTTTTTCTGAATATTATAAGCGCACAGGTGACGTGACACGATCAGGACCGTCCGATCGCATCGCGATCAACGATCGAGGCGGGAAGGCGACGTGGCAGTCTGTGGATCGTTTGATCGAGCGAAGAATCTTAGCCGTCGATCTTCACATAAGTGAAGGGGGGTATGTGGCAAGCTCAAATTCATCAGATCGCGTTTTCATCTCAACATTTAATCAAGAGGAGTTATAATGGTCCAGATTAAATTGACGGAAAACGCATCAAGAGCATCCGATTGCGATCCAATGGCGTGCATTTTTTATGCGTTTTATAACACATGCGACGTGGCTTCATCTCATACGCCGATCAGCGATCCAACGGCCACAACTTAATGGTAACCATTCGCACTGATGAACTTCATCAGAGTCGTTGATGCGTTTTATCAGACGGTTACGCCCAAATTGCCTATAAATTGAGATGTTCTTCTACATTGTAAAGCATTCGAGAGCAGTTCGACTTAATCAAACTGTTTAGACACCAAATCTCTTCAATCTTTTGATCCCAATCGCTTCTGGACTCATTTTCGCGTCCGAGGAGTGCTTAAGATCAAGATTTCAACGATCGACAAGGAAGAAATCGACGCTTAAACTCCACGAATCGTGATTTTTGGGTTTTGATGAATAGCCTTGATTCCAGCGATTAATTGGATCAATTCAATCGCAATTGTGGGTTAGGAATCATGTCTTTATCCTAATCTATCTTCGTTTAGGATTTAATTTCATTTTAGAATCGTCATTTTAAGTTATTTCATTCTTAATTTCAGGAATTTCAAAATTTTCGTTTCAGAAAAATCACCCCTCATCAATCTTCAATTTTTTAGCAAAATCAATTTCAAATTCAGTGAATTTTGATTCTGTGGATTCGCTTTCAAGTCACCTTTCATAAAATACCATTTTCCCTAATTTCTATCACCGATTCTTTGTCCGATTTGATCAAATTTGAAGAGATCATCATAATTTTCCCTAATTCCCTTGGGATTCAACCCTTATTTACCATTATACCCCTCAATTCAAATTAATTTCATAAAATTGGTAAGTTTGGACATTTGTTTTTGACACACGATCGTGTGATTTCAACAACCTAGCAGTTTCTCCTTGTCAATGTCCCTAAAACATTGATCATCCACCATTATCTAGGCTTGGGTTGTATGACATAAGAAGTGTTTTATAAAGTCTTTCATGCATTTCAAAGCAACTCATAAGAAATATTCATGTATGCATCACCTCAATGATTTTTTTTTTCGTAGTCCTACCTGATCATCTTTGCCTCTAAATTTTCTATGAATTTCTATGAGGCATTTAAATAAATTTCTGCAAAGCTATGATTTGGTAACTTTATTGGTGTTTTTGGGTTGTTGTGTCGTTTTGTCAGTTTCCCATCCTTGAAAATCTTGAAAACTAAGAGTAATTGGATCAAAGTCCTAAAAAAATGCCAAAGCTAATAATTCATTTGCTCATGTGCATAAATTCACAATTGTGGAGAGTGCAAGTTCATGTACCTAAAAATTTATACTTGATTCTTTGAATTTGATATTAAAATTTAAAATAGTGATGAGTCAAGGACAAATCCACAAGAAGGACAATTACAAGATTGAAATAAAGAAATATTTTTTGCATTTTTAGATTGAGAAAGTAAAAATGATCGATGAAAAAGGAGACATATACAAAGATGAAATGATTTGACCAAACACTTACAATCTCCTTTCGAATATATAAATGTGGGAATATGATTTATGGTTTCAAAATTGGATGAAGATATTGAGAAAATGGAAAAGATCGAAAAGAATTAACCCTAATCTAAGTTTACAAACAAAACTCGCTCTAGCGATGCTCACCAATTGAATAGTCTTTCAAGAGCCTATAAATGATGCCTAGACTTGGCAACATGCATCCAACACAAGGAATGAGTAGACAAGAGAAGAAACCTACTAAAAGTGAAGTTCGGTACACCGTGAATGATTGGTCGGTGCTCTCTTTCCACTTGGCTAGCTAATGCAAGAAGCCACCAATGAAATGCTAAAAACCGTACTTTTTAGTCTCAAATTTACATGAGGACGTGGAGCATGAAATGATGGTCATGCTCATGAAATTTCCACTCCAAACTCTATTAAGATCTTTGGATATCAAGCTTTTTATTTCGAGAAAACTAGATGGTCGAGTATCTTTCTCTCTCCTCATCAGCCACTTTAAATTGAGTATAGATTTAATCTCATGACTTCAAGAGAACCTAAAAAAGAATTTTAAATGCCCATTTTCTTCTCTCTCCTTTCTTCTCTCCTCTTTTGATAGTGCATGAGCTAAATAAGGAGAGACAGAAGAGAGTGAGGGAGAAATAAATTCTATAAATGAGGGAGAGGATTCCTAAGAGAACTTCAGCCAGTTGGTGAGGAAGAAGTTGAGGGGAGATATTGAGAGAGTGACGAGACGTGACCAAGCGATCATTGAAAACACAAGATCACCTGTCAAAATAAAGTCCAAACTTACCAACTTTAAGAATAATTCACGAATTGGGGGGTATAATGGTAAATAAGGGTCGAATCCGTAGGGAATTAGCAAAAATTCTGATGTTCTCTTTGAATTTGATCAAATCAAACGATGAATTGGTGATAGAAATTGGGGAAATTGTTATTTTATGAAAGAGGACTTGAGGATAAATCAACAGAATCAAAAATCAATGAATTTGACTTTGATTACGCGGAGAAATCGAAGATTCAACATAGGAGATTTTTTTGAAAATAAAATCGCGAAATTACAAAAAATAAGAACTAAATTAACTCAAATTACAATTCTAAAATGAAATTAAATGTTAAAAGAAGATAGATTAGGATAAACACGATCCCTAACCCAAAATTGCAATCGAATTAATCCAATTAATTGCTAGAATGAATCCTATTCATCAAAATTTAGAAATCGCGATTCGTGGAGTTCAAGGGTCGATTTCTTTCTCGACGATCGTTGAAATCTTGATCTTAAGCAGTTCGTGGACTGACGAAGCGTTTTTGTGCGTCGTTAAAACACAAACACGTAAGTCAAACAAAATTTATAAAACCGAACTCACAAAGATAAGATATAAAATCAAGTAACGTGTAAGTATCGGGTGGATCCACAGAGAGCAGGGTTGACTTTAATTGCAGGGTTGACTTAATCAAACTTAGGTTTAAAAGTGGTTTTAAATAAGTAAAAATAAGAAGTAATGAGTGGAAATGATATAAATAAGCTAAATAAGAAGTTTTAAGAATTTAATTCTCAGGTTTGACAGAGAAAAGTCAAAAGACAAAGTCAAAGCGTTGACTTTGACCAATAGTAGGTGTTATGTAAAATCAGATAAACCAAAGGTGTTAGAACATTACAAAAATTATATATTTGGAAACTAGATAGAAAATGGAATCTTTTGATATAGAATTCATGATTTTTGGATAACAAATGGATTTACTATGAATTATTAAAACTCAAATATCAGAAAATTCCCGAAATGCACACCTCTCAGAAAATCGTCAAATTGACTGGTCAAATGAAATCTTGAAATTTATACATCAATGGAAAGCTAAGAACCAGAGGAATCTAAAGAGACCAAAATGATCGAATTCTGATTTGTAAATTGAAAGTAATTGACCCCGAAACTCAACATTTGACTTCTGATGAAAGATGAACAGTGCTTGGTCAAACGTCAAATTGAAGGGTCAAATGAACTCGAAATTCGATGAATTTGCTATCCACTAAAAGCTGATGAAAAGAGGAATCCAATGAAATCAAAATCAAGTGATTTAGAATTATAGTCATAGAGATAACCTGTTTTCAAAATCAATAGTTTTTCTGACTAAATTTGGGGAAAATGAAGAGCACTAAGAACTAATTTGGAAAATTAAACTTCTAAATCTAATAAAAACTCAAATTACCTCTTGATAATCGATCAAATCTCACTACTAACCTGATTGCCACAAGAATGGGGCTTCAATTCTCGTGGATTGAAGCAAATTTGCTCGGATTCTTCCTCGTGGACGTTCAGAATTTAAGGCAAAAATTCGAGGAAATCAATAGGGAACTCGCGATCAATCCCGCTCCAATTGCTTCGCAATCGAGTCTAAACGTGGGGGGATCACGAAGAACTTAGGATCTTCCTTGAAATTCTCTTAATTACCTTCACAAATCGATCAAGAGTTGAAGAACAAAGGTAGATAGATTCTTTTTTTAAAGAGAATATTGGCCCAAAAATTGTGGCCGATTGATGCGGTCGTGGGAGCGGATTGATGGCGTCGTGGGAGCGATTTCCTTGGGCGGCGTCGTGGCTCCCGAATTGGCGGTGAATTAGTCTTGCTTTCGCTTCAAAGGAGCCACGATCGGGCCACGATCGCGCATTGATCGTGATCTTGGTTCTCAAATGACCGCCGTCTGATCGTGTGCCATCAGTTGGAAGGATCGTGGCCTTGATTGATGCTAAATGAGCCACGATCGCAGCTGGATCACACCGCGATCGCGGTTTGATCGCACCACGATCAGGGATTTCTTCCTTGAGTCTTCCCAGCCGTTCGATGGAGATCTGACGCTCCATGCGTCTCCACGAAGAGAAGAAAATTGGGCTTCACGTGGCCGTCAGATCGCGATCGCGCGGCCTTCATGACGATGAAGATAAGCGCTCCTCGTGTTCCCATGTGGTGACCGGTGAGCTCTCTGATCACGACCACTTAAAGTGGCGTTCACGCACGTGCTTGATTGACGATCGCATGGACTCAGGTCCACGCGATCTCCGTCGTCCTAACGGAATCCTACGCTTGTCGTGCGTCCACATCACCTGCAAATGAAAACCGTGTGGGAACATAGTTCCACACGGAAGAAAAATACGGGGAATTGTTAGTATAAAAGGTGGGCCGCAGTAACGCATTTGCGTTACCGCCCCAAATTCCTAACCAGGGCCCACTAACCCGTGGGCCCTCCAATGGTGAGCCCCCCCACCATGTGGCGCCCCACACGGGCGTCCGCGTGGACCCGCGTGGACCCGTGTGGCCTCCTGCCACGTGTCTGCGCCTTATGCGCCACCTTCGCCTCGCGAGGGCCACCCGCGGCCCTGCCACGTGGCCTTAGTGCCACGTCGCATCCGCGCGGTGGTCCCGCTCGCTACATCAGCACCTGCAGGTAAGTAAACTACCTTTTTGCGATTTTTTAAATAAGAAAACTTAATAATAAGAAAAAGGACATAAACTTCAAAAATTCATAACTTAAAATATACAACTCCTTTTTAATCCAAATTTTCTCTATTGGATCACAAATTTCTTCCATTTTAATATCTGGTCATTTAAAATATATTTTCAATGAAGAAATGAAGATGAATTAAAAATTACTTAACTCATTTCTTAATAAATATTCTAAATCATAAATTCATCTTGAAATTATCCTTCAAAACCTACACTAAAGTCAAAATCATTCAAGAAAAGAGATTAACTTCTATTAATTTAAACTTAACAAAAGACTAATCATCTATCAAGCATCAAATTATCCCTAATTTATGCATAAATATCGACTTTAGTGAAATGACATACCAATGGAGAAAATTCCTAAAAAGTATGATAACATGCATCATATTCTCATAAAAAAAGCATGAACATGAGTTAATTAGGATAAGAATTTAAGTTATAAATGCTGTTATCATGGACGCGAAAATGAGTCTAGAAGTGATTAAGATCAAGATATTCAAGAGATTTGGTATCTAAACAATTTGATTAAGTTGAATTGCCCTTGAATGCTTTACAATCTCAAAGAACATCTCAATTTACAGGGCGATTTGGGCGTAACCATTTGATCGTTAAATCCGCGATCAACGGCTCTAATAAAATGCATTGGATGCGAATCGTTACCATTAAATCCTAGCCCTTATATCGCCGATTGACCGCCGAGATGGAGCCACATCGTATGCGTTATAAAACGCATCAAAACGCTCACCATTGGATCGCGATCAGACGCACTTGATGCGTTTTTCGTCAGTTTAGTCTCGATCGTTATCGCTCATCTTGATCAACGGTTGAGATTAAAACACAATCCGATGAATCTGATCTTCCTAAGTAACCCCCCTCACTTCACTGAAGATCAATGGCTCTAATTTCTCGCGCGATCGGACGTCCCACGATGCGCCACATCGCATCGCACCCTTGATCATCGATCGCGATCAATCGAACACTCTAGATTGCTCCAGGTCACCTGCGCGCTATAAATAATCTGAAAAATCGATTTTAAATTAGAAAAATTGATTTTTGATTCCAGAAAATCCCTAAAAATTAATAAAAATTCAGAAAAATTATAAAAAAGCTGGAAAAATCCCTAAACATTAGAAAATTCATAACTTTCAAAGTCTAACTCCAAATTAATCCAAATTTCTTTCATTTGATCAGAAATTTAATTATCTATCATTCTACAAATTCAAATTTGATAAAAAAAAATATATTGAATTTCTATTTCAAAAAGATGTTCATTTTTGAAAGATTTAAAAGTTTAAAAATTTAAATGAATGTTTACTAAAATGATTTCTCTCATTAGTTAACTTTAAAAACTAATTATAATCTCAAGTAAAGATGGGTTATGAAATTGTTTATCTTTAATTCATCATTATTAACTCTAAATTAAAATATTTTGAGATTATAATGACTTTTTCATAGAATGATAGATAAATACCCATAAATATGATAACATTCACAGGAATGAAAGCTTTTATGCCTTAATATGCATTAATAATCATGTGTCATCATGTTTAATTAGCATGTTATGAGAGAGAAGTGGAAGGAGAAGATTTCACTGAATGAGGCGTGATGGGAGCTTAAAAAATGATTATAAGTACTCACTAAGTGATTATAAGTAACCACCTTTGACTTCTCAAGAATCACTTTGACTATCATTGACTTCCAAGAGAAATGGATTGACTGGTCTCCTAAAGTCCTTGCATCCACATAGCTCATAAAAATGTGATAATTCAATCATTTGACTTCCAAGAAGTCAAATGGGGTTAGTCTCATAATGTAATACAAATGTAAGAAATGATGCATAACATGACTTAGTCATATTTTCATCACATTCAACTATATAGAAATGGATATTCTCATTTTTGTAGTCTTTATCAGCACTTAAACATAATAAATGATGCATTAATGTGACTTATATTTTAGAGTTATCACTATTACACCCACTATTTCATGATTTAGAATCTTTATAACAAAGTTTTCTTGAAATTAAATTTATCTTCATAAATCTGGATTCCTCATTTTAAGAAAATTTTCAAAACAGTCAAGAGAAACATCACCTAAAGGGTAAGGCTAAAAGGAAGGAAGGCCCATTGAACCATTAAAAGGAGCACATTAATGACACTTGGGAGAGGAAGCTAAAAGGAGAAAGGAGCATAATTCTTTCCCACTCTTTGTCTTTTGTACTCTCTCTCTCCTAGGTTTTGGGCACTTCATCCCTACTCTATGGTAGGTTTCCCTTTTGGAGATCCTCCAATTGTTCTTCCTGTAAAGACAATGTAGTCAAGATTTTTAGAAAATGGTGTGAAAGAAATTACTTTAGTGTTTGCTGCGTCTGAGTTTCAATCCGTGGATTTTTATTTCTCTCCCAGTTTCTCTCAATCATTGTTGTTTTTCTCATTCTTGATCTCTAAAATATTTACTCTCTAGTTTCTCTTTCTTGATCCATCTTTCTCACCCTCTCCATCCCTTCTTCACTCTACCTTCCTTGCTCTCACCCTCTCTTGGTCTCTATTGCATTTCTGTTACCATTCATGCATTGTCTTTCTCAGTCCTACTCACTCACTCATTCAAGCTCTACCTAACCCTCTTTCCTTTTCCTCTTGCATTCTCTTTTGCACCCCGATTTATCCTGTCCTCTCTTTCTCTCTCATTGGCACTTGAGTTCTGATAACATACAACTTATTCTTGTAATTACATTATTATTAATTTAAATTGAGGCATAAAACATTCCACTCTTATGCATGTTATCATACTTTGAGTGCATTTTCATCATTCTATGCGGTTTAAATTATAAATTTCTCAGAATATATTATTTCAATGAATAACCATGCATAATCAAAGTTGAAATTTTCAAAGTAAATTGTCCCCTTTTATATTTGAGATTATAATTGAGTTTTAAATGCAAATAATAAGAGAAAAATATATTTACACACACACACTCATTTTTTTTTTGTTTTATTTTCCCATGAAAATGACTATATTTTTGAGTTAGAAATTTATTTTTGTAGTTATTTCTTAAATTAAAATGTATAGAACTATAGATTATTCAATTTGGGATTAGATAAAAGGAATTGGATTATAAAGGACTTACATTTAGAAAGTTATAAATTTTCTTATTCCAAGAGATTTTTCTTGAATTGTGGTGAATTTTAATGAATTTATTTTAATTAAAAATATTAAGAAAGTGATTTTTCTACAAGCAGTAAGATGGCGGATGAAGTAGCAGGAGCGCTTGTGTGTTGCCACATGGTAGCATATGTGTGTGCCACGTGGTGCACATCATTAGTGGTTAAGCACCCTTTAAGAGCATAAGCTAACCTCTTAGTCCACTTGGGTATATTATATGTACAAAAATCTCTTTCATTTTTTTAATGTGGAACTATGTTTTTCTTTAGGTTATGTAGGTAATGTGGCACGGTTAGAAGCATCTGATTGATGCCATGAAAGGGCATGAAATTTGAGTCCTTCACTTTTAATTAAGTGGAGAGGGTTCTTGTGAGCATCTGGCGTGAATTTGCTTTACCAAATGAAAAAATTCTAGCCAGTCAATCAAGGATTTGAAGAACCACCACAAGATCTCAAGCGTCGAATCATAATTGGATTGACAAGACAAGATGCTGCTCTCTCTTTACATGGACATGTGGCGCAGTTCTAATGCTCCCATTAAAATTCTTCGGATTCCATTGCCACCATTGATGTCATTAAGGAGAAGATCCAATGGTTATGCCTAATTTCGAAATGTTATAAATTCTGTCTCTTCGAACAGTGTTTGCATTCTCCAATTTTTTATTGATTAAACATTTTAGATAGCATAATACTTAAATCTCTTGTTTCGATCCTCTTCTCGACTCATTTCTGCGTTGAGGGAGTGTTTGAAATCAAGTTTGCATTGAGGAGAAGGAAGAATTTTCTAGTTGAACTCTAAATTTTAAGTTTTCAAAACGGGAAATGAAAAGCCTTATTACGGTGACTCATTTAATTATTTCGAGCACAAATTTGGGTTAGATTACGTGTTTTGTTATGAATCTCTCTTACTATGATATTATATTTTAATTTTAATGAATATATTAGTTAAAATTTATGTAATTTGATCAATTTTTGTCTCTTCCCAATTGATTTTTCACTACTCATTTTGCTCTTTGATTTCTTCACGGATACTAATCCAAATTGACCAATTTTTTTATTCCATGGATTCATCCTTGAGTTTTCTTTCTAAAACTATCATTTTCTTACACCCCAATATATTGTCTAATTTGATCAAATTTGAAGATAGCTTGAAAATTTGCCCTAATTCTCTATGAATTTGACCCCTACTCATCATTATGCTAATCAATTTGTTATTAATTCTCTAACTAAATGAGTTTGGATATTTTTTTATCCATGGACATGCGTTTTGAATGACCTTACATTCTCGCTTCATTACACTCTCTCTCTTTTTCTCTTATCATCTTCCATTATTTCCCTTGCAATCTCCATCTTGTTCTCTCTTCCTTCTCTAATCCTTTGTTTTCTTTTTCCATCGTTCTCCCAATCTCACATTCTCTAAGTTCAATGTTCTCTAGACTCTCATGCCTCTCTTTAATTCTCTTTCCCTTCTTCTCTCCTCCTTAGTCTCTTCCTTGCTCCACCAATCCCTCTTTCTCGCAATCTCCTTCTTTCCATGTAGATCCTCCTCTCAAGTTCACACACGGTTCATTGCCATTGCTCTGTAACTCTCTTTTTCTCCTCCTCTCGCACTCCCTCATCCTCAATTCTTCTTGCATTGCCCTCTTTGATCTTTCTTTTGCTCGCTCTCCCCCTCAAGTCCTCTCTTTCTCTCTCACATTCTTTTCGCTCACTCTCATTCTTATTTCTCTTCTCTCTATTAGTTTCAGTCTGTCACTCATCCACTATCGCCGCGTTGAATTTCTCTTCTTCTCACTCCTTTAGTCCATCTATATAACTTGCCTCTTGTGAGCTCTCTCTCCCTCTTGTTTACTCTCTTTCTTGCGCTCCACCACCCATTATTTCTTTCAATTAGCTTTTCATTCTCTTTCTTCATCTCACTCTCTCATCCCCTCACTAAATTTATCTCTTTCTCTAGTTCTTGATCCCTTCTCTCTATCTCCATCGCTCTCGCTCTTTCTCTCTTGTTGGGTTCTAATGTCGATAAACTTTCAAAATTTCGATCAAAACATCGAATGTAGTGGAAAACATTGAATCAGAAATTCAAGACACCAAGCCACCAAGAACAGATGATTCAATCATCTACTATGAATGAGAAAACATACTTATAGGGTTTCCTTGAAGGAGCTCTTGAAGCTATTCAAGTGTGTAGCCACTAGCGCTATCCACATGGTCTCTGGATGGTTGAATCTCCTCTTCAATGCACTTCAACAAGAGAGAAAGAGAAGAAAGGGGAGAATTCCCACAAGGCTTGCATGGGCAGCTTGAGTTGTGGTCGTTCTCCCCCTATTTATAGACATTTGGTATGCGTTTTTTTCATAAAATCCCACATAATTATGTGTATATCCATCAACATCCCTCACCTTATATGTGTGAGCCTCTAGGTCCATATATCTCACTAGTTAATAACTCTATAGACCAAATAATACCTTATTGGTCAACCTTTATTAATTATTTACATCCACATATAGACTAATAAATCAAGGATCGATTTAACCCAATCGATAAGTTGAGTTGCCAACGCGTTGGGTGCTAAGCTACACCGCGTACACTAGGAGATATGAAGTATGTAAGAGCTCACTTATGGAACCTTTCCATTATTGATTACCATGTATATATAATCCTTCATCCAAATTAGACTCATGAATGACTTAGGGTATGATCAACTGTCAAACCCTAATCAATCACTCAAGTTAGTACTGATGCATGTAGAAATCATCGGGAACTCCTTCTCTGATATTTCCACAACCTTGGCCAAGGATTTCGTCGCATCTCATTCCTTGAGTCAATCTCCTCAAATACTGAAAGGTGGATGATCCCATCTTTGATCACACAATTATCTTCGTGGACTTTATGTCGTATCCAATATATGACGTTTTAGATATCCCGTGGCTAGGGATTTGTAGGTCATAATCAAAACATGATCATCCATCGACAAGATGTTGTTGGTGTCTTAAGTCAAAAGACCAAATACACAACCATAACATGAATCAAGCTGATTGACAGTTAGGTATAATACCATTCAGGGATTCATACGGATCAATTCAGTGAACTCTTTCTCCAAAGAGCATCCACTCTCTATCTTTAATGTCTCCTCACCAATGGTTATAGGATCAGCCATACTCATCATATGAGTTGGATTAGATAGTGCTATTATTTCTAGATAATTCGATGTCCTTCTCTTATATCCCACGAATAGGAATGTTTAGAAACATATGTTTAAAGACTAGTGATCACTATATTATGATTTCATCATAATTCAATTAGTCATTGCACATGCTCATGGACTTCATTGCAAACATCACACAAGAATGACAATGAATAAATATCATTTCAATGAACATAACAAGATACATGAAAGTGTGATTGGCTTATAGGCCACATAATATTCATCATCTCTTTCTCCCATTCTTGCTCTTCTCCGCTCGCTCATGCTTTCTCCGTCTTCACCTCTATTTTATTATTTCTCTCTTTTTCATTGTTCATCACTTTCTCTCCTCTTCAATGCCAAATTTTCTTCCATCTTTTCTTCTTGCATTCTCCCCTTCTTCTAATTACTTCCAATAAAATGAATGTAGAAGTTTTGTATCTATAGGGCTAATGAATTACTCTGAATTCATCTAATTTTTCCATCTCTTGGTCAACTCATAGAATTGACTACCTACCCTCTGCTATTCGCCTCTACCTAGCCCCAAGATTGATAGCTTCTCATTCTAAAATCAATGTGGATCTACCTTGAAATCTATAAATCCTTTATATCTTGCTTCCTTCATTGTTTTTTAGCTTATACATAGGAAATTTTTTGGCTTGAGCATGCAACAACTTTGAGGTCAACAAGGCAGTAGAAAAATTCTTCTTCCATTCGCACATGCGAGATAGAAAGGGACTCTCTATCTCCTCTATCTGCTAGAGTGTGAGAGAGCCCGAGAGATAGAGAACAAAGGAGGGAGAAACACACAGGGAGAGAAAAAATTGTTACATAAGACAACATTTTCTTCTATTGCACGAGAGAGAAGGTGGGAAAACTATTTTCCACACGTACATGGAAGACAAAGAAATAGAAAGTGGGGAGAAAGGGAAGCATACACAAGAGAAGAGAAAAATACATGGGAGAGAGAAATAAGTGGCGGCGAGGAGTTTTTTTAGGCGTTTGCAAAAAAAATTGCATGAACTTGAGAGAGAGAGAGAGAGCAGCGAGGGAAGGAGATTGGGGAGAGAGGATACATAGATGTTAGAGATAAGTGATTGATCCCCTCTCCTTAATGATTTAATTGATAGAGAAATTTTGCCAAGCCCAACATCATAGTAGAGAGAAGACAAATAAGAGGAAAAGGAAACTACAAAAGAAAGGAGGAAATGGTGGAAGCTCTCTTACATCAAGCATGCACGCAGGAGAGAAAGAGAAAGAAGAGAAGAAGAGAAGAAGGTGAAGCAGTGGAGAAGAAGAAGAGGGAAGAGAATACAAAGGTCGGAAAAATTTCTTTTACATATGCGTGGATGCACACGTATGCAAGAGAACGAGGGAAAGAGGACAATGGAAAGAAAAGGGGAATAAGGATGGAGAAGACGTAGAGAAGAGGAAGAGAAAGCAAAGAAGTAAAGGAGAAAAAGAAGAAGAAAGAGAGGGGCATTAACGAGAGAGAGAGAAGCATGACACAAATTATTTTCTGTTGTGAGAGAGAAAAAGATTGTGGAGAGAGATTACTCTGTCTTTTTTTAATTTTTTTTATTGAAGAGGGAGAAATGTGGTGGCTATAGATGTACGCAATGTCACTTCACCTTCAAATTTTTTTTCATTCAAAAAAATCCATAAAATTCTCAACTTCCTCATAAAAATAAATTTAGTCAATAAAAATTTATAATAACATCCATTCATAAAAATTTTCATGTTAACAAAGGCACTTTGAATGGGAAATAAATAGAAAATTTTTTTATAATCAAAGAAGATTATGCTCTTGATCAATTAATGTCATTAAATACTCATAAAATGTTATCAATTCATGAAAAATCAAAAATATGCTTTTGACATAAAGATTATCATTTTAATCATTTTAAAATCATGATAACATGCCCATATGATCAGATTTATAGAAATAAATGCATAAATGCATGATATGAATGCATGAATTTGCATGTTATCAGTGGCATAGACTATTCTTTTTGTATTGAAAATAGTTACATATTTATGAGTATCTCTGCCAATTTCCATTTGCATACTTAGTCCTTGATTTGGATCCCTTTCATTATTCTGTTAAGCATGCTCCCTTCTACTCAAATTGTCGTTATCTTTATCCACTTGCCTTACACATCAATATTTCTTAGGTGATACTTTGGAATCTATGAAAGAATTTTTAATAAAGTTCTTATGTCATATAGACCAAGCCTAGATAGTGGTCGATGACCAATATTTTAGAAATGCTACAGTATTGTTGAGTCCTCTCCTTATTTTTTATCTTTACCCACTATGCCGTTGAGTCCTCTCCATATTCTCATGTACACACTCCCTTCTATTTGACTCTTATCTGTCTCATCCCCACAATATCATCTACTATGTGTATGAATTGTATTCCTTTCCTTGTTATCTTCAGCATGCTCTATTATGGGAAGCTTATGGTTCTACAAGCCTTATTCTTTCTTTTCTTCAAAACCTATTCATTGACTCAATGCTTGTATCCCTTTTGGCCTACTAACGAGCATATTTTGAGGTCCTTGGAAACACTAAGTTATGGATCAATGATAAAGTCCCAACTCAATGAATTTATAAAAGAATTCAAGTATAAAAATGATTTAATGAGGAATTAGGGATTAAAGCAATGATTACACGCACTTAGTAGTTTAGAAAATTAGAAGACGAGGTCCTAAAATTATAAAAATTGTAGATTTTGAAAGAGGAGGAAAAATCAATTGCAATGAGTCAAAGACATTTAAAATGATCTAGAAAAGGCAAAGAAATCAATGATCCAATAAATCAATTAGATTTGAAAGTTGATTAATTGCCAAAAATTGGCCAACAAAACACTTTTGTAGGTGATCATAGCCCTTCCTCTCCATTAAATAGCCATTAAAAATAGCATGACATCTATGACGAGGTTGAGTCAACCCTTCGGGAGAGAGAAAGGTGGATTAGACCAATGTTACATATGTCATACAATTTCATTAGTGCCATGTTGGTGATTGCGCCATGCCACCTTTGATTGATGTCAAGAGAGAGAATATCGGATAGACATCATGATAAATCATGCCTGTCCATTTTTCTTGATAAACTGGTCAGATGGAGCAATGTGTATGCATATTTTCCCCCATCTGATTTAACTTTTGTCTCACAATATATAAACCACGGCTCCCTAGAAGTTTTAATTTAACATCACGTGCCCCTAATGAATGCATGAGATTCTTCTACTTGTCAAAAGAAAGGCATTAAAACCAGTGAGAAATCAAAAAGCTCCACAACTCCACAAGAATTTTACAATCATCGATTGAAGGGATCAAAATCCCACGTGATCAATGGTTTGGATGACCAAGAGAAAATATTTAGTTCTTTGGATAACCATTTTTGTTTCTTGCATAACCAAACCTCACATTAGGTTTATTTGAACATTTAATGGGGTATAAAATCATGATGCATTTAGAGTTTTTGAAAAGTTTTTTAGGCAAAAGGAATATGAATACAAATAAATTCTGAAAAATGGCGTTTGTGTGGCATTCCTTGTGCACCACATAAATGTTACTTGCCTATGTGGGGCCACATGTGCCCCACATAGCTGCTCACATGCACCTCACACTAGCACATGCCTAACACAATGGATAGGCACCACATAAAGCTAGGGGCTCCTAGCCATCAACCAACTGCCTCCCTCAAATAGTCCTAATATCCTACATTGTGCCTATGGGTAAAGGCATGCCACCTTATGAGGCAATGCATCATTGATGCAAAAAATCAATAGAAATTCAAGAAAATCAAGAGTCAATTGTCAATTTTTCTCATATTTGAATTTTTGTATCTTACAATATACTCTGTTTTGGATGGAATTTTCTGAAAATGCCTCATTTTCTTTATTCTTTGATATAATATAAACTAAAAATATGAAGGGAAAAGGACTTCAGTCATTCTAAAGATGACATTTAGGCATGGAGTGTTTTTGAGACACATTGTCATCCTTTTCTTCTTTCTTTGTGCTCTTGTTCACGCAAATTCATAAAGAAGATTACACTCAAGGAATATGGTTAACCAAGGTAATTTGAACTTGAAAAGATCAAATATGAAAATTCCACATTTTAAACTCTAATTGATGAAAAATGGGCAATGATTTTTAAAGAAGGAAGAATGAAAAAGTAGAAGAAAAATATTATAACTTGACAAAAAATTTGTGCGAGTTATGCATTAGAACTAGTTAATAATGATAAACAGGCATATCTGAGTGAACCATTATCGCACCCTCCCTCCCCCCACCCCCACTAGACATTTCTAGTCCCTTGGAAATGGAAACAGAAAGAAGCTACAATTGGACATGCAAATTCATGAATTAAGCATTAATAGAACAAAATTGATAAGACTACCTCCCATAAGCCATTATCAACCCCATGTGCATTGATAAGCCAATGTGCATGTTTATCATCCCTAACACAACTAACACTACCCACTAATACTAAGGCTTGCTAATTTCGATGTGGTAAAATCATTTCCACCCAAACTTGTGTAAGCGCTTCCCACACATATTGAACCAAGTGCTAGTAGTATAAGAGGGGTCATTCTTTTTTGCTTTTCCACATACAAATACCCTTAGTATGTATGTAATTTATTCACGTGAATGCTACAAATAGTAGCTTATTTAGATGGCATAATCACAACTTATTCATGAGCATTTGAGAAATTCTCACTTTTGTAACTTATTTTTGGTCACATTTTGCTTTTGAAAAACTTATGGGAAATTTTTGCTTACAAATACCCATAGTATGTATGTAACTTATTCACATGAATGCTACAAAATAGTAGCTTATTTAGATGGCATAATCACAACTTATTTATGAGCATTTTCTACTTATACAATTTATTCACAAGTACATACTTGTTGCAATTACATCTTACTAGTTAGAAGGATTCCTCACACTACTCGCTACTCCAAATAATACAAGCTAATTGAAACAATTATTGTAAAATTGAGAATTGAAAAATGTATTCGAATAAGGGGATTTGATGTAGAGACTGTGAATGGGTCAAAAATGATACATATGAGCTTGAAAACTCTTGGGCATACATAAATTACCCTAGGCGAGGGCTAACTTCAAGGCTCTAAGAGAGTACGGACTGCATGGGCATGAGACATAATGTAGTTCTCGTCATGGATCCTTTGATGCTTTTGGAAGGCCCCATCATATTCTCCAGTTTTTTATTCATAGTTTTTAAGAAAATATGATTTAATGCAACAAGGTCTGAAGCTGTTTTGAAGTGTAAAGTTTCAAAATTTTAGCAATATTTATTAAAATTAAAGAATTCAAACCCTTTTAACAAAAATGTAGTTTTCTAAATGTGCATCCCCCAACTTGAATGTCTTATATTGCCCTAAATAAAACCTTAATGTACATGTGAGCATGAAAATGGCAATAATTCAAGAAATGATAGATAATAAGAAAAAATTATTAAGAAAGTAGGTTAAGAAGACTCTTTGATACAATTATACTTGGTGCATGTAGATTCTTACAGTGGTGTTTCTTTACTACTCTTTCATAAGGCATTCTCCCCCTCAAAAGCTATAAAAACAATCAAAAGGACTAAAGGGATAAATCATTGAGTTGCCTCACAATAAGCACCAATTTGAACATCTTGAAGCAAATAAAACTATCCTCGTAGAGGAATCAAGGTAAAATCATTCACCTTAAAAATCATGATTTTCTTACTCCATTTCACAAGAAGATTATGTCGACAAATTGAAATTAAAAAGACAAATCTCCTCATAAAATTTTTGCTCATACTTCTTTTAGAACATGAGGTATCATTATCTCAAGGTCTGACAGACGTGATCGTTTGACAATTCTTCTTCACGTGGATACGTGGCACTATTTTAGCTCTCCAATGAAGATCTAATAGTAACAACTTAATTGTAATGATTCGCCTCTTCAGATTCTATCAGGACCATTGATCTCATCAAAGGAGAAGACCCAATTTCCTCGCCCAATTTCAATCTCTTCAACTATGTATGCATTGTGGGATGTTTTGATTAATCAAATATTTTGGACATCTCAATCCTTTAATATTTTCCTTCAATCATGTTCTAGACTCATTTCTACATCTGAGGAGTGCTTAAACCAAGATTTCATTGGGAGCACAGGGAGAAATCACCTCTTGAACATCAAAATTTGGTTTTCGAATGTGCATGACAAAAAGACTTCATCCGGTGACTAATTGGATCATTTCCAGCGTAATTTTGGGTTATATTTTCTATTTTCTCCCTAATCTCTTGTCATTTAGCATTAAATTTAATTTCAAAGCTTAGCTTAGGTTAATTTCTATTAATTTTATCATTATCTTTGTCTCCACGAATGATTTTCTTGCTATTACTTTGCTATTTTGATTTATTTGTGGTTACAAGTCCAAATTGAGTAATTTTTTATTCTATGAATAGATATTTAAGTCTTCTTTACAAATAGTTTTCCTCATTTATGATCTCAGTTCATCATTTAATTTTATTGAGTTCGAAGACATCTCAAGATGAATATTAATTATTTGTGCATTTGGCCCTTACTCCCCCTACACTAATCAATTGCTAATTAATCTATAAATTAAGTGAGTTTGGTTTTTGTTTTGAGGTGTGGACATGTGCTTTTGATGACTACATGATCACTCTTTGTCAATGACAGATGAAGACTGGGGGCTTGATTGAATAATGGTTTCGTAGATTACGAGAGATGATTAATTGAAATTTATGGATTTCACTCAACTATTTTGGTCTTCCTCCATTTTTATTTTTTAAAAATATGGAATATCGACCAGCTAGTGATGTGGTGAATTTTTCGTCTACTAGCGCTCAATGAGCCAACAATGCCTACTCCACATATGTGGTGTCGAAGTGGTGTGTTAAGGGGCACCACATGATGCCTTTGGGTGACACCACATCAACATGCTAGTTTTGTTATATAGTTTACAGGATATTATAAGATTCATGTCGGACTCTCCATAAAGCATAGAAGAGGCTACATTATGTTGTTTTTATTATCCTAAACAAACTCCATGTTGGAATATTCTAGTTTTCTCCTTTTCCAAGAATAGGTGGCCTCATCTAGTGCTTTGAGTGAATGGCACTAGAAGGAGCCATTGGTTCCAATGGATCAATATGAACCAATTGCTTCAAGGATCAAGACATGTATCCACATTTTACTGGTGGCCATCATCGCTTTTTTCTTGGGTGAATCATTTGAGTGCCACTTGGTGAAATCTGATTGGGTGTCACTTCCTCTTTTCATGTACAAACTAAAGACTGACACTTGGCACTATACTTGGCATCACACTTATCCTTTTCTCAATGACTTGGGAGGGAAGGGAGAGGGGGGTGGGGTTGACACCTGACAAATCCTAGTTCACATGCAAAGAGGCATATAGATCTGCTGCTGTTGATTGAAGGTGCTTTTCACACTCTCTCTCCTTCTTCTAAGGTGCCCCGTGGCACAGGTATGGAGCTTTGAATTATGCTCAACAATATCCAAAGGCTAAAAGACCTATCATCCTCGATGAAGATGATTTGATGGCCCAAATAAACTCTTATTTGTCACCTCTTCTTCCCCCTAAAAGAGGATGACAAGACAAATCATGGCCATCCCTCACCCTTAAAGAACCAATCAGATGACAAGAAATGGTTACAATCCCCAAAACTATGTTTCTTTATTTCATGTTTTATTTATCTCTATTTTTTTTCCTATAAATGTGTTGCAGTTATTTTCATGGTTTTATTTAGATAGTGAGGGATAATCCACTTCTCTCCTTGTCCATCACTTGATCTCTATAAACTTCTCTTTATGATCTCTCCTATGATATCTCCTCTTACATCTCTATCATTTGATACCTCCTTTAATACCTCCTTGGAAAGCTAGTTTTGTCTAGTTCAAACATTATCTTCATGTCTATCATCTGATGCCATTTTTTATCCAAATCATCCAAATACTTCTAAGTGTCAAAGATCATCATGTTTTGTACCTAATTCTCTATAAACTTGACCTAACTTGCTGCAACACTTATTTTTGTTGTCTCTTTTAGTGAGGTGAGTATTTGTCTTTGATAGGTGAGTTTGCATCTTGAATGACCCCAATTTACATTTATCAGCCTTGTTGCTCCTTGAGGAGACGAGATCAATTGGTTGTTGCAAGCACATGGTCAAGGGTAAAAACAAGGTCTAAGCTTAACAATTTGATGAATAATTCATGAATTGAGGGGTATAATGGTAAATAAGGGTCAAATCTACAGGGAATTAGGGAAAATTTTGATGATCTCTTCAAATTTCATCAAATCGGACGATGAATCGGTGATAGAAATTGGGTAAAATGATATTTTATGAAAGAGGACTTGAAGATGAATCCACAGAATCAAAAATCAATAAATTTGACTTTGATTTCGTGGAGAAATTGAAAATTAAATAGAGACCATTTTTCCACATATCTAAAGAACGAAAAACTGAACATTAAAACAAAATTCACTTAAATTACGATTCTAAGTTGAAATTAAATACTAAAAAAAGATAGATTAGGATAAAACACGATCCTTAACCCACAATTGCAATCAAATTGAACAAATTAATCGCCGAAATTAAGGCTATTCATCAAAATTCAGAAATCACGATTCATGGAGTTCAAGTGTCCATTTCTTCCTCGTCGATCGTCGAAATCTTCATCTTAAGCACTCTGTGGATGTGGAAATGAGTTTAGAAGTGATTGGGGTCAAGAGATTTAAGAGATTTGGTGTATAAATAGTTCGATTAAGTTGAATTTCTCTCGAATGTCTTACAATCTCGAAGAACATCTCAATTTTTAGGGGCAATTTGGGCGTCACCGATCTGATCTCCATTTACTCTGCGATCAACAGCTCTGATGAAACGCATTGGATGCGAATCATTACTGTTAAGTCGTGGCCATTGGATTGCCGATCGACGCCTGAGATAAAGCCACGTCGCATGCGTTATAAAACACCTCAAAACGCTCGTCGTTTGATCGAGATCGAACGCTCTTGATGCATTTTCTGTTAATTTAATCTGAGCCGTTATAACTCCTTTGATCAACGGCTTTGATTAAGTCATTTAGAAAATGATTTGCCAAAAAATTGTGATGCGCCACGTACCCCCCTCACTTAAGTTAAAATCGAGGGCTTGGATTCCTCGCGTGATCGGACGCTCCTCATATTGCCACGTCGCCTCATCGCCTCAACCATTGATCGCGAAATGATCGGATGATTCAGATCGCGCCCAAATAATCTGCGCGCTAAAAATAATATGAAAAATTGATTTTATTAGAAAAATTGATTTTTCATTCTGGAAAATCCTTAGAAATCCATTAAAAATTCAGAAAAATCCATAAAAATTAGAGAATTCATAAGTTTCAGAATATAACTCCAAATTAATCCTAATTTCTTTCATTTTATCAGAAATTTAATTATCTATCATTCTAAGAGGTCAAATTTAATTATCATATATTCATTTCTTTGAGTTTTGAAGTTTAGAAAATTAACTGAATATTTATGAAAATGATTTCTCTTATTATTTAACTTTAGAAACTTATTATAATCGCAAGTAAAGATGGGTTATGAAATTATATATCTTGAATTCCTCATAATTAACCCTAATTTAAAGTATTTTGAGATTATAATGAATTTTTCATAGAATGACAGATAAATACTCATAAATATGATAACATGCATAGGAATGAAATCTTTTATGCCTTAATATGCATTAATAATCATGTATCATCATGTCTAATTAGCATGTTATCACACTGATGTAGAATATTTTAGAAGATGTATCTAAATGCTACATATGAGGGAGGATCTATGAATGATATCACTTGGGATGAATGATAAATGAGAAGAGATGAATTATAGGGTAATGTGGAAATATGATGATAGAGGATAATAGGAGTAAAGATAATGAGATGAATGTGTAGAAAGGAATAATAAAGGTAAGATGATATGAGAAGAGGTATAAGATTGTGATGCAGGACCGGGTGCGAAACCGGTCTAAGACCGTGTACTAAGGGTGAACAAGGGGGAAATCTAATATGATGTAATAAACTGATAATGCAGACAAGCGGAGTGCCGTCTCGGATGTCGTCGCTGTAGGCCCTGGGGTGCGCCGAGTAGAGTCCATCCGGGAGTCCTTCCGATCCACGCCCTCGCGGGCGAAAGGCCGTGAGTCGGCGAGGGAGCTCGAACAGTCAACCCGACGGGTTGGACCACGGTCTGAATCCTATCAATTTCGTCTAAACACTCGCCTATACTAAATCCCGATGGCGGCGGAGACGGTGCGGGAAATACTGAAAGAAATATAGACGTCGACGTAAAATAAAGGGGAGATGTGTGCCTAACCTGCGGGGCGCAAGCCCGGTCGGTCGTGACGATGGAGGCCAATCGTACGCAGCACGGGCGGGCAGCAAGGAGGAAATGAGTAGGCGACATGGGGGCAGCGGGAAGAGTGCCGGTGATGTGGTGAGGGGTTGCCGACGGGGTGGGCAATCGCTCGGGCAGTCGCGTGAACTGGTACAATATCACGAGTCGAGCAGGGAGGGTACCTTGAGGAGAGGGATTACGGCGGCGGCTCGAGCGAAGGACGCGCAGGAGGTGGGACATCCAGGAACTTTCTGATGACGAAGGGACAGCGGATAGTGGATCAGACAGGTCCCACGCTGGACAGGGGTGTGGTGTGTGGATTTCCCGATAATGTAGGGAATAAAGGGGAGGAGAGAGAAGAGGGGAAGAGCCCGTATGTCGCGGGTGGAAAGCGGCAGTGGTGGCGTCTGCAGGAGAGGAGCGCGCGATCGACAATCAACCTTGAACAGGGCAACTCGGTGAGGAGTAGTTCCCACGATTCTGATGACGGGACAGTGATAGGCAGGGCGCAGGCGTCGTTGCGGTGACGGGAGATTGAGACAGGAATAATGGCAGTCGTAAGGTAGAGGCGAAGAGGGAATAGGGGAATAGATTGCAGAATTAAATTCCAGAGTTGTGCGATGGGCGGAAATTCCGAAATTGGAGAAGAAAGATGAGGTCGTGGGGGGGTGGACTTGGATGGCGGACGAGGGAAGGCGGATCCGCGAGGGGCAGCCTGATTCGGAAGTCGGATGGGGGAGTGGGAGGTGAATCGGGAGGGGGTGATTTCGCGCAGGGAAGATGGTGATCGACCTCGCGAAACGTGAGCAGAAATTTTGCGTTTCCGCGAGAGGGCGTTCCGCAGAGCAAGAGAAAGAAATATGGCGTCGGGAAGAGATTGGAAAGCGTTGGAACGGTCGTAGGAAATCGGGATTTCGGGAAGAATGGCGGCGCTGGGTCTGGTTGTGGGACGGGAAATTTGAAGGCAGCGGGATGGGGGGGAGATGAGGAGTCGGGCGGTCAGATCGTGGGAAGGAAAATCGGGAGAGGAGGGGGAAAATGCAGTTCGACAAACCGTGATGGTAATGCGAGATCTGTGGATGGCAAAATGGAAATCGGCAAGAGTTGGCGGAGGGAAGCAAATGTGGGGATGAGTGGGGAAGGGGAGGTCCGTGGAGGGGATGATCGGAGGGGATGGCGGTGCTGCGTTCTGGCGGCGGCGGCCTGAGGTGGCGGCGAAGGCGGCGGCGGCGGCAGGAAGGCAGCACGTTGATAACTAGCGACCAAGGCAAGGGGAGGCGGCGGTCTCGGCGGCGGCACGTGGTGGTGCGGCGGCGGTGGCGGCGGCGGTTGGTCTCCTTCCTTGATCCTCCTTGAGCAGCCACTTGAGAGAGGAACACTCATTTTTCTTCAAATGACGGCTAGGGTTTGTGGGGGGTCCCTTCCCCTCTTATAGAGCCCATAGTGGGCCGAGAGAGGAAAGGGCCCACTTGAGGCCCACAACCCACACCTAAACATACTCATAGAAATTTAAAGGTTCACAAAGGAAAATGGCCTCACGAATGGGATCCCGAAAAGGAGAGAACCCACCTAAAGGCCTAAAAGAGAAGGAAGAAGAGATGCAAAGGCCCGCTTAAACACGTGCGGGCTAATAAAGTTCATAATAAAAGAAAAGACGGAAAAGATAACTCCACGCGCGCGCAAGCCCTGTGAAATGTGTCGTGGCGAGATGAGGTCCTCACTTGGTGTAGTGAAACTTGGCATCCTTCGTCTTCGCCTGTCGAGGGGGCTGGACACGCGCGGGTGTCGGCTCCTCCGGCGCCGTAGTGTCATGCCTTGGTGGCGACGGGGGTCGTACGCCACCAGATTGATAATGAGAGGGTTTAAAGATAATTATAATAGTGAATATTTAGATGAATGATAGTTAAAGACTTAGAAAGTGGGCACAATATAAAAGAAGTAGAGAAGAGGTAAATATTTAATGAGATGGTCTTTGGGTTGAGGGAGTGAAGGCGGTAAGGACTGGGGATATGACAGGAAGGTGGTATGGGTTAAGATAATAATATATAGTATTTGATTATTATATTGTGGAGATAAGAGAAGTATTTAAAGAGGTTCTCGGATAATAGTCACGAAACGAAGAGGAGATTAAATTCGGGAGTGTCAACGTTGGACTTATGACTTTGAATGAGAACTGTTTCACGAAGAGGGAGGGGAAGATGATTACCTTGAAAGGAGACGAAGTGAAGCCGTTGGACTACACTAAAAGACCCAGATAATCCTCGTATCGCGGTGGACTTGAAATGTTTGAAAGCGGAAAGAAAGGAGGGTAGAACTCGGAGAGGAGAGAAGGTGGGAGAAGCACAGGGATACACTAACACAAAGGGTAAATCGTAACCAAAAGGGTAACCAGTTTTAACAAATTCAACATCCCCTGTTTTCGCTTTCAATTGTGTGATTTATAGGAGTAGAGAGAGAGGGGAAGTTACGGCAAAAACAACGCTTCGCGTCAGTTATCTTCCACGTCGATTGAGTGGTTGACTGGTTTGGCATTCTGTAGCGATCACTCAGGGAGTTAGATGAGAAGACGACAGTTCATTGGAATCATTCCGCTGATAATTTTTTTGGTGGGACTGTAGGGTAATTGTGGCGTCGTGGAAAAGTCATAGGTTTCCCGAGCTTCTTAATTATCGATGCGTTGCCGTCATTTCCACGTACATCGGTTACGTAAATCGGAGTCGCTGGCCCGTCTTTCTTTGATCCTGTACATGAAGTGGGTTTGACGGTGATGAAGGCGCTCAACGATTTGTCTTCCATCTTTTAAATCCTCCATCTGATTGGTTGCCGATGGGGAAAATCTCCTCGTGGAGATCCTCACGTGTTTGCAACTCCATAGTGGAGGCCACTGGAATGGTGCTGCTGTGCAGGGATTCCACAAGGCGAAGGATGTCTTAAACCCGAAGGAAGTATTTCGATGCTTCTTATTCCGTCAGCCTTCTTACTTATTTTAGCATGCTGGTAGTAGAGCACAATTAAATACTGGTTAGCGACAGGCAATCCCGAAAGATGAACAACAGCCGCTTTTGCATCTTAGATATCCTCGTAGACCACGAGGCAGCTCCTCTATTATCCGTATTCGTGCTGATTCTTATCTGGCGAATTGCTTTGTATTCTCCAAAGATATCGTATATTTCTTAGCTGGAAATGTTGACGGGAATTTGTGGACGTAGAGCACCCTGTTCACCTCCGTAGGTAGCCGCACATTTGATTTTCTTAAACTGATCGTCACCATGGATGGAATCTTCACGGAATCCAAGAGTTCCCTCTGAGAGGAAAGTCGATGGTCGCTGGTGCTGTCTTTCTTCGAGCAGACTTTGTCAAGCTCTCATAAGAGTGATTCTGCTCGTTGGCCTAACTGCTCAAGAACTTGATCAACTAAATTATCTATAGTAGGAATCGGGAGCCCAGAATCAATGGTAGCCGTGCCCACTCGTGAAATGGAAGAATTACATAGAGTCCGGGATGAGATTGCCACAATGCCAATGTATTCATGTCTCAGTATTGATCCTCATCTGACCGATGGAGAAATTTCAGGTCAGGTCTTGATATTTCCAAGGTCATAGGGTTGTGCTTCATGTGGAGTAATCATGGTCTAACTCTGGATTTCACTCTTGATTTGTGATTCCTTACATAATTAACTGTAATAACACCTTGTTGACTGTGCTTTGAAGTTGAGATCCTTCATGGATGTTTGAAAGCAATACCATAGAAGTCTCAATTGAGTTTAGGAGGTAGTTCTTGAGTTTCTTCAAGCCGATGATCATCAAATAAGGGATGTAATTCAAAGATGTTTCCTACTGATTTTCTTTTTGAGATCATCAATTAAAATGATATAAGTTACCTATGATATGGTGGATAAGGTTTGGAAAATAGGGAACCTATATCAAGGTAGAAGGTGGTTGACTTGGTTCATTCAAGGAATTCTAGGTTTCTAAAGATAAGGATTGAATTCTTTGACCAAGTCAATCTTTAGATCTGTATAAAATAAGAGAAGGAGGGAAGATAAATCCCTTAAGATCTATAGTCTCTTTAATTATTTAGAGAGGTCTTCTTCATTCATTTAATAAATGGATAAATTTTCAAATTGGTAGATAAGGAGGAGGAGGAAGAGGAGGAGGAAGAGGAAGATAGGTTCACTTAGAACCCTTGTGTTCATGTTTCAAAATAATTCTCCATCACACACCCCCCCAATTTAAATGATTGCTAGTCTCTTAGAAATATACTATATAATCTCCCTAGAAGGTCCTTTCATCCTTTGATCCTACTACTAAAAAGGTGAAGCGTATGAATGTATGATTCTATTTTCCTCATAGTGTAGGCCATAATGATCTAGATTTCATCTCTAGGTTGACTTCTTTAGTGCATATTAGGGTAGTACTCATCTGCTAATGCTCGAGTCTAATTCTTAGATGTGATCAAGGTGAGCATATCTTAGGTCTGATGCTATGGGGATGAAAATATACTCACTCTCTCATGAGGGGATGTAATTCCTTACCCTCTCCATAGATACATCACTCCTTCCCTCAAAAATGGAGGCAACTTAATATTTTAGAATTCCCTTCAACTCGCTTTCCTCCTATAAAGAGTGCAATTCAAAGGGATTCCTATCTTTGGCATGCAATGTGTGAGGTGGCTAAAGGAATAAAAAGATACTATATCTAAAGGAATGACGTCGTTAAAAGCAAATATGCAGATAAACAAAGTGGATTTTAAAAATAAAGAAGGTACCACTTATGATAATTATTCTCCCAAATGAGGTGGATGGTGATGAATAGGTAGCTGGTAGAGATGATGGTAGAAGATATTTTACCACTTATTTTCCTTCTTTCTCACTTCTTATTTCTCTCTTTATTTTGACTTTTATCCTTCTTATTTTTTTTCTTCTTCTTCTTCTTTTCTTTTTTTGGAATTTCAGAAGAATGATATAAAGATATGGAGGAGTTTTTGGCTTTTGAAGAGAGTATGTAACAATTGTGAAGTGTAGTGTGAAGGTATACGTACATATGAGGGAAATATGAAAGGAAAGTGTGATGGATGCATGAATCACTTGGAAGTGTTATTATCATGAGTGAAGTTTAAAACAAACGTTGTGTAACTACTTGAATGCTTTGGAAAAGATGAAACAACATTTCTAACAGGGAAAGATAGGTGCTTTTAAATATTATGGATCATTGCACTCTTTTAAAGGGAAATTGTGGAAGCGAGGAATTCCCACACTAAGGAGTTTTGGCTAATGCTAGGTAGGGGATGAAATTTTCACTTCTCTCAAAAAGTCTCCTTTTCAATCCCATAGCATTTCAACCTCTGATTACTCTTTTTGTTACTGCCTATTAGATACCCAACCCCAAAGAAGTCAACCACTAAATTTTATCCATTGGTTTCTCTAGATCATTTAGCTTTATTACTATAAATGTTATCATATAGGCTATAAGGCCCTCACTTCTACATCTCTAGAAGGTTAGATCTCTAAATGTCAAGACTTCTAAGGTGGGGTATAGAAGATAAAATTTGAAAAATGAGTGTTTTTAGAATGTAGAATTTTAAAATTTTTAGAAAAATAGTAGAGATTTTTTTAAGTCCTCACCCCCCAACTAGAACTTTTCATCGCCCTCAATGAAATCTACATGCTCATGTACAAGATAGCAAAAACACCTAACCCTGGGATGAAAAATATATGAAAATGTGGTGAGAGCATAAACGGTCAGAAAAACTCATTGATCCATTGATGCTCGTTCACGGGATTTCGTGCACGTGCGCCCTTTCCTAGTGTAGTTCTTCTTCGATATTTATAAAAAACTGAAAACTACAAAAAGAAAACAAAAAAGTGAGATAATCTTGGGGTGCCTCCCAAGAGCGCTAAGTTTAATGTCTTCAGCTAGACAAAACTAAAATAAAACTACGACTACTGATGGGTCAAGGGTGATACCGTCATGTCCTCGAGTGCTCGCGAAGATGCAGATCTACCTTATCTGCTGGTATGGGTGGCTTTGAGGTCAGGTACGGCTTAAGATGATGGTCTTTTACCTTGAATTGTTGACCGGATTTGATGTCGGAGATGAGCACGGATCCGCCATCGAACACTTCCAGAACCACATAAGGACCATCCCATCTAGAGCATAGTTTCCCAAGAAAGAGCTTGAGGCGAGAATTGTAAAGCTAGACCTTGTCGTTGACCTGAAATGATCATCGTCGGATGTGTCGGTCATGAAAGACCTTCGTCTTCTCTTTGTAGATCGACGTATTCTCCTACGCGTCGTTCCTCAACTCCTGTAACTACTGAAGTTGGAGAAGTCGTTGTTTCCCTACTTCGTCGAGAGGTAGGTTGAGCTTTTTCATGGCCCAATAGGCTCGATGCTCAAGCTGAACTGAAAGATGGCAGACTTTTCCAATTATAAGTCGGAAGGAAGACATCCCGATGGGTGTCTTGTATGTTGTCCAGTATGCCCTTTGTGCGTCGGGAAGCTTGTGTGCCCAATCCTTTCTACCTAGTCGAATTATCTTTTTAAGAATGGTCTTGACTTCTCTATTACTTACCTCTACTTGCCCATTCGCTTGGGGGTGGTATGGTGTGGTGACGTGATGGCGTACTCCATACTTCTTCAATAATGCCCGGAAGTGTGCATTGTTGAAGTGTGAGCCGCCGTGGCTGATGATGGCCCTCGGACAACCGTATCGGGCGCAGATGCATCTCTTCATCAGAGTACCTCCCGATGGTCATTTGTCCTAGTGGGAATCGCCTCGACCCCCTTGAACACATAATCCACTACTACCAAAATGTACTCTGTCCCGTCAGAAGGAGGGAAAGGTCCCATGAAGTCTATCCCCCAAAGATGAAAGATTTTCACTTCAAGGATCGGCCGCATCGGCATTTCATCTTGCTTGGAGACGTTTGATAATAGGCAAAAGTATCCTCTAAACCACCTTTTTTATTTGCATTTTGATCACTGAAATGTTTTAAATCAACAAGGATTTTGCATGTTATCATGATGTTATGCCTGAAAGAAACACTTTTATCGCACTTGAACATGGATGAGTAATGACAAATAACTTGGGCTGTTATGAGAAATTTTAAGTAAGAATTACTCTCATAAATAAATACTCTACTGGCAACTAATGGATAGGATAATTCATATTCTTTTAGCATTTACTTTAAATGAAAGCATCTTCTTTTCTTTTTCAGTAGTTAGTACCTACATTAAGGTCTTTTAAATTTAATTCATTTTATTAATGCCCTTAATGGGCCTATTGTTACTAGTGGATCTTCAAAGCGTGTTGGACAGGAATCGTACATGACAGGTGGGAGCCAATCACATGAAGAAACGGTGGGATGTGTACACGGCGATGTGTACACAGCTAACGGTTAGCTCACCTGCAGGGTATAAGCACCAAGTAGTGCACGTCGTTCTCCACCAATCAGATGGAGGCAGACCAGATGTTGACCAACCGCAGCGAATAGCACCGATGCGCGTGTGGAGCGAGGCGCACCGAGAGACTCAAAAAACTCGAAAATAAGGGGGAAAAATTTCGCAATTTTGAAACACTTTAAGAGGAAGAGGAGGATCGGCGAAATGGTTGTTCTTGATTTCTTGCCTGACACCGATTGTCCTGGAGGACACAATAGGAAGGAAGATCCATTTTGCAGCATTGATGATCGGGAGCATTTGCATGGAGTTGAACCGTCTGATCGAGATCTGCTAATAGGTTTGTAGGATTAGGTTTAGTTTAGAAAATTTTTTTTAGAATTTTTTATTGTTTTTTTTTCTGTTCTTCTATCTTCTGCTGATTTGAAATCTTCAGTATAGATACTTCAGATTGCATTTCTAATTCAGTTGTTTAGGACGTTCTTCCTTTTTCTTTTTCTTTTCTCTTCTTTTTTTTTGTTTTGTTTTGAAGTGAATAATTAGGTGAAGATATTACATGTTGCATTTTAATTCGGTTTATTTCTGTTATTCTTTCTCTTTTCTCCTCTAAATAGGTTAATTCCTCAGTCATAATTTTTTACTTTGATTGTTTGTTAGTTTTCTTTAGTCAGTAATTAATTTTTAGGTCTATAATTAGTTCAGACCGTGAGTTTGTTCCAGCTTAATTGTAAAGATTGAATCTTTGTTTCTTAGAATTCTTATTGCATTGTGATCGTTTGAGGTTGCATCGTTCATTTTCTGTTGATGCCTCGTCTGTTCACTCAGTAGCTTAGATCTTTTTCCTTCTATTTAACAATTCTACAGCAAGTCTTCTTTGTGAGAAAATTCATACACATCTCTCAGCTGAACTCCTTCCACCTCATTCACTATTATTTCTATTTCTATTACTCTCTATTCTTTCCTTTCTTTTTCTTCACCTTAATCTTCTCTTTTCCCTTTCCTTATTTCTTTTCTCTTCTTTTCTTTCTGTTTCACAATTATGCAGTCAATATTCTCAGTGAGGATACTTACATATACAACTCTTGTTACTATTTCTATTAATCTCTACTCTTTCCTTTCTTTTTCTTCAGATTACTCTTTTCTTTTTCCTTTCCTCATTTCTTTTCTCTTCTCTTCTTTTTGTTTCACAATTCTATTGTTATCCTTCTCAGTGAGGAAGTACATACATACAGCTAAATAGAGACAATCTTCTCTGTGCTAATCTGATTTTTTGTGCTTTAGTTTACACTGAAAACTAAAACTAATTGTTTTCTTCTTTCAATTAGATCTGGTTTAATCTCTATTCATAGTAATCTGAAAGGCTCTACATTAGTTAAAATACTTTAAGTCTTGTTATCTGATAAATCTGATTCCTAAATCAGGAAAATACAATTAAAAATAGAAAAGAAAAAGAAAAATAAAGAGTTAAGAGTGATACATAAATAGAGATATTCTCTGAAGAAGTGTTAGCAGGAAGTGAAATTCTGTCGATAAGTTTTCGTGATAAAAATAATAACAGGAGATTGATAAAGATTTAAAATAAAAAAAATTAAAGAATGAAAGTAGATTTAGCATATTAAACTCATCATTTCTGCATCTTAATTGTTTTTTTTTCTCATTAAAAAAGAATACATTGCAATTCATTTCCTAAAATTTTCTTATTGCTCAATATTCTTGACAAAATCGAAAATTCTGTTTTGAATATATAAAAAAAATATTATTGGTGCCACATCCCTTGGATTCGACCCTTTACTAAGCCACAATTTTTTATATTTCCAAATTTTAAGGGAAATTCTGTTATACACATTTTATTGTTTAAGTCTGAACACAAATACAACGACGTCTTGCATTTAATATTTCAGACTTATTAACATTCAATGATGCTTGACATTGTAGGCACTCCGTGTAGAAACGGTGGGCGTCTGTGAAGATGGTGGGCCAGTAGACGCCGCTCTGGAGGATCTTGTCCGCGGTCTTGCATGCCACGAAATGTCCTCCGCACGTTGATGAGTGACTCATCGCTAAGATATCTCCTTGCTCCTCCTCTGATATGCATCGTCGGATGATCTGATCGTATCCTAGGTGGAATAGGAGTGGTTGTTCCCAAAAATCGTATTTGAGATCATGGAAGAATTGATCTTTTTGATGATGATTGCAATGCCCTGGGATCGATCCAGTTGATAACATGCATTTTATACAAGAATTTACATGATTATTAATGCAAATAAAAGCATTAATTGTTCTAATTGTATGCATGTTATCATATTTTAAGTATATTTATATCATTTTACATAATTTCATGTTATGATCTAAAAATACATCATTTTATGGATAATTATGTATAATTAAACATTATGATTTGAATCCTAATTATATTTGAGATCATAAGTATACTTTCATAATCAAATAATAAGAGAAATGATGTATATTAACACTCATGTTTTTTTATAAATTTATTTTATAAGATACATGAGAGTATTTATTTAATTAAAATTTATTCTCTTGCTATTTTAATATTTTGACTTTTTATAATGATAGATTACTCAATTTATGATCCAAACAAATAAATTTGAATAAATTTAGAGTTGTACTTTGAAAGTTATGATTTTTCCAATTTTAGGACTTTTCTGGAATTTTTTTGAATTTATTTAACTGTATTTTTTATTTTAAAATGATTAAAAAGAATGAAAAAATGGGTTTATATTACCCTGCACTAACGTGTCGGAGCACTGCCACGTGATGACGTGCGGATGTGGGTCTGTGTGACACGTGGACACGCGTGTGTGCGTGACATGTGTGCATGACACGCATGTGTGTGCGTGACACGCCCGCGGAATTTAAAAATAGGCTAGGAGCATCCATAATCGGATTTAAGCTAACCGTCATATCCCTCGTATGTTATAAACCCAATAAAACCTTTAATTTATTCCGTGTTGGACTATGTGCTTTTGTCTTTTATTTCAAGGGACGTGGTGTTATTTAAGACATCCGATCACGTGATTTAATCATGCGCCTCAGATGTGACTTACTCAAGGGGAACGTGGCGACATCTTAAAAGACATCGATTCAATTAAATGGACTTTAATCATAACTGTCGAGTTATAACAGTCGAGATTTGAAGCAATCGGTGGACCTTCTGATTAATCGCGATCGCTCGATGAAGATCCAACGGATGGATTAAAACGACGCATCTCTTCACACGCACGACGTGGATGCATCTTCACGCTCCATCGCCGATCAAATAAACGTGACTTAATTGCACTGATTTACCAAACGACGTGTTATCTCAGCCGTTGATCACAATGGACCGTTAGATCCGACGGTTACGCCCAAATCCTCTATAAATTAGAGTGTTCTTCACGACGGAAACTCACCATTGGATTTTCGAGTGAAATTGAACTATCTAGACACTACAATCTGAGAGTCTTTTGATTTCTTTACCTTCTTGACACGTTTCCGCGTCCGAGGAGTGTTTCAAATCAGAAATTGATTGAGGGAGTAAGGAGAAATCACATCTTGAATGCTATATTCATCGTCGAAATCGCGGAATGAAAAGCCATGAATCCGGAAATTAATTAGATCATTTTGAGTATGACTTTGGGTTAGATTACGTGTTTTCATCTTAATTTTCATCATTTAGCATTAGATTTAAGTTTTGAATTGTAGATTAAGTTTAATTTTAGTTTAATTTCAGTTTTAAATCAATTTCATGATCAAATTTTTCTCTCATTTTCAAACTTCAACTACTTTGCGAATTGTAATCTAAATCACTCGATTTTTGATTCTGTGGATTTGCAATTGATAACTTTCTTAATATTATAAATTGCCTAATTTATAAACTCAATTCATTATCTGATTTGATCGAATTTCAAAGATATCTCTCAAAATTCCCTAATTCTCTGTGGATTCGACCCTTATTTACCAGTATACCCTTCAATTCGTGAATTAATCTTTAAATTGGTAAGTTTAGACTTTGTTTTGACATGCATCATGTGTATTCAACGGCCGCACATATTTGTCTCATCACCATTCACGATAAAGTTTACGATGTGTGCATACCAGGGAGTGTGGCTTTAGATGGCAAGGAGATGCTCGTCGGGGAATGTGTCACCGATGTCTCCTCCTGTTGAAACGTGGAGATGCGATAAGTGGTCTGCCACTGAGTTCTCGCTGCCCTTCGTTTTGTTGATCTCCAAGTCAAATTCTTGAAGGAGCAGCACCAATTGTATCACTCGTGGTTTGGCCTCTTTCTTGGAGAGCAAGTATTTTAAGGCCGCATGATCGGTTTAGATAATGGTCTTGCTCACCACAACATAAGGACGGAACTTCTTGAGTGTGTAGACCACGACCAGAAGCTCTTTCTCCATAGTCGTATAATTTATCTGAGCTTCGATGAGGGTCTTGCTTGCATAACATATGGCCGGCGGCTTCTTGTCTATACGTTGCCCCAAGACTGCTCTCACCGCGTAGTCCAAAGCGTCGCACATGATCTCAAATGGTAAGTCCCAATTAGGACTTTGAAGCCTTAGTGCTTTGATCAATGCTTGCTTCAGCATCACAAATGCATGATTCCCTTCTTCGTCAATGATGAAGTCTTTGTCTTTGCAAAGAAGGGCGGTGAGTGGCTTGGAAACTTTTGCAAAGTCTTGAATAAATCTCCGGTAGAAGCCAACGTCCTCGAGAAAGCTCCTCAAATCTTGTATGGTACTTGGAAAAGGGAGGTTTTGGATGACCTATATCTTGGCCTTATCCACCTCTAGTCCTTTGCCCGAGACGATATGCCCGAGCACTACTCCCTCCTGTACCATGAAGTGGGACTTCTCCCAGCTAAGCACCAGTCATTTCTTGACGCAGACCTCCATGATCTTGGTCAAGTGAGCAAGACAACACCCAAAGTCGTTTCGAAAGACACTGAAGTCGTCCATGAAAACATCTAAGCTGTTGTGAGCAAAGTCAGAGAAGATTGCCATCATGCAACGTTGAAAGGTCGTGGGGGTGTTGTACAGTCCAAATGGCATGCGTTTGAAGGCGAATGTGCCAAAAGGACATGTGAATGTTGTCTTCTCTTAATTGCCGGGATGAATCGCAATCTGATTGTAGCTCGAATATCCATCAAGGAAGCAGAAGTAACTCGATCGTGCTAGTCGGTCCAGGATTTGGTCGATGAATGGAAGAGGGAAGTGGTCCTTCTTTGTTGTGAAAGTTCAACTTCCGATAGTCAATGCAGACTCTCCATTTCATCGGAAGGCGTGTTTGGATCTCCTCGCCTTTCTCATTCATCGTGACCGTTACTCCAGCTTTCTTCGAAACAACGTGCATCGGACTCACCCATTGGCTATCGGATATCGGGTAGATAATTTCTGCATTTAGCCATTTAAGAATTTTCTTCTTTCACAGCCTCCCATACCTTCGGAATGAGTTGTCTCTGGGCCTCCCTGACAAGTCTTGACTCATCCTGTAGGAAGATGCGATGAGTGCATAGTGAGGGGTCCAACCCCTTTAGGTCCGTCAGGGTCCAACCGATTACGTCTTCATTCCAGCTTATAACATCCAGTAATGGCTTCTCCTGCTCTATATTTAGCTTGGACAAAATAATCACAAGCTTTGCTTTCTCTTCATCAAGGAAGGCGTATTTGAGTGTTAATAGGAGAGTCTTGAGCTCCAAGGTAGGCTCGTCCATTGGTAGCTCTTCAAATCTTGCTTCCTCGTCGATCATCATCACTTCTTCTACGCAGGCGTCAATATCCTGGTCGTCGGCAAAGTCGATGGCGCCCAAGTTCTCGAAAGCTCATTAAGGGTATTTCATAAGCTTGTTGATGTCGAACTTCACGGTGTGCTCTCCCACCTTGAGAATTACTTTTCCTTTCCCCCAATCTCTAACGGCTTTCACGGTAGCTAGGAAGGGTCATCCTAAGATGATCGGGGCTTGACTAAGCTCCTTAGTCATTTTTATATCGACGACTAGGAAATCTACAGGGAAATAGCAATCTTCTATTGTTAGGATTACATCTTCTACTAATCCATGTAGTTTCCTTACCGATCCATCTGCTAAGCATAAATCTACTAAGAAAGGTTGCAACTCCCCTACATGATGGCGGTCGAATACAACTTTAGGGAGGATGTTAATACTAGCTCTGGTATCTACCAAGGATCTAGTAAAGGACATTCCTCCTATTTCACTCATTGTCATGGGTGCTCCTGGATCTCTCTTTTTAATCGGTAGGGAATTCATCATGATCGAACTCACCGTTTCAGTAAGTTGGATCCTTCTAGGGTTTCTATGAGGAGTCCATATACCTTTGAGAAATTTGGCATAGGAAGGGATATGCTTGATGGCATCTATCAAGGGAATGGTTATGGTTACCTTCTTAAAGGCGTTTAGTAGATGATCATCGGATTCATTACTCTTGGCTTTTGGGCGATTAAGTGCCACAGGATAAGGCACATGGGGCTTGTATGTATTAGGGTTAGGTTTGGCCTTGACCTGTTCTTCCTCGTCCTCCAAATCACTGTCATGCTAGACGATAATTCGTGATTCTTCTTCTTCGATCAAGCCTTAGTGGATAGGATGATCCTTATATGAATCCGGTAGGTCCTTGCCACTTCGAAAGCTCGATATCGCTAATGACATTTCCACAGCCTCCTCGTCGACATGTATATGGAGAATATTGTGCGTCTGACTCAACGAGGACCCTTGATTCCTTGGGTTAGCTGTGGCGTGCGACGGTAGTTGGTCAGTAAATGTTACTTGCTTACCCATTTTATCAGTCGTCGGTTGGACCTTCGTCTTGATGAAGTCGTGTATTTCGCCCACGCGTGAGTTCATCTGCATCATTTACTCCATTAATTGCGAGATTACGCTGAGGATCGAGCTAGATGGTCGGGAGGTCTGGCGTGGAGCTTGCGTGTAGGGTTGCGGTTGCGTTGGCGGAACGAACGACGTCTGTCTTTGATTCACGTAGGGTTGTTAATGTTTTTTGCTGACCATTGTATGATGGAGGATAGGGTTGATCATTGTTCCTCCTAAATCCTACATTCGGCGAAGAATTATTGAAAACAGGGGTATTATAATAGTTAGGGTATGCACCCGGATAATTAGGTCATCCCTGTTGAGTCAGTCCTCCCGATGGACATTGTCTAAACATGCCTTGCCCTTTGATCGCCATTACGGGGCAATCTAGTTTGATGTGATCGAATCTTGAGCAATTGGCACACGGCGACGCCTCTTGGAGTGAGACGGGGGCGAGTCCTTCAGAACCATTGCGGCTGTTGAGTCGGTCCAGTAGTAAATTCTGGACTTCTGCCATTTTATTGATTCTTTCTAGGAGTCTCCCCGTCCCTGCTGATTTGGTGTCGATGAGTTGTCCTTTCGGCATCGCACCTCTTTCGAATGTTTTAGCCGCATTATGGTGGCTATTCTCCGCTACCGTCTCGATGAGTTTTTTAGCGTCGTCTTCGTATTTTTTCATGAAGGTGCCGCCACTTGCTGCATCTTAAAGATATCTAACTTGCGGGCCTAACCCTTCATAAAATATTTGCGTTAATTTATGGTTAGACACTCCATGGTGTGGACACTCCCTAGTGAGGTCTCTTAATTGCTCCTAGGCTTCATCAAAGGTTTCACTCGTGCCTTGGGTAAACTCGCGGATAGCTTTCCGGACGGAGGTGGTTTTCCCTACGGAATATTATTTTCTAAGAAATTCTTCCTCCATCTTGGTTCAACTAGTGAATTCTTTCCCTAATTTTATGAAGCAATCCTTGGCTTGAGCTCTAAGGTTAGAGGGAAAGAGTTTCATCTTCATCGTGCTGGCAGGGACATTTTGAAGATGATTAATTTCACAAACTTTGGAAAGCTCATCGACGTGTCTATATGGATCCTCAGAAGGTTCACCATGGAAAATAGGAAGCATACTCATGACATGGGAATCTATTCTTAAATTCGCCCCTCAATTTAGGGGTGCGTGAATTCTCGTGACAGGTCTTTAGAGGATGGGCCTAGCGTAGTCATTGAGGCATTTCCTTGCATTTCCCTTGTCATTTAGGGCCATTTCTACTTGTTCTATAGGTTCTACGGTGGAAGAGGTCTTGGTAGTGTCCGGGGATTGCGAGGATCATTGAAAAAGATCTACGTTTAAAGGATTATTCTGTAATCTCCAGGTCGTCTATAGTCTCATGGAAGGGTGAACCAAATATTTAAATGGATATAACATATAAATACTTCCAAAATATAAAAAATTCACGTCGATCATACCTAAATTTCGGTATCCGTGAGAATGAAGCATTCTCAACGTGAATTTGAAGAAATGATCACCCATAATCCTTAAAAAAGAGGTGAAATCACTAACTCTTATCAAATTAAGGATCTCCAAGATGAATTTCTGCTTTAAATCACTCGGTATACGATTGATTTGCATGAATTTCGAGATTTTAAATGAAAAATCCGCGTTGACCAAGTCGAAATTGACTAAATTGATCAAAATTTTGCCTTCATTCCCCCGCAACGGCGCCATTTGACGAGACGAGACCGAGTGGTCGTTGAAAACACACAGTCAAGGGTCAAAACAAAGTCCAAACTTACCAATTTGATGAATAATTCATGAATTGAGCGGTATAAAGGTAAAGAAGGGTCAAATCCTCAAGGAATTAGGGAAAATTCTGATGATCTCTTCGAATTTGATCAAATCGGACGATGAATCGGTGATAGAAATTGGGGAAAAAAATATTTTCTAAAATAAGATTGAAGACGAATCCACGAAGTCAAAAATCAATAAATTTGACTTTGATTTCGGAGAGAAATTGAAGATTGAATAGAGACGATTTTTCTGAAAATCTAAAGAACGAAAAACTGAAAATTAAAACAAAATTCACTTGAACTACAATTCTAAATTGAAATTAAATACTAAATGAAGATATATTAGGATGAAACACAATCCCTAACCCACAATTGCAATTGAATTGATCCAATTAATCACCGAAATCAAGGGTATTCATCAAAATTCAGAAACCGTGATTCGTGTTGTTTAAGCGTCAGTTTCTTCCTTGTCAATCGTGGAAATCTTGATCTTAAGCACTCCGTGGACATTTAAATGAGTCTAGAAGCAATTGGGATCAAGAGACTCCAGAGATTTGGTGTCTAAACATTTTGATTAAGTCGAATTGTTCTCGAATGCTTTACAATCTCGAAGAGCATCTCAATTTATAGGCCAATTTGGGCATACCTGTCCCATCTCTATTTAATCTGCGATCAACGGCTTTGATGAAACTCATCGGATGTGAATCGATACCGTTAAGTCGTGGCCATTGGATCGCCGATCGACGCTTGAGATAAAGCCATGTTCCATTCGTTATAAAATGCATGAAAATGCTAGCCGTTGGATCGCGATCGGACACTCTTGATGCGTTTTACGTCAATTTAATGTGAGCCATTATAACTCCTTTGATCAACGGCTCTAATTAAGTCGTTTAGAAAATGATTCGCCGACAAATCATGATGCGCCACGTACCCCCTCACTTAAGTGAAGGTCGAGGGCTTGGATTCCTCGCTCAATCAGACGCTCCTCATAGTGCCACCTCGCCTCCTTACCTCGACCGTTGATCGCGATACAATCGGACGATCCAGATCACTCCACGTCACCTGCGCACTCAAAATAATCTGAAAAATCAATTTAAATTAGAAAAATTGATTTTTAATTCCAAAAAATCCTTAGAAGTTCATTAAAAATTCAGAAAAATTTAGAAAATCCCTAAAAATTAGAAAATTGATAAGTTTCAAAATATAACTCCAAATTAATCCAAATTTCTTTCATTTGATAAGAAATTTAATTATCTATCATTCTAAAAAGTCAAATTTAATAAAGAACAAGAGATTTAATTTCTATTTCAAAAATACATTCATTTCTCTAAGTTTTAAACTTTAGAAAATTAAATGAATGTTTATAAAAATGATTTCTCTCATTATTTAACTTTAGAAACTACTTATATTCACAAGTAAAGATGGGTTACGAAATTATGTATCTTGAGTCCATCATAATTAACCCTAATTTAAAGTATTTTGAGATTATAATGAATTTTAAATAGAATGATAGATAAATACTCATAAATATGATAACATGCATAGGAATGAAATCTTTTATGTCTTAATATGCATTAATAATCATGTATTATCATGTCTAATTAGCATGTTATCACTCCCTCTTTCGAAGCCTTTACCCCTAGTGTTAACTTTGAATCGATTCCCAAGAATCACCTCAAGGCATTTTTTGGTACCTCATGAGAAAGCCTCTATTGATAGTAAAATTGATGCATTATTGTCACAAAATGCTAAAATAAATTATCATCAGTGAGATGGGAATGTTGTGACTTATATGTGGGTTTATAGTAAAAAATGTAATATAGATGGTACGGTTGGCTAATACAAGGCTCAATTTGTGGCACATAACTTCACCCAATGTTGATGAGCTGTTTACTCAATTTCTTGTTTGAATTCTATTATAGTTTTCCTCTTAATTAGATTTAAATCTACCAATATTCATAGACCTTATGTGTGCGTCCCTCTAAATTCATATATCTCACTAGTTAATAAATTTATATACTATATAACACTTATTAGTGAACCTTACTAATGATCTATATCAACATATAGATTAATTAATCAATGATCAATTTACCCCAATCGACAAGTCGAGTATCCAACTTGTTAAGTGCCAAGCTACACCACATACTCTAAGAGGTAGGGAATGAAATATTGTCTTGATCAGTTCTGATATATGTATTATCCTTCGTTCACCAAAGCCCAAGACTTATGAATCACTTTGGGTATGGTCAACTATTAAACCCTAATTGTTGATTCTAGTTAGTACTGATGCTTTGAGTAAATCATCATGAACACCTTCTCAAATATTTCTACTTCCTTGGCCAAGGACTTAACAATGTCTAATTCCTTGAGTCAATCTCCTCTAATACTGAAGGCATATGAATCCATCTTTACCAAACAATCACCTTTGAGGACATGTCATATGTAATCTATAATATTTTGGAGATCCTGTGGTAGGGATTCATAATTCATAGTCAAAACACAATCATCCTTCCACAAATGACTTTGGTGGCTTGGGTCTAAAGATCGCACATACAACCATGACATAAATCAACCCAATTAATATTATATAATACCATTCAGGAATACATACATATCAATTTAATGAACTCCAAAGAGCATCCACTATCTATCCTTAGAATCTCGACACCAATGGCCACAAGATTTGTCACACTCATCATATGAGTGAAATTAGATAGTATTATTCTTTCTAGATATTTTGATGTCTTCCTTGAACATCCATTGAATATGAATGTTTAGAATAAATGTTTAAAGACTAAAGATTGTTATATTATGATCTCACCATAATTTACTTAGCCCTGAAATATGCTCATGCACTTCATTGACAACATTAGATAAGAATATAAATGAATAAATTTCATCTCACTGAATATTAACAAGACATGGAAGTGTGATTTAGGTTATAGGCCAAATATTATACATTAGCTCTAGGGGTAGCTTGATATGGGGAAGTATTTTTAAAGTTCTCAAACTCAATCAAACTATTCATTACCCTAGAAATATCCTTGAGCCTATTTTTGAGAAATTCACCCGCATTGTGATATCTATTGGTTTCAATTGTTGTACAATGGATTTTTTCTTCATCAAGTGCACTACTCATAGATGCATGTTTTTCAAAATTTATGTTGTTGATATTCTAGAAGATGTCTAACAAGACGAATCTATGAAGTTGTTGAAAACACACGAAGCCATGTCTTAAAAATATCCAAACTCACCTATTTAACATTCTAATCAAGAATAAAAGATTATAATGGTGAATACGTTTAGAATCCACCGAGAATTAAGGTATTTTCAAGGTTTTCCTTAAATTCAATCGAATTGGACGAGGAATTGAGATGAGAAATAATGAATTTTAGTGATTTTAGAAAGAGAACACCAAGATGAATCCATGGAATCAAAAATCACTTGATTTGAATCAAGATTCATGGATAAATCAAGGAGAAAAAATTAGATAGAAAATCAATTGCGAGGAGAGAAAAAATCACGAAATTATCTAAAATTAGATTAATCTAAAACTCTAAATTGAAATATCATAATACATGATAAGAAATTAGGAGGAAAACACATAATCTTATCCAAAGTTACGCTCAAAATGATCCAATTGGTCATCGGATCAAGGGCTTTTCATTTCGCAATTTTGAAGACAAATTTTGACTTTCAAGAGGCAATTTCTCCTTATTCTTTCGACGAAATCTTGATTTCAAGCACTCTCTAGACACGAAAATCAATCTAGAAGAGGAAGAAATCAACATATTTAAGGATTGAGATGTCTAAACATCTTGATAGCTTCAAACATCTAATAATATATTTTTTCGTGGAGGAACATGCGTAAAAATAGGTAAGTTTGGGCGTAGCCGTTGGAATTGGCATTTCATATTTCGATTAACAGCTGAGAGGAAATGCCAAGCTACAAATCATCATCATTAAGTGGCATCCATCCGATTCCAAATGGAGCACCCAAATGAAGCTACGTCATCGCATGAGGTTCGATCGTCGTGCAATGCAAGTCCTTCGATTTTCATAGAAAACCTGAGATGTCGCCACGCATCCACGGAAGTCCATCGGGTGTATTTTATCTCAGCTATTATAACTCCTCAGATGGATTTTTGACATTAAATCATTTTTATAATGAATCGTTGCCCAATCAGATGTCGTCACCTACCCCTCAACTTAAGTGAAGATTGACAAATTTGATTGAATATGCGAATCAGACACTTCCCATCACGCCACGTCACTTGTATAAAAATAAACAAAAAGATTGTCTCACATGATAAAAATAAACGTAAATCGGAAGGTATATAACTAGAGAGCATTTAGTAGGTTAGCGTATATCCTAAAAAAGATGCTTAACCCACTAATTACACTTGCGCACACACATGTGTACAGATACATCGCAATGTGGCATGTACATACATAGCCATGTGGCGACGCGTTATCGCTCCCGCCACTTCACCTACCACGTCACCGCACGATAAAAATGATATTTTTTTCATAATTTAATAATCCAAATAAATTGAAAATAAATTATAAAAATCCAAAAAAATCCAAAAAAATTCAGCAAAATTCTAGAAAATTTCCTAAAAATTAGAAAATATAACTCCAAGTCAATCTAAATTTGTATTTATGAATGTGAAATTAAATAATCTATCATTTTAGAAAATCAAATTTAATAAATAACAAGAGAATAAACTTTCATTTAAAAAATACACTCATTTCTCTTAGAAAATAAAAACTAGACAAATAAATGAGTGTATAAAAATATTTTCTCTTATTTGCTTAACATTAAAACTGAATTATAATCTCAAATATGGATGGGAATAATCTAATCTAAATTATTTTATTTAATTATGCATAATTATACCTAAAATAATACATTTTGAGATTATAACTTATAATTGCACGAAATGATAGATATGTACTAAGTATGATAACATGCATAAGAATGGAATGTTTATGCCTTAATTTGTATTAATACTCTTATAATTTCATGTATAAATTGCATGTTATCAATGTCATCAACAAAAGATGTATCTCTAGTTTACCAATGAATAAAATTTTTACAGGTTATTCGCCATTCATGATCTTAATCAATACTAGAGATTGGCTAGCAAGTTGATTGTGTGGGACTTATTAGAATGAACAGCCCAAAACATGATTGGATGGCCCATTAAGAGTCCATGCCACTATACCATGTCCTCCACCACCATGCTATTGCTTGTTCTCCACCAACATGTTCTCACACTCTCTCACTATTTTTGGAAAGTCTACATCCTATTTTTTGAATTTGATGACGACTTTCCTTGGACTCATAAAATTGATCATTGCAATGAAATTAGGCATTTGATCTAATTGTTTTTAGGTGAAAAGTATATTTCTTTGATCATTGCAGAGATTGTTCCATGAGAAAAGTTCACCCTTTTATGAGATAAGTTATTAGTAATTCACTCTTTTATGAGTGTTATAGTTAATTATTTGAATTACCATTAATGAAGTGATCTTAATTCCCCTTGGATACAAATATTAGGAATGACTATCATTTTAATTTTTTTAGTTATAGATTTTCTAATATTATCTTATTGGGAGGGCATAGCATAAGTTTTATTCTTTAATAGCTGGCATCTTCATGTTCTACCAATTTTGTGTTGGGATTTGCAGTTAATAATGATGGAACTTGAGTATGCATCATGATTCATCAACATAATCAGAGACATAAAAAGCAAAAGTAAACCCGTACCCGGATTCCTGGGATGAATCTTCATCGTAGTAGATTTTTGTAGTGGAGAATAACCATCTTGAATATCCTCAAGATAACCTCCTGATCTCTAGAAGAAATGGGATTCGCTTTAGAGGGTTATAAGCATTGGCTTATTCAAGTGGAGTATGGCCTCTTGATGCAGGACCAGGGTGCGACACTGGTCACACCGTGCAACTAAGGGCGAGACTAGGTGATGCAGGACTGGGGTGCGACACCGGTCACACCGTGCGACTAAGGGCGAGACTAGGAAAGGGAGTTCCTAAGGTGATCTATTGTGATGATATGATCTACTAATTCCAACAAGCAGGATACAGTATCGACGTCGTCTCCGTAGCTCCAAGGATGTGCCGAGAAGTGTCAGTCCGAGAATCCGTCCGGTCCACGTCCTCGCGGGCGTTGGGCCGTGAGTTGTCGAGGGGAGCTCGATGATCAACCCGATGGATTGGACCACGGTCTCAATCCTATCGAGTCGTCTAATCACTCGTCCTGAACTAAGTCCCGACGGCGGTAGAGACAGGCACGGGAAACACCGAAAGAGATATAGTACTTCAAAATAAGACGGGATGTGTGCCTAACCTGCGGGGCGCGAGCCCGGCCGGTCGTGGAGAGGGCGGTCGTTTGTACGCGAATAGTAGACAACCGACGCGCAATTCAGGGCGCACGTACACCGACTAATGGGCCGATCGGATTTGTCTTGAACAGGTGCGGGCCGGTGGGGCAAGAGACGGAGTTATGCATAGGGAGGGGAAACCAGCAGAGAGAAGTCGGGGTGTCCCGTCAGAGGCTGACGCGGGCTGACTACGCCTGGCCAGAGCTGCAACAAACCCGCGAGTGGTGCTGGGGTCGGCAGATGGCGAAGGGGTCGCGAGGGAGGGGTCAAGGGAAATTCGCAGGGCAGCAGCGGTGAGGGTAGGAAGGGTCGTTGTTGAGGAGGGCCGGCGGACAGGGAGAGGGTTTGGCAGGTGGCAGTGCAGGGACGGGGAAAATTTGTGCGCAGGGACAGTTGCAAAATTGCGATCAAGGTTCAGCGTGGTGAATGGTGATTATTCGGTTTAGATTTCACAAGATTCATCTGGGATGGCGGGAGAGATCGACTGTGTTCAGATTCGAATTGCAGCCGGACTCGAGGGTGAATCCTGGCGGGCGGCCGAGCGGGATTAATCGGGGAGTGAGGGCGAATTTTGGGGTAGAGGCGAGTGGGAAGATGGGGTGAATGGTTAAGGTGAATTCTAGAGTAATGGAAGTTGCCGGGAACAAGGTAGTCGGAGAGGGTAACAGAGTAGGCGCGGAAGTTGCAAATCGCGGTAATGGAGGTAATTTCACGAGGAGGACAAGGAGGGAGTGACGTGACTGGGTGCGGTTGAACGGGGTTGGGATTTCGCCCCGGGGAAGGTCAGCGGTTTCGGGATAGAAATTGGTGCGTGAACGTGGAGGGGCAAGGCGAACGCGGAATCGCGCGGTTGGGAAAATTTGGGATTGAGGGTGGTATCGTTCGTGCGCGAGGGGAAGGAAGAGGGATGCGTCGGGAGAGAAGACGAGAAATGGAGGGGGGTGCGGGCCGGAGAAGAGGAGGTGGGAATGGATTCAGGACGTAACGGGGAGGATAGTGGCGATGCGGTTTGATGCTGGGAGAAGGGGAAGGAGAAACCGAAAAGGGGAGGTATTGGGGAGAATCGCGAAGGTGACGTGAGGATGCGGAATCGGGAAATTGGAGAGGGAAACATGGAAGTTGCGTGGAATTGAGCGGGGGGAATTGAGGAAGTGGAAAGGTCGACTGTTGTGTTCGCGGAGAAGAGGGAGGGGAAAATTCGGGCAGAGGGGAAAAACGCAGGTTCACGGTGAGGAGGAAGGTGAGCAGCAATGGGAAGGGATGACGGAAATGGTGGATACAAAGGTGGAGGGGAAGGGGGTGGTGGCACAGCAATCCGGCCGCGGCGGCGATGTCGGCAACCTGAGGCGGCGGCGGCGGCGGGATGGCTGCACGTAGGTAACATGCGATCAAGGCATGGGGAGGCGGCGGTCACGGTGGCGGGCACGGGGGTGCACGTGGTAGTGCGGTGGCGGTAGCGGCGGTGGAGACGGCAGTTGGTCTGCTTCCTTGATCCTCCTTGAGCAGCCACTTGAGAGGGAGAACACTCCTTTCTTTCTTCAAATGACGGCTAGGGTTTGTGGGGGGGTGTCTCTTCCCCTCTTATAGAGCCCATGATGGGCTGAGAGAGGAAAAGGGCCCACTTGAGGCCCACAACCCACACCTAAATATGATTATAGAAAATTAAAGGTTCACAAAGGGAAAGGGCTTCACGAATGGGATCCCGAAAAGGGGAGGACCCACCCGGAAGCCTAAAAGGGAAAGAAGAAAATATGCGAAGACCCGCTTAAACACGTGCGGGTTAAGAAAGTTCATTATAAAAGATAGAATAGATAACTCTACGCACGTGCGAGCCCGGTGTGATGTGTCGTGGCGAGATGAAGTCCTCACTTGGTGTAGTGGAAATCGGCATCCTTCATCTTCGCCTGTCGAGGGGGCTGGACGCGCGTGGGTGTCGGCTCCTCCGGTGTCGTAGTGTCATGCCTTGGTGGCGACGGGGGTCGTACGCCACCACCGCCTATTTATAGAGAATGAGAAGAGTTTAAGCCTCAAATCGGTCATTAGTCAGCCCGTTAATGACTAATGACTGATTTAATTTCCTCTACACATAATTAACCTCCACACACATAAATGAATATCGTAATCCCCACATTAAACATAATTGAATCACTTAATAGGATTAAATAATAGCTAATCCTCAATAATATATAACTATGTCCACTTAATATAGATTAGACCTAAAAAATAAGCCTTCCAAAAGTTTAGTCAAAACGTCAAACATAGCGGAATACATTGAGTTGAATAATCAAAATATTGAGTTACCAAGAACCAATGATCCTAACATCTAGTATTTGTGAGAAAAATTATTTACACGGTTCAATTGAAGAAGTTCTTGAAGTTGTTTAAGTGTATAGCTTCTAGCAGTATTTGCATGATTATTGAATAGTTGGATCTCCTCTTTAATGCACTTCACCAAGAGAGAAAGAGAAGAAAGAACAAAATTCTCACAGGGCTTGCATGTGTACGTTGAGTTGTGGTCATTCTCCCTCTATTTATAGACATTGGATATGTGAAATTTTCACAAAAACCCTCATAATTATATCTATACGTGCTAATATCCATAGACCTTACGTGTGTGACCTTATAGGTCTATATATTTCACTAGTTAATAATTTTATAGACCCAATAACACATTCTTGGTCAACCTTTAGTAATTATATATATTGACATATAGATTAATTAGTTAAGGATCAATTTAACCCAATGGACAAGTTGAGTTGTCAACCCGTTAGGTTGCGAGCTACACCCTATAATCTAGGAGCTAAGGAGTATGTAACACTCATGTATTGAGTCTTCCCATCATTAGTGAATATCTACATATTATCCTTCATCTCGGCAAGACTCATGAATGACTTTGGGTACGGTTAAATATCAAACCTAATCGCTTAGTCAAGTTAGTACTAATTGGTGAAGGAAATCATTGAGAACTCCTATGATATTTCTACTCTCTTGATCTTAGATTTTAGCGCATCTCATTCCTTGAGTCAATCTCCTCAAATACAAAGGGCAAAAGATCCCATCTTGATTACACGATCATTTTTGAGGACTTCATGTCGTACCCGATACATGACTTTTTGAAGATCCCATGGCTAGGTATTTTTAATTCATAATTAAAACATGGTCATCCATCCATCAGATGTCTTTGGTGTCTTAAGTCAAAAGACCATAAACACAGTTGTGATGTGACCTTGACTAACAATTAATTATATTACAATTCAGGAAATTATATAAATGAATTCAATGAACTCTTTCTCTAAAGAGCACTCACGATCTATCTTCGGTGTCTCTATATCGAGGACCACAATATTAACAATACTCATGATATGAGTCAAATTCGACATTAATATTTCACGGAACGCGATTCTTGATTACACACAAATTTGTGTCAAAACTAATGATAGACTCACCAATTTTATCAAATAATCATGAATTAAGGAGTATAGTAGTAAATAAGGGTCGATTCCACGGAGAATTGGGGCAATTTCATATGGTCTTTTGAAATTTGATCAAATCAGACAATCAATCATGGTGAGAAATTAGGGAAATTAATATGTTTAGAAAGAAGACTTGAAAAAAAATCCACGGAATCAAAAATCATTGAATTTAGATCAAGATTCGCGAAGAAATCATTAAGTGAATAAGAGAGAAATTTCTGAAATTAAAAATCACAAAAAACCAAAATTAAAATTAAAATTGACTAAAATTACAACTCGAAATTGAAATCTAAAGTTATACAAAGGAATATTAGGATGAAACATGATCTCTAACCCAAGATTGCGCTCGAATTGATCCAATTATTCACCAAATCAAAGGTTTTTCATTCCTAGATTCTAAAAAAGATCATTGATGTTCAAGAGCCAATTTCCTTCTATTCTCTCAACAAAATTTTACTTTCAAGCACTCCATGGACACGAAAATGGGTCTAGAAGAGATTGAAAGCCAGAGATTCAAGGGATTTGGTGTTTAAGTAGTTCGATTACTCCAATTGCCCTAGAATGCTTTACACTGTCAAAGAACACCTCTATTTATATGATGAATTGGGTGAAAACATCCGATCGAGTATTTAATCTTCGATCAACGACTCTGATGAAATGTAGGATTACAAATCTTTACTGTTAAGTCGTGGTCGTTCGATCTCAAATGGACCGTCGAGATGAAGCCACGTCGAGCGCGTTATGAGTAACGCATCAAACTATCGCCGTTTGATCTTGATACGACGCTCTAGATGTGTTTCGCCAGTTTTAATCTGAGCTGTTATAACTTATGAGATTAATGGCTAAGATTAAATCATTTTAAAACGATTCGCCGACGAATAGATTTGCGCCACTGACCCTACCTTAACTGACGATCGACGGTCGCGATTTAAGCATGCGATCAGACACTCCACGTGCTGCCATGTCACATGCACGATTATATAAATCTAATTTAAATCAAATAAATCAATTTTAAATTCAGAAAAATTCACAAAAATTCAGACAAATTTGGAAAAAAAATCCAAAAAATCCCTAAAAATTAGAAAATTCATATCTTTTAAAATATAACTCCAAATTAATCCAAATTTTATTTCATTGGTTAAGAAATTAAATTATCTATCATACTAAAAAGTTAAATTTAGTAAATAACATGAGAATAAATTTATATTTAAAAAATATACTCATTTCCTTCAGATTTTAAAACTTTGAAAAATATATGATTGTATACAAATTGATTTCTCTTATTATTTATCCTAAAAGCTAATTATAATCTCATGTAAAGATGGGCTATGAAAATATTAGGCTTTATTCATCATAATTAACCCCAAATTAATGTATTTTCGAGATTATAATGACTTTTTCATAGAGTGATAGATAAACGCTAAAAAATAAGATAACATGCATTAGAATGGAATGTTTTATGTCTTAATTTGCATTACTAATCATGTATTTTCATGTTTAATTAGCATGTTATCATTATTATTTCCAAATAATTTGATGTCCTTCTTGAATACCCATGAACAGGAATGTTTAGAACATATCTTTAAACACTTCTGATCATTGTATTATAGTCTTATCATAATTCACTTAGTCATTGCATTGACTCATGAATTTCATTACAAACATCACAGAAGAATGACAATAAATAAATAAATTTTAATAAACATAAACGAGATGCATAGAAGGGTGATTGCACTGTAGGCCATATAATATCTATCATTTAGATCTCTAGCTTGTAGGTCACGCAAACTAGAGCATAGTTTATTTGCTCATGGAACTCATTTGAGTTGACTTTCTTGTCTTGTCCTTTGCCCTACCTATTTTAAAATACAATTTAGATTAATAGTACTTGAAGGAATATCTTTAAATTATATATATTAATTTACAATAAAGATAATTGAAATAAATTATATATTTATCACTATAGAGATAAATGTCATATTTATCCCTAAATACTTTTAATTGCTAAAATTTAACTTAAACATCACTATTTGGATTACCATCATTTATAATGCCTGCACAAAAATTAAATTAATACACATTTATTTTAATGTATAAATATTAACCTAAAACAATAGAAATATTTAAGAACATAAAAATATTGCTACGAAAATAACAAATACTGTTTTGAGGCATGAATATAATATTCACGAGCATGAAAATTGAAAATATGTAAACTAACTTCCTCAATGACTAATATTGTTATAAACATTAATCTACAGTAAATCTTTATTTCACATGAATATAATAAATATAATTATAAAACTATTTGTATATTTAACTATATTAATATTTGTCGTACTTTCAGATATTTTCATTTAACAAATATTTTTGATAGTGCGTATGACAAATAATAATATATAGTATTTTCTCGTAGATGAAAAAATAAAATAAAATTAGCGGAGGGAATACAACGTCCGAAAGAGACGGAATGATTAGATTAATTCATCCAATAGAATCTACCTGATGCTAAATCCTCCACTACGATTGGAGAAACGTTAGTCACTTCATTATGATGAATGGTAGCAGATGATGCACCTGCTTGTTCGTATAACAAACAAAGCCGAAATTTTTTTTCAAGTTTGAATTCAAAAGTCTCTGTGATGGACGAGACCACTGAGGAAAACGGCTTGCCACTTCTTTCCGTTGGGCACGCAATTAGAATAATAAATGCAAAAACGACGCGTTATGAACGTTATCACCAAACCAGGGTATACTACCTGTTGCAATTTCAAAATAATCGTCGAGACTTTTGGAACAATGCAGAATAAAAGATGCCCCACACATGCACAGTCGCGAGCTGCCTGTAACTTGTTCTTTCACTGATGACTTTATCGATGCGTTTTCATTCCTGAATCTATCATAGTTGAAATTTCAATAGAAAACTCTCTCGAATCATAACATGATTAACGCTCTCCTACAAGTCACGAGAAATGCTTGCTCCGATGACCGTTCGCAAGTCAAAATCTGCCGCCAATCAAAGTCTGCGGGATGCAAGCATTAAATCACGGTCAACTGCCAATGTGAGACAAATTATTCTTGGCATTTTGTGGAAGCATCGACGTTTTTGCCGTTTCCGTCGGCTTCCAAGCACCAGAAGAATTTGTGGACCTCGGGCTCCTTCATTCACGAAATGGCGAAGAACCTTGCTCCTCACTCATGCTTCTTTTTCTTCCATCTATTCCTGATCCTATCGTCATGCCGTGGTGAAGACAGAATTCCTCTGTCGGCAAGCATCAAACATGGGCAAAATCTCACCTCTTCTGGCGGAACTTTCGTGCTGGGTTTCTTCTCTCCCGCTGGATCCAGCAAGAGTTATCTCGGCATATGGTTTTCCGTTGATGATAAGGCCGTTGTATGGGTAGCGAACAGAGAAAACCCGCTGGATAATTCTTCAGGGATTCTTCTTCTCGACAGCACCGGCGATCTCGTCTTGACGGACGCTTCCAACAGAATCTTCTGGTCAACGGGAAGAAGCAGCTCTTCCCCCGTCTCTGCAGTACTCCTGGATTCTGGAAACTTCGTTCTGATTCAAGAGAATAATTCTGCGGAAAACTATCTATGGCAAAGCTTCGAATACCCCACGGATACCCTTCTTCCAGGAATGAAGGTCGGACCCGATAAAACAGGGCGAGATCGTAATTTAACGTCATGGACGAGCGAGAGAGATCCTTCTCGGGGTCAATACACCTTCAAGCTCAACACTGAAGGCGTCGTCCAGCCTTTCCTAGTCAATAGCTCCAGAATTATCTACCGCAGCGGGCCGTGGAATGGAATAAATTTCAGCGGTAATCAGGCCATGAAGTCGTACCGAAATTACACCTTTAGAGTGGTTCAGAATGAGGAGGAAACGTACTACCAGTACTGGGTAACGCAGACCTCGATCTTGCCTCGTCTGGTGGTGGAACCGTCCGGCGAGCTTAAGCGCTTCCAGTGGGACTTCAACTCGAGAGATTGGCAGGAACTCTGGAGCGCGCCGACGGATAGTAAATGCGATTATTACGCCTTCTGCGGCCCAAACGCGTTCTGCAACGGGGAAGCTTCGCTATGTAAATGTTTCGGTGGGTTCACGGAGAAGAACCCTGACGAGTGGATTATCAGAAAATGGAATAACGGTTGCGCGAGGAGGACGATGCTTAGTTGCGGTGATGGAGACGACTTTTTCAAGGCGGCAGACGTGAAGCTGCCGGATACGGTGAATTCGACGGCCAATATGGACTTGAGCATCGGTGAATGCAGGGAAAGGTGCTTGAACGATTGCTCCTGCGTGGCTTATTCATGCGCGAATATCAGCTCCGGAAGCGGTTGCATCCTCTGGTTTGGGGATTTGATTGATGTGAGGACGTTTGCCGGATCTGGGCAAGATTTCTTCATCCGGATATCTAAAAATGACGCAGGTCAGAGGCTTCTCGGCTGATCTGTTAACCATGTTCGTATTCTCTAATATTTTATTCATTATTGTTCTTTTAAGCAATCGTTTCCCGCAGTAACACGAAATTCACGCATTAGTTTTGAAATTACTCTTTCAAGAATTCCCAGAATTTTCTATCAGTTTAGTTATTTCTGTTTACCTTTTTAAGCGTTGATGATCTCTAGATTTCCAAGAAATGAAGGAATCCAAGAAGAAAAATATTTTAGTCATCGGCGGAGCGGTAGCCGCGGCATTGGCGTCAGTGTTCTTGATCCTACTAGTATATTGGGCGTCAAGGAAGAAGACTAATCGCAACATAATAACCGTGGTTGCAGACGGTAAGATCAAGGGATGACTGTCATGGATAGTTCCATTAAAAAATTGTTAACCGTTTAATCGAGCTGCAACTGAACTATTATCCGTTCATCTCTACTTTCTGTAAGGCAATGGTCCCACAGAAGGAAACAATGAACTGGCCCAATTTGACTTTTCTACTATAGTATTGGCCACCGATAACTTTGCCCTTTGTAATAAGATAGGATCAGGAGGGATCGGCGATGTCTACAAGGTAAGCTTTTCTCTCTGAGCTTTTACTTCTTCCAAATGCAGCTGTTTAATTCAGATCGTACAAACTCAGGGAGTGCTTCGAGATGGGCAGATTGTTGCGGTAAAGAAGATTTCCTTCAAATATGGAGAACGCATCCATGAATTTATGACTGAGGTTAGGCTTATCGCAAAATTCCAACACAGAAACCTCGTTAGACTTCTCGGGTGCTGCACTGAAGCTGGGGAAGGACTGCTGGTGTACGAGTATGTGCCCAACAGAAGCTTGGACTTCTTCATATTTGGTATGATCATTAAACTCCGATCTGCTAAATAATGCGCAAAATACTTCATACATTTTAAATATGATAATAGGTTGATAATTGCCTGCAGGTAAAGGGGAAATGCGTCAGTGGCTGGGTTGGGAAAAGCGCCTAACAGTGATAATGGGAGTAGCCCGCGGTCTTTTGTACCTCCACCAGGACTCGCGGCTGAGAGTCATCCACAGGGACCTCAAAGCAGCTAATATACTACTAGAGGAGGATATGAATCCAAAGATCTCTGACTTTGGCACTGCGAGGATATTTCAACGGGATCAATTGGAAGATAACACGATCAAAGTCGTCGGCACTCTGTAAGCCTCTTTTGGAGAATATTCAATATGATCCTCGTTAAGAATTCTTGTAAGTTTTTGTTGACCGAACCGCAGAGGATACATGTCCCCGGAGTACATGATGAATGGGAATTTCTCCGAAAAATCCGACGTTTTCAGCTTCGGAGTTCTCGTGCTGGAGATCATAAGCGGTAGGAGGAACAAATGGATCTCCCCGATGAACCACCGAATGGAACTTCTTTCCAACGTAAGGCAATAACAAATGAACTCTTTGCGCGATTTACTAACTACTAAAAAAGCACGTGCATAATGCAGGCGTGGACAATATGCGCAGAAAACCAAATACACGCACTCCTGGACAACACCGTGAGCCATCCAACTCAGCTGGATGATATCTTTAGATGTGCACAAGTCGGGCTTTTGTGCGTGCAGGAGTCTCCAGAAAAGAGGCCGACTATGCAGGAAATAGTTCTCATGCTGGCCAACAAGAACACTACATTGTCACAACCGGAGAGGCCAGGTTTCTTCCAACCCACCTCGTTATCCGCCGCATCATTCTGGTTCACCTCTGGAAATGACTCTCTGTCGACCGAACTCGGAGTTACTTTCACAGCTCTTGAAGGACGCTAAAGGGTTTTTCTGTTGCAATGACAGCTATCATGTTTATATCCTAGTCATTCAACGGAATTAGGGGAAGAGGGGAAGAGGTTAAAAGGTAACAAGGTAACGCTCTGCTGGAAAAACTGTCGTGCAGAGCTGAGACAGCTCAACAATGAATCTTTGTTCGATCTTAATAAGTCCAAATGGTACGTAGATCAGAGCAGATCTTGTTACCTAGATTAAAGCTCTACCATAGTCTAATATAAAGTTGCTTCAAGAATTGAGAATAAAAAGGGGGAATATGAGTGTATGTTATTATTTGTAGGTGAGTATAATTGGTTTACAGCTAAGTAGCCTTGTCTGCTGGAAAAGATCCAAGGCATACTTCCTTTGAGATAATACTAATTTACCTAATTGGTAAGTAAACTCAATCCCAAGGAAATATTGTGGTGTTTGCAAGTCGTGCATCACAACCCATAGATAAGCTCTGGTAACAGAGATACTAGCCTCATTGTTACCGGTCAATAAAATATCATCCACATATATTTTAAGCACCACGCAACCCACTGATGTTGTCTCACGCATCACTATCAAATCAGACTTGCAAGGGTTAAAGCCATAAGCCATGAGCAAACCACTGAACTTAATAAACGAGGCACGAGCACTTTGTTTTAACCCATAGATAGCATGAAGGAGAAGGCCAACCATAGAAGTCTCCTCCTAAGTAGCAAACCCCAAAGGTTGATCCACAAAGACTTGGTCTGCTAGATCGCCAAATAAGAGGGCATTTGAGATGTCCAACTAGTGAAGAGACCAATCTAGATTAACAGCCAGAGATAAAAGAACTTATATAGAGTTCATGAAAACAAATGGAGAGGTCTCACTAAAATTAATGTCATCAGCTTGAGTAAATCCTCTAGTGACTAATTTGGCCTTGTGATGAGCCATATTTCCATATGGATGGTACTTTAGGCTAAAAACCCACTTGCATGTCACAAAGGTAGCATCAGTCAGGCATGGTTTTAAGTCCCATGTACCACGATGCATCAAGGGATGGTACTCTAGATCCGTAGCTACTTTCCACTCCGCTACTTAGAAAGCTTTATGATATGTATGGGGTAGCGACTTAGTAGATACCAAAAGAGCAAATATGTGGTAGCTGGGAGAAAAGCACTCATAGGATACAAAGTAGGCTATGAGATGTTAAGTACAAACATGGTACCCTTTCGCAAGGCAATGGGAAGATGAAGGTCATCAAGAGGTATGGTGGTGGTGATAGGTGATCATAAAGTGGTGTCTAGTGTTGTAAAAGTGGTAACAAAAGGAGTAGATGGATCACTTAGGGGCTTATAAATACAAAGATGACAAGTCTTTGATGTCACAAAATAGAAGAAGAACCAGAAGCACTAGAAAACAAGGCAAGAAGTCTGGAGGAAAGGGTATCTAACATGAGCTCTTAGTCTCCCACAACCATTCTTATGTCCCAAACCAATCCTCTAACTGATATGAAGGCCATGGAAGACACAACGAAAAGGGTAAAAAATGGCAACAGAGTTAAGTATATGGGTAATGGTACTATTAGAAAGAAGGTTTGTTGGAAAGCTAGGAACATATAAAAAATTATGTAAAGCAAGGTAGGGAATGGTTTGGTCAATCCAAACCCTGAGTAAAGCGTGAATGACCATCTTTAATGGATACGAGTGGATAAGTAGTGGTAGGACTAAGGGAGGAGAGGATGGAAGGGGGTCTAGTAATATGAGCCGAAGCCCCTGAGTCAATGAACCATGATGATATAGAAGAAAAAAAGGCATGTGTACTTGAAGAAAAACCTAGGATGGTGATCATTGTAGATGCTTGAGATTGCTTCCATGCTTTGTAGTCTTATCTTGATCATCTTTGCCTTTGAGTTTTCCACAAATTTCTATGAGGTATTTATAACAATGTCACCAAAACATCAATGTGGTACCGTTATTGTTTCCTTGGAAAATTGTATCATTTGCCATTTTTCGGTCCTTGAAAATCTAGAAAAATAATAGTAATTGCATCAAAATCCTCAAAAAAGAAAAAAATTATGATTGGGCTGCACACACTATCGTTTGTGTATTGAAATAGTTTCATCTTTATGAGTATCTCTAACAATTTGCCTTCACGCACTTCGTGATTTGGATCCCTTTCATTGTTCGATTCAGCACGCTCTCTTCTACTCAAATTTTTGTCTATATCTTTACCCACTTGCCTTATTCATTTACTCTGTTATTTAGTCCTCTCATTATTCTCATGTAAGCACTCCCTCATATTTGACTCATATCTATCTCATCTTGCCTTCATCATCTCCTAGGTAAATGGATTTTAGTCCTTTCCTTGTTCTCTTTAGCATGCTCTATTATAGGGTGCTTACAGCTCCATACCCCTTATTCTTTCTTTTCTTTGAAATCTACTCATTGACTCAGCGTTTGTATCCCTTCTAGCCTACTCTATAAGCGAATTTTGGTGTCCTTGAAAACACAAAGTTATGTGTAAAAAATAAAGTCCCAAGTCACTGAATTTATAAAAGAATTTAAGTACAACACTTATGTGAGGTTGACTCCACAAGGAACTAGGGATTAAAACAAAGATTATATGCAAGTAGTAGTTTAGAAAATTAAAAAACAAGGTTTTAAAATTAAGAAAATTATGGATTTGGAAAAGAGGATGAAAAATCATACCCAATGAGTCAAGGAATACATAAAATGATCTGGGAAAGATAGAGGAATTGATGATCCAAGAAATCAATTTGAATAAAAAATTGGTGATTAATCACCAAAAATTGCAAAAAAAAACTTTTATAGTTGATCTTAGCCCTTCCTAGATATTGGATTGCCATTAAAAATAGACGACATCTATGACAATGTCAATTCAACCCAATGGGAGAGAGAACAGTGCATTAGACGAATGTTATAGGTGTCATGCAATTGCTAGAGATCATTAGTGCAAGGGTGGTGATTGTGCCGTGCCACCTTTGATTGATTTCAAGAGAGAGAGAGTATAAGAACATTTGCCAGTGTAAGGTGCATGCGAGCAGCTATGTGGGGCACATGTGGTCAACATACATAGCTGCTCGCATGTACCTCACACTATCACATGCCTAACATGATCCATAGGCACCACATAAAGCTAGGGGTTCCTAGCCATCTACCATCTAGCTCCCTTTAGCAGTCTTGCTATCCTAAATTGTGCATATGAGTGGAGGCATGCAACCTCATGTGGCAATGCATCATTGCAAAAACTAAATTTGGTTGAGGAAAATTCAAAACATGGATTTTCAAAATCAAAAGAAATTCAAGAAAATTTAGAATCAATTGTGATTTTTTCTTTAACTTTAAATATTTGTATCTTTCAATGTACTTGTCCTCTTTGAATGGTTAATCTTCACAAATATGCTTCATTTTTATTATTCTTCCATATAACTTCAACTAAAAATATGAAGGGTGTTCGATAATGATATCCAGCTCCCAGCCCATTTAGGGCACCTCCTTTTCACTCTTTATATAAGGACATATGTACTCTCTTTCTGATATTCAATTCTAGGGTTTTCTTCTTCGTATTTTTAACATGGTATCAGAGTCATAACTCCTCTCCCAGTCATCGTCATCGTCTGACTTTGCAATTGCCATCCTTGATGTGTCGCCTCCTCCCACTCTAGCACACTCTCCTCCAGCTCTCATCATCCTCAAGCTTCTCCATCATCGAACCCTGCAAGCGTCGTTTGTTGCTCCGCTCCATCCGATGCTTTGCAATCGATTGTGGAGCAGCAAATGGACCAGAGCGGCAGATGGAGCGAAGCACTGGCGAAGTAGAGCAGTGGGCAATGCAAAACGCGAGACGCTATGGAGTGGAGCTCGACACAAAGTGGCAGACGCTGCACAACAACATACATGGTGAAGCAGAGTAACAAACGACACACTTGGTGATGCCTACATCCATCATCCTGAAATATTATGAAGACTCCACCAAGAATCTATGACATGACCTATGAAATCTACTTTCCCTCCAGCCTCTTTAGCTCTGAGTTCTGATACTTGATTACCGCCCATCCCAGCACCTTAGGCTAACACTCACGTGATTCTTTCACGTGTAGTGCTTCCTACTACGTGACGAGACGAATCCGCGTAGTCATTAAAAACATGGAAAAAAGTGTTTTCAAAAAAACTTCAGGATTTCATCCCAATTTCCCGACCGTCCTCCCGCGAATCCTCCCAATTTCCCGATTTCATCTTCCCCAATTTCTGACTTCTTCATCTCTGCTGCCACCACCGATTCTCTCCAGGAGTTCATCGACCGTCCGACTTCCCTCGGACCTTCCATCTTCCCTACCATCCACTCCCCTCAAACGCCTCTCCCCAATCGTCAATTTCCCGTCGCCCACTGCCGAATCCAGTTTTCCGGCATCCTCCTTCCTTCGTCCTGCCACATTCTATCCTCACCACCCAGCCGATTCCCCTCCCGTAACCGCCGCACCCACTTCCCCCGTTTCGCCCACTCCCTCCTCGAGTTCAATTTCGTCAGAGTCTGATTTCCGAACTCAACGAATTTCTGGAAATCAGCCACCGAATTTCCTCCCGACTTCAGTTCCGTCGCTCTTCTACACCATCAAATTCGTTCCGCCTGTGCCGGCCGTCCCTGCGACCATCTGTCTCCCACCCTCTTGCAGAATTTCTCTCACCGTCCTGAAGCCGCGATAATCCCCCGCCGCCTCACCTGCCAATTCCGTCCCGAGAACTCCATCTCTCCCCAAGTCCATCACCCGGATTCTCCCTCCCTCTTCCGCCGCTTCTTCCCTGTCCCTGCCCTACCAACCCGACCGTAATACCTCTCTCTCTCTCTCCTGCACTTCCGTCGGCCTCAACCTGTCGTCCCGTTCGCCCGCCACCCCTCCCTGTCATCCTATCGATCTCGGAATCTCTCCCTGATCGGCCACCCAATCCTAGTCCCGAATTCCCGAAATCGGGATTCCCTCCCCTAATTTTCCGCTCCAGGTTCCATCCGTCACCTGGCGAAACCTCCCGTCCCATCGATCGCGTCACAATTCCATCGCCCATCCGAATTCCGTCGACTACGAATTCCGTCGCCGAATTCCCGGCGCACGGCCCTCATCCCTCACCTGCATCTTCGGTCAATTCTCTCTCGCCTTGCTAAATTCCGTTGCCCTGCAAATTCAATCGCCCGCTCGATTTGCTGGCCGCCCCACAAGCCCAACTTGCCGCCCGCGGAATTCAATCCACCGCACGCCCGGGCCGACTTCAACCCGACGTCCGTCAACCCCCATCCTCCCGCCATTGCCTCTTCGATGCCAGCCGTCCTCCCTCCTCCTGCCCACCAAGCTCCTCGACGACCCTCCCGGGACTGCCCTGGGTCACCCCCGGCTGGATTCTAGTCGTGACGGTGATTGGGTCTTCCCCGTCACGACCTTATCTACCCCGAGATCACCTGCTCTCGATTTCGGCAGAGGCCTCACCAGCAATCTGACCTGCACCTGCGGTCAACCCAGAGACCCGGTCAACCCTGGATCTGGTCAATTCTGCTGGAGACTCGCCCATCACCCCTCGGCTCACCCACGACCGCATCCGGGCGGAAACCCCGCTGATATCGTGCTAGTGCCCGCTGGCTCGCCCGGACGGTGTCCTGCTGCCGACCCCGCGCTTCGTCGCCCGCTATTCCCGGAGTACCTCCACCTCTCTTCGCAACCCACCGTCCATCCTCCTCGACACCACCGATTCGGCGACATCTCTACCGACCGGCTGTGCAACGTACGAGCGATCTCCATCGTCACGACCGACCGGGCACGCGCCCCGCAGGTTAGCTTCAACCCCTCTTTCAAAGTTAATTACTTTTCGAAGCATTTCCTTTACTTGTCTCCACCGCCGTCGAACGACGTAGGTAGGGTAGTACGGATATAGGTTCGCGAGTTCCCACGCGTGCGTCAGGTCCAGTACTGGGCGTGAGCTACAGCTTTGGCTACTCCACGACGAGCCACTCCACGCCTCCGGACATGGATCGAGAGGATCTCACCCTATCCATCATCGCGAGTTTCCCCGGGTCACCCGGAGTCGACTCCGCTGATCGGCGCGCCTGCTTGCACTTAGGTACTGTTAGGTCTCATATTTAGGGTGTAGGACTTGCCTACCCGTAGGTTAGGGTTGACCGGCTATCCTTAATCATCCTCAGATTCATTGATCAGGCCCGAGGGTTTCACCACCGCGTCCTGCATCACCCTCCCTCTCTCTCCCGCCCTCCCTCCCTCTCTCTCTCACCCTCCCTCCCTCTCTCTCTCTCTCTCTCTCTCTCTCTCTCTCTCTCTCTCTCTCTCTCTCTCTCTCTCTCTCTCTCTCTCTCTCTCTCTCTCTCTCTCTCTCTCTCTCTCTCTCTCTCTCTCTCTCTCTCTCTCTCTCTCTCTCTCTCTCTCTCTCTCTCTCTCTCTCTCTCGCCCTCCCTCTCTCTCCCGCCTCCCTCCCTCCAGCTATCTGGGCGACGCCGAACCTGCCGCCGGCTATTTGCCCATGCCAGAAGCAGTGCCGCAGCGGCAATTGGAGGTTCTCCGCGAAGAGTTGAGCCCCTCCGCCGCTCTCTCTTCTCCCCCATGATTTAATTTTTTTCCCTTGGCTGACACGTGGCGGCCAAGCTGGCTTTCGTCCCCGTCAGCCTCTGCCGGTTACTCCACGTAGATGCACACTGGACCTCGATTTTGCCATGTCAGCAGCTGGGGTAGATCTCACTAACTTTTTGAAAGGTTGGGGTAGATCTCGAGGTTTTAGAAGGTTGGGGTAGATCTCAGGCTCGGGGGAAAGGTTGGGGTAGCTGGTGATAAAACCCCAAAAAATAATGAGAAGAAAGAGAGAAGGAAACGGAGAGAAGAGAGGGAGAAGTCGCAAGAGAGGGAGAAGCGATTTCTCCCTCTCGCGCGATGAAGAGAGGAGTGGCGCGGGAGAGAGAGAAAGAGGGAGGGAGTGAAATGGGGAGAGAGAGAGAGAAGGAAACGGAGAGAGGAGAGGAGTGGCGCCAGAGAGAGAGAAAGAGGGAGAGAGTGAAATGGGGAGAGGGAGAGAGAAGATCGGAAGAAGGAGAGGGGGAAAAATTTTCCGTCGCGAGAGAGGAGAGGAGGAAGAACGCGGAAGAGAGAAAAACAGAGGAGAGAGGAGGAGAAGGAGAAGAGAAGAAAATTCAAGAGGGAGAAAGAGAGAGAGATATCAGAGAGAGAGGTAGAATGTGGGGAGAGAGAGATTTTTATTTCAATTTTAATTTCTAAAATTTCTTAAAAATTCTATAAAATCCTGAAAACAAAATGCACATAATATCAGAAAATCAATATTCTTGTTAAATCAATATCATAAAATGCTCATAAAATATTATGATTTATGAGAAATCAAGAATATTCTCTAAAATATAAGAATTATCATTTTATTCATTTTAAATCATGATAACATGCATTTCTGATTACAATTTTAACAAAAAGTTCATTAAATGTATCATATTAATGCATGAAATTGCATGTTATCAGTCTCTTCTCATGATGATTCACCACCATCATGAAAGGTACGCTATGTGAGAGATGTTTATGGTTCATGCAAATTTGCCTTAATGACCAGAGAATCATAGAGTTATGAAGAAGCAAAATGTTAGAGCACTAGTTTTGATGTACGTCCTCTTTCTTGAATTGCTAGTGTCGTAAATTATTAATTAAAGACTCACTAAGTTTACTATTAATCATGAATTGTTCTTTTGTTATCAATGTGAATTATTACTATTTTATCCCCTCTATGATTATTTTGACTAACCCACTAATGTTTTGTTTTAGTTCGTGGTTGTATTAAATTTCAGGAAATTTAAAGCTATCGAGTCCCTCATATCCTTATGATTAATCATCATATCATAAACTATGCAGCTATGCAGCTAGGTATAATTATGTTTACTCATTAGTGAATACCTTGAGTTTATTATCTCTAGTTTAGCCTACATATTACCAATATGACTAAGGGCATTATCGTTATTTTTTCTTCTCGTATCAAACTCAAGATTCTATAAAGGCAGTTAGGGTTTGAAAAAGATCGTTGGGTTGAGAATCGTGAAAGCAGAAGAGGGCAACACCTGGATTGACTGCGTGCGCCAAAAATCTTTCTCCTCTGCGATTTTCTTGAAGACAAAGAGCTGTGCGAAGAGAAATCTTCATCTGGCATTCATGTTCTAATCTTCCTCCTTCACGACATCCGACGAAGAACACATCATTGCCTGCAATCAGACCCGGGTTTGCCGAATCACTATCAATACACAGTCAGATACAAGTTTGCTTTCTCATTTCAGTCATTCTGAATCAATCGCGGTTTTAACCTATTCTTTGGTTATTTTCTCTTCTGTCGTCGGTTTATTCACCAGCATTCAAATAGATTCATTCCGATTGATCAGTCGCTTGTCTGGATCTTCTAGTCGGTCTCTTGAGGCTTAGTATTATCTTTTATCTAATTTGTGGGTATGGAAGTTAAATTTCCTCTTGATCTATTACTTAGATTACTCTTGTTTTGAGTGTTTCGATTTCTTGTTAATTTATAGAACTGATTTGGTTTTCATGTTCTTAACAAAATATATATATACCGTGACCATAGTGACTAACAATTAAAAGACTAGTATTACTTATCATTTGAATTTCCTACATAAGTGTTGAAATATACATTGTTGTATAAATGATCTTCGCTTAGTTTCTGCTATTAGTAGTTTGGTTATTAGTCAATTGAATAAACTGCATACTTTTAATTTCTGTTGTCGGTAAAAATTTTCTTAGGTAGTCATACAAATAATTTACGCGTTATTACTATTATAAGGAAACGGTTTATCATTTAGATATAGAAATTTTTTAATCTGCATTTTGTGTTGTTTTCAACAAGTTAATTGCAGCCATTTGATTTAAATATTTGTTTGTGGAATCGATATTACTAACTGATGTCTGTTCATTTCATTCCGGTAGGTTAAATTAACCTTCTACATATCATAGCGAGTATATCAGCCTTCTAAATATTCTGTTGAAATAAATAGAAATATCTTTCAAGTTTATTTCTAACAGCAGTTTATGGTTTTGTGATTTAGCTTTAATTTTGCACAATCATAATCACAGTATGTTCCTCTCCATTTTGTGTTGTATACTTCTCTTGAAATCTCCATAAACAGCTATCTGTCATACATAATTTCTGGAGTTAACAGTAGTGTTAGTTGTAATTTTCCTTATTCAGTCTATTTAGTTAATCTGATTATTAAACTGATTGCATTAAATCTTACGGTGACCTTGGCTGTTATTTAAATCTGTTTATATAACTTGACAAGTTCAAGTAAGTACTAAATATCTTTACTCAGTCTCTTTGTTTAATTAATCTAGTCTTATCTACAATTAGTTTACATTATAAATAGTTGTTGTTTTAGGTTTTTTTGTAGTCTAAATAGGCTGCTTGCAATAAATCAATTCTACTGATTTAATAAATCACTGTCTTGTTTAATAGACTGTCGTCACAGTCACTGTGATACTGACAAAGGTACAGAAGTTATAATTTGTCACCTTCAGTTCGTTTATATCTTTTGACTGTTATATTTCAGCTGAATCTTATCCACTTCATCGAGGTATTTCTATTAAGATTTGATTAGTCTCTCAGAATTACAGTGTTGATTATCTTAACGTTCAGCAGCTTGATATTATCAGTCAAGGGTAAGAGGTAATTTATTTATTTATTTCCCTCAGATACATTATATCTTTTGTTACTCAGTTTGTATTAAGGTCTTCATATATATTGGCTAACCAAGTTGATCTAGTTGTAGTAATATATTCATCTTTCTCATTGAACTCATTCTCAATTAGCTGGAAGCCAATTTGCATTCTATTTGCATCATTATTTGTACTTTTCTTCACTGAGCTCCGTTTAAATTATTTAGTGTTTAAGGTCATTCTATTCAATGGAAATTAGGTAGAGTCAACCTTGTTAGGTCAAGTCAACCCTGACTAGGTAAAGTTAAACCCCCCTTAGTCAGAAGTCAACCTTTCACAATCACCGTCAATCATAGCAGTCAAGTCAACCCTTAGTCAGAAGTCAACCTTTCACAATCAAGTCAACCCTTAGTCAGAAAGTCAACGTTAGTCAGAAAAGTCAATTTGATCAGAAAGTCAAACTTTGACAGAAAGCCAACGTTAGTCGGAAAAGTCAACTTTGTCAGAAAGTCAACTTTGTCATAAAGTCAACTGTGTCAAAAAGTCAACGTTAGTAAAAAAGTCAACGTTAGTCAGAAAAGTCAATTTGATCAGAAAGTCAAACTTTGATAGAAAGTCAACGTTAGTCATAAAAGTCAACTTGTCATAAAGTCAACAGTAGTCAAAAAAGTCAACTTTGTCATAAAGTCAACATTAGTAAGAAAAGTCAACTTTGTCATAAAGTCAAATTTTTCATAAAGTCAATGTTAGTCAAAAAAGTCAACTTTGTCATAAAGTCAACATTAGTCAGAAAAGTTAACTTGATCAAAAAGTCAAACTTCGACATATAGTCAACTCAAGTCAGAAAAGTCAACAGAAGTCATAAAGTGAACTATAAGTCAAAAGTCAATCCTAATTAGTTAAGGTCAATTATATTATTCAGAAGTCGACTCAATTGGACAGAATCAATCGTCTTGAGTCAAAGTCAATCTTCAATCCAAGTCAACCCTGATTTGTAAAGTCAACCCTTCTCAGTCAAAGTCAACCTTAGGACAAAAGTCAACCCTAGGTCAGAGTATCAAATCCTGCAATTGGAGTCTCGTGTGTCATTTACTTTTAAATTCACTCTCACATAGTTACTATCATCATCTCTTATAGCAATGAGCATTTGGATGAACATTCTCATATATTTACACATTAGGAGGACGGGAGCGTCTCATTCGTTGAGACGAGGAGTCAAGACTTCGGGAGCAGGAAGACCGAGTGGAGCCTGAAGACGAGGTCTCAATTTACCGGTGGTCGGCGGTACTAGCGAAAGAGGCACGACAGGGCGTGAAGGGACAAGCGATCGGGTGGAGATCGACTTGAGGGAGTCAGGGCGTCCAGGAGCCGAGGAGGTCGAGGCCTAGAGGGTAGTGCCATAGGGACAGGTAAAGGTGAGTGTTAGGTTTGCTGTAGGGGGCAAATCTAAATCCTTGTATTTGAACATTGTACTTCACCCATTTGAGGGGTGAGAGGATTAGGTTTCATTTGGTGAGGATTGAGGCTCCGAGTCTATAGTACTTGGGACTGGATTAAGGGACATTAGGTCCCCCAACCAGTATAATAATATTTGGTGCATTGAGGGGACAAGAAGTGAGTGATTAACCAACGAATCTTAGTAAATAGAAAAAGTATATATTAACAATTAAAATTAACATATAACCTAATTCACCCCCCCCCCTCTTAGCTTAAACGACCACCCTATAGGGACTTTCACAAAAGATAAAGAAGAATGGATAAATGCAATGAAATAAGATATTGATGCTATCGAAAGAAATGAGACATGAGAATTGGTTGATTTACCTATATCGTGTGATGCAATTGGAGTTAAGTGGATTTATAGGTTGAAGTATGATTCTGATGGGAATGTTAAAAAACACAAAGCGAGGTTGGTAGCTAAAGGACATGCTCAGAACTGTGGTGTTGATTATTTTGAGATGTTTTCTCCAGTATCAAGGTTTAAAATTGTACGAATGTTGTTATCTATAGCTTCTCAAATGGAGTGGGAGGTACATAAATTTGATGTCAAGTCAACCTTTTTAAATGGTTATTTAGATGAAGATGTATATGTTGAGCAACTGAAGATTTTGTCATCCAAGGCAATGAAAACAAAGTGTACAAATTAAAAAAGGCATTATATGGGTTGAAGCAAGCACCGAGAGCATGGTATGGGAGATTACATTCATATATTTGTGAAAATCAGTTTCAAAGATGTGAGAATGAGCAAAATCTTTAAATCAAGAAAAGGAGAATAATATTCTCATTATTTGTATTTATGTGGATGATATAGTTTATATGGGTTCATCTCAATATCTCATCGATGAGTTCAAATTATCAATGACGTCAAGATTTGATGTGATAGATTTGGGTATACTCCATTATTTTATTGGCCTTGAAGTTTACTAAGGTGATCGTGGTATTTTTTTATTTCTCAAAAGAAATATATGTTGGATATGCTCAAGAAGTGAACTTCTTGAAAAAAATTGTGAAAAAAATTGTGTATCTACACCCATAAACACAAGTGAAAAATTGTGTATTAACTATGAGACATCAAAGATAAATGAACAGTTCTTTAGAAAAATAGTTAGAATTTTAATATATTTAACGTATACAAAACCAAACATTATGTTTTCTTTTAGTATGATATCAAGATTTATGCATTGTCCTTCATCACATCATCTTGGAGCTGCAAAGAGAATACTTAAGTATATTTGTGGAACTTTGCATCTTGGAATACATTATCCCAATGTTCAAAATTTAATTTGGTTGGATATTCAGACAATGATTGGGCTGTAGCATGTGATGATAGAAAGAGCACTAGTGGATATGTATTTAAGTTAGGGTCATGTGTAGCAGCTTCGACTTCAAAGAAGCAAGAGACGAACACTTTATCATCTTCAAAAGCAAAATATAGATCAACATCATGTACAACACTAGAAGCTATTTGAATGAGAAGAATTCTGGAAGAATTAGATCTTATATCTAATAGGCTCAGAGTCATCGTGTGTTTAAGCCCGAAAAATTTTCTATTGATGCTTAAGAAAACTAAAACCAGATGGAAATAATGAAGGCGTATAGTTTTCTAAGTCGATCCACATGGATTTTAGGGCACAACAATATCAATATTGAGGGTTAGGATGAGAGTAATGGGGAAGGTTTTGGTGGTCAACTCTCCAAGTTGACCGTGAGAGGGAGAGATTTTTTATGGATTGAAGATGATTTAAGTAAACTTATAAATGCAAGAATCGTAATTTCAGAATACAAAGAGTAATGGAAAGCATAATTAAGGAAATCTAGATCATGGAGAAAGAAAGAAAGCAGGAGAGGAGAATAAAATGAAAATGAGTTGAGAGTTTGGGAGATCAGAGGGAGAAATAGGAGAAATAAAGAGCTAGATATGGAACCTTTTTATGGGAAATAAATAGAGAGAAGGATTAATAAAATAGATAAATAGAGAAGGATAAATGTGAGAGGGTGTGTGACAGAAGAGAGAGACTTAGGAGATTACTCAGCGGAGACTTAGAAGATTTGGGAGACGCATTGGGAGAAGCGGAAATGCAGAAGTACAGAAGACAGTTCGGAAAGGAGAGGAAGAGAGAGAGGGCTTGAGGGGATGTTCAGAGAGAGAAAGTGAGATCGCGAGAGAGATAGGGAGAGAGAAGATAGAAAGAGAAGACGTGAGAGAGAGAGAGAGATCGTGTACTGATTTTGAGGAAGAGCGGAATTAACGAGAGAGAATGGGAATAGTGGAGTTGACAAAATCAGAACTACGAGATGGATGAAGGAGAGCAGAAGATGAAATGCGGTAGAGGAAGATTCGCACGGAAGCGGCGAAAGAAAGGGGTAGGAGAAGAGAGAAGTTGGGAGCGAGACTGTGAGAGTAGAGGAGAGAGAGAGAGCAAAATAAGGAGGGAGAAAGAGAGAACGAGAGAGAGATAGGGAGATCGTGAGGAATAGGAAGAGATGAGGGGAGAACAGATTGACCGGAAGTGGGAGCAAACTGGGAAAATAGGAAGATCTAGATAGAAAGGTAGAGTGACGAATTTGAAAATAAAGAAAAGGGTAGCAGAAGAGAGAAAATTAGAATGTGTGGAGGAGGAAACGCGATTGGGCATTGTTGAAGAAGGGAAGGGAAAGTTTGACCGGGAGGGAAGACTAGGAGAAAGAAACCGGGACAGCAAGATGGAGCAGAATAGAATTTTGGAGGGAGGATGATCAGAAGAGAGGATGAAGACTTGAGTGCAGAGGACGAGAGTCGAGACGACAAGGGAGAGAGAAATTACGTGAAATCGCGAGCGTGAGAGATAGCAAGAGAGAAAGGGATAGAAAATAAATGGGCGAAAGAGAAATTGTAGAATGAGGAGAGTGCGAGTATGAGAGAGAAATATGTTTGGAAGAAGAGCAAAGATAAGAGGTAAGAGCGGGACTGCGCGCGATAGGGGCGAAAGAGAGGGAGATAGGGAGAGTGCGGCTGTAAGATCGGAGAAATTTAGAGAAGGGAGAGTAGGAGAGAAAGGCAGATAGCGACAGTTGGGGGGAGAGAGATTGCGAGAGTCGGGGAGAGAGAGAGAGAGCAGTTGCAGGAGAGAGAAGAGAAAGAGTGAGAAGGAAGGATAAGAAAAGGGAGAGCGGGAAGAAGAGAGGGGGTGAATTCCAGAAAACGAACGCGAAAGAGAGGAATCTAGTAGAGAGAGAGGGGAATAGAGAAAGCTAAAACAAAAGGGGGGCGACGCAACTTGGAGCTATCGATTGAAGACACGAAATCATCTGCGGGAAAGAATCGGAGAAACAATGAGATCGCTAGAGAGAGAAGGATAGAGCAAGAGGGAGTAGAAAAGAAAGAACGACGAAGAGAAGCAAGTTGGAGAGGGAGCGGAAGAGAGGGTAAGAGAGAGAGAACGCGAAAAGAAGACAGAAATCGTGAAATCGAGAGAGAGAGAAAGTGAGTATGGAAGATTTAGGGAGAGAAAGGAGAGGGGAGTCGCGAACAAGAGAAAAGAGAGGTTTTTTGAGATAGAAAGGTAGCGCGAGAAGGGGAAAGACGGTGAAACGGGAAAAAGATGATGAGGAAAAAATTCAAGCGAGGAGATTCGATTGAGAGCAATGAAGAAAGAGAAGGGGAAAATAGCGAAAGAGAGAGAGAGAAGGCCTAAACTTCACATTAAAAGAAAACTTTCCAATACATCGTCCCGACCAAAGAAAAAACGAAGACGAAGAGAGTGCGCGAGGAACAAGACGAAGCCAAAAACTCCAGCAGGCCTCCTTTTCTCTGCCTCTTTCCTTTTAAACCCCCAGCGAGGAGAGAGCCACCGATCCTTCTTTGACTGGGCTCCGCTGAAGATGCTTTAGACTGCCTATCAAGGAGACAAAAAAATGATGTATAAAATTTCTTGTTTGATGTAACTCGTGAAATAGTAGATATGCTGATATGTTCGCGAGTTAATTGAGCTAAATAAAAGTAATTCTTAGGTGTTTATACATACTTTTTGTACTTTTATGAATACCATCAAACCCAACAGTGATCTTTTGAGACAACAAATCAACTATATCAATGACAAAGAATCCAGTGTTTCATGGAAGAACAAAGCACATAGAACTTCATGATCATTTTATTGGAGATCAAGTAATTTCAAGTACTATTGAAGTGAATTTTTCCTCAACAAAAGATCAATTTGCCGATGGACTTACGAAAGCTTTGAACTACGCATCTTTTATGAAATTTCAAGCAGATCTCCGTGTGAGCAGGTTTGGATCAAGGGGGAGGGTTGAAAGTTGATGCGTAACCGCCACATGTGCACTAAAAGACAAAGCAAAATTTCTTTTTACCCACTTGCCTTTTTCTTGTTGACCAAGCTTTATTCCTATTGGTTCATCCTTCAAATCCTACAAATACTCGTGCTTGTTCGTATAATAAACAAAGCAGAAAATTTTCTTCAAGCTTGAACTCGAAGTCGTTGTGATGGGCGAGATACCATTGAGGATAACCCCTTGCGACTTCGTGGCGGTTGGCACGCTACTTCTTGACGAATAAATGCAGAAACGACGCGTTATGCACGTTATCACCTAACATATTTTGAAAGAATCGTCGAGACTTTTGGAACAAGGCAGAAGAAAAAATGCCCCACAGATGATCAGTCACACTCCAGCAGCCTGTAACTGTCTTCTTTGAAAAATACTTTCATAGATGCTTTTTCATTCCTCTAGCTATCATAGTTGAAATTTCAATAGAAAAATCTCTCGAATCGTAGCATAATTAATGCTACCCCACGAGTCAGGAGATATAATTGCTTCGACTATAGTTCTCTAGCCAAAATCTGCCGTCAGTCAAAGTCTGCGGGATGCCAGCATTAAACACAGTCAACTGCCAACGGGAGAAAATTTATTCTTGGCATTTTGTCAAAGCATCAACATTTTTGCCGTTTCCGTCTGCCTCCAAGCACCAGCAGAAATTGTGGAACTCGGGCTCCTTCATTCACGAAATGGCGAAGAACCTCGCCCCTCGCTCATGCTTCTTTTTCTTCCATCTATTCCTGATCCTGTCGTCATGCCACGGTGAAGACAGAATTCCTCTGTCGGCAAACATCAAACATGGGCAAAATCTCACCTCTTCTAACGGAACCTTCGTGCTGGGCTTCTTCTCTCCCGCTGGATCAAGTAACAGGTATCTCGGCATATGGTTTTCCGTTGATGATAAGGCCGTTGTATGGATAGCGAACAGAGACAAACCGCTGAATGATTCTTCAGGGATTCTTCTTCTCGACAGCACCGGCGATCTCGTCCTGACGGACGCTTCCAGCAGAATCTTCTGGTCAACGGGAAAAAGCAGCTCTTCCCCCGTCTCTGCAGTACTCCTGGATTCTGGAAACTTCGTTCTGACTCAAGAGAATAATTCTGCGGAAAACTATCTATGGCAAAGCTTCGAATACCCAACGGATACCCTTCTTCCAGGAATGAAGGTCGGACCCGATAGAACAGGGCGAGATCGTAATTTAACGTCATGGACGAGCGAGAGAGATCCTTCTCGGGGTCAATACACCTTCAAGCTCAACACTAAAGGCGTCGTCCAGCCTTTCCTAGTCAATAGTTCAAGCATTATCTTCCGCAGCGGGCCGTGGAATGGAATAAATTTCAGCGGTAATCAGGCCATGAAGTCGTACCAAAATTACACCTTTAGTGTGGTTCAGAATAAGGAGGAAACGTACTACCAGTACTCGGTAACGCAGCCCTCGATCTTGCCTCGTCTGGTGGTGGAACCGTCCGGCCAGCTTAAGCGCTTCCAGTGGGACTTCAAGTCGGGAAATTGGCAGGAACTCTGGAGCGCGCCGACGGATAGTAAATGCGATAAGTACGCCTCCTGCGGCCCAAACGCGTTCTGCAACGGGGAAGCTTCGCTATGTAAATGTTTCGGTGGGTTCACGGAGAAGAACCCTGACGAGTGGATTATCAGAAAATGGAGTGGCGGTTGCTCGAGGAGGACGAAGCTTAGCTGCGGTGATGGAGACGGCTTTTTAAAGGCGGCAGACGTGAAGCTGCCGGATACGGTGAATTCGACGGCCAATATGGACTTGAGCATCGGTGAATGCAGGGAAGGGTGCTTGAACGATTGCTCCTGCGTGGCTTATTCAAGCGCGAATATCAGCTCAGGAAGCGGTTGCATCCTGTGGTTTGGGGATTTAATTGATGTGAGGACGTTTGCCGGATCTGGGCAAGATTTGTTCATCCGGATATCGAAAAACGACACAGGTCAGTCGCTTCTTTGCTGATTTTTTAGCCATGTTTGCATTCTCTTATATTTTATTCATTATTGTTCTTTAAAGCAATCTTTTCCCGCAGTAATACGAAATTTATGCATTAGTTCTGAAATTAGTCTTTCATGAATTCCCAGAATTTTCTATCAGTTTAGTTGGTTTCTGTTTAATTTTTTAAGCTTTGATGATCTCTAGATTTCCAAGAAATGAAGCAACCCAAGAAGAAAAATATTTTAGTCATCGGCGGAGTGGCAGCCGGGGCACTTGCGGCAGTGTTCTTGATCATACTAGTATATTGGGCGTCGAGGAAGAAGACTAATCGCAACATGATAACGGTAGTTGCCGACGGTAAGACCATCATGGATAGTTCCATTAAAGAATTGTTGGCTGTTTGATCGAGCTGCAACTGAACTATTATCCGTTCATTTTGACTTTCTCTTAGGCAATGGTCCCATCGAAGAAATCAAAGAACTGGCCCACTTTGACTTTCTTACTTTAGTAATGGCCACCGACAACTTTAGTAATAAGATAGGATCAGGAGGGATCGGCGATGTCTACAAGGTAAGCTTTTTCTGTCTGAGCTTTTACTTCTTCCAAATGCAGCTGTTTAACTCAGATCGTAAAAACTCAGGGAGTGCTTCGAGATGGGCAGATTGTTGCAGTAAAGAAGATTTTCTTCGAATGCGGAGAACGCATCGATGAATTTATGACTGAGGTTGAGCTTATCGCTAAATTCCAACACAGAAACCTCGTTAGACTTCTGGGGTGCTGCAATGAAGCCGGCGAAAAACTGCTGGTGTACGAGTATGTGCCCAACAGAAGCTTGGACTTCTTCTTATTCGGTATGATCATTAAACTCCGATCTGCAACATAATACGCAAGAGCTCCATACATTTTAATTACGATAATAGGTTGATCATTACCTCCAGGTAAAGAGGAAATGCGTCAGTCCCTGGGCTGGGAAAAGCGCCGATCGGTGATAATGGGAGTAGCCCGCGGACTTTTGTACCTCCACCAGGACTCGCGCCTGAGAGTCATCCACAGGGACCTCAAAGCAGCTAATATACTTCTAGAGGAGGATATGAATCCAAAGATCTCAGACTTTGGTACTGCGAGGATATTTCAGCGGGATCAGATGGAAGATAACACCATCAAAGTCGTCGGCACTGTGTAAGCCTCTTTTGAAGAATATTCAATATGATACTCGTTAAGAATTCTTGTAATTCTTCGTTGACCGAATCACAGAGGATACATGTCCCCGGAGTACATGATGACTGGAAAGTTCTCCGAAAAATCCGACGTTTTCAGCTTCGGAGTTCTCGTGCTGGAGATCATAAGCGGTAGGAGGAACAAATGGATCTCCCCGATGAACCACAAAATGGAACTTCTTTTCAACGTAAGCCAATAATAAATGAACTCTCTGCGCGAGTTACTAGCCACTAAAAAAACACGTACATAATGCAGGCGTGGACAGTATGCGCAGAAAATCAAATTCACTTGCTCCTGGACAACACCTTGAGCCATCCAACTCAGCTGGATGATATCTTTAGATGCGCACAAGTCGGGCTTTTGTGCGTGCAGGAGTCTCCAGAAAAGAGGCCGACTATGCAGGAAGTAGTTCTCATGCTGGCCAACAAGAACAGTACACTGGCACAACCGGAGAGGCCAGGTTTCTTCCAACCCACATCGTTATCTGCCGCATCATTCTGGTTCACCTATGGAAAGGACTCACTGTCGAGGGAATGTGGACTTACTATCACAGCTCTTGAAGGACGCTGAAGGGTTACTGTGTTGAAATGAAAACTCTCGCATTTTTATCCTTGTCATTCGACGGAATTAGGAAATGACGCATTGTTCGATCTTAATAAGTCCAAACCGTTCTCCTCTCTTGAGATCAGGGCAGATCTTGGTACCTCGATTAAAGCTCTATCATAATCCAATATGAAGTTGCTTCAAGAATTGAGAACAGAAAAGGGGAATACGAGGGTATTGTTATTATTCATAGGGCTTCGACAGAAAAAACCCCGAAAGAAATAACTATACAAAACCACAGCGTCAGTTGTGCAGCGTGATACACCCTTGGTGGATGATCTAATGGCGGAGAAACATCAGCGCCAGCTCAATGAGGGAGGAAGTTTAAACCGTTTGAATAATTGGGAATGGTTTGCAGCCATTGGATAGTTGCAAATTGTAATGGAGATTTTATAAGCTCAAGGTGTTTGATAAAATACAAGGTGTTGAATCCTCCAGTGAATATGAGTATGCGTGTGCGCATCTGCATGTGCGCGTGATCTGTCTTGTGAATCTCTCCTCCTATTCTTTAGAGAATCTTCCTAGAATTGTTCATTGTATCCCCACTTACACTCTAGCGTAACCCGGCTGATTGAACGTTTTGACTTCTGGGTCTCGGCTAATGAATGACCCAACCGCCCCAGCCATAGACTCTGGGCCCTCGGCTTAAAGAGGTGGCTGGTAGGTGAGGGAAGGCTATCAAGATCGGGATAGAACGCGGACGGTGTCCGCGTAAAGTGGCATTCGTGTGTTGTTTGATCCCTGAACCGTCCATGTATCGTGCTCCAGGTTTTCCGATAGTCAGCCTCCACCTCAAATGGAAAGAAGACCCTCCAGGAGTCGCAACACTGATAGACACTTAGTCCTTGAAGTTTTCATGTGCCATATTTACTCTATCAATATCTCTTATAAGCCGGCATTTTCATGGCGAAACGCCTTGAGCCAGCACCAACCGGGTTCCTCTTATGTCGAGAAAGAGATAATGCATAGCTATCTTGCTCCGTGTAGTCTCTAGTCAGCACAGTGTCGTTGTATGCGAGGAAGATAGTGTCACGTCACGTAGTTGTAGTCGCAGCTGTAATGGTCAATGTGGATACGGCAACTCAATGGGCCCATGACTGCGCGTGAACTGTTCTCACTTGGGCAGTTGGGCGGGATCCCAGACTGGGCCCCCCTACGGTAGACCTGCCTGGATGTTTGCTTCGGCCGGGTTTGCTTGGGCTGGGCCCAGCAAAATTTCAAGATCCAGAATTCTAATCAATGTTTACAGCCATAAATTGTCAATAAAATATTTATCTTGTAGAAATAAAGTCAGGTAGATTTAATGGCCATTGAATTGCAAATATTTCATGTTGCTTGGACGATACAACACAAAATGTCATCAACCCTTTGAAACCTTTCTCATGGATCTACCTACAGTCAAAAATCAATATTCTTCAAGAAGCTAGGGATTCCTAAATCATAAATGATGATGTTTGCTTACAGATCATTGCTGTCTTGTGCAATTACAACCTCTTCATTTCTACTGTGAGGAATATCATCAATGAAAATGTGAAGAATGTCCCTACTATCTTGATTCTGTTTGCAAAAGATAGTAAGAATCATCATATAGGTAAAAAAAATCCATGGGGAATCATAATGCAATTGATTAGACAAGAAGATCCAAGCACTATATTAGTTATATCATGCTATTTTAAAGCAGTAGGAATAAATTGTAAGAACTCTGCAAACCCAGGAGTAAATTCCCATTGAATTGCAGTTGTCAGACAGAGGGTTTAAGAATCCCTTACCTGATTTTTTGCGGAAGAACGCTGGAAGAACTGCGGAACGCCGGAAGTGCAGATTGCCGGATGTGCGGAATGCGGAATGCAGGAAGTGCGGAATGCCGGAAGAACACCGGAAGCGCGGAACGCCGGGAGAACGTCGGAAGAACGCCGGAGGTCCGGAAGAATGCCGCGCAGAGAAAAATCGAGAGAAAAATCGGGAGAATGTCGGAAGAACACTGCGCAGTCGCAGAGAGTGTCAGACAGTCGAGTGATATCGAATAATGGAAATATATTCGGGTATTAGGTTAATCGGGTATTAGGTAGGACTTAGGTTAATCGGGTATATATAATATATTCCATAATGAAATTATGAATCGATAAACCGGATACCGGGTATCGGTATCGGTTCCGATATCGATACCCGGTATCGACACCCAACGCCAACGGTAGCCGTTAGTGGATGTCGGTATCGGATTACGGTATCGGAAATCGATACCGTCATCCAGTTACCGATACCGACATTTGGCATGATGCGTATGCCATCTTGCTCTGTGCTGTCTCTGGTCAGCACAGTGTCGTTTTACGTGGGGAAGAGAGAATCACATGACGAAGTCGTAGCTGTAGCGGTCAATGTGGGCACGGCGACTCGTCAGGCCCATGACTGTGTCTGGGTCGCGTGAAGTGGGCTCACTTGGGCCGGATCCTTGGGCACGGCGAACCGGGGCTCACTTGGGAACTGGTCGGATCCTTGGGATCCTTGGGCCGGATCCTTGGGAACTGGTCGCGTGAACCGGGCTCACTTGGGCACGGCGACTCATCGGGCCCATGACTGTGTCTGGGTCGCTCTTCCACGGCCGATGTGATCGTGAGGAAGCTATTATCACATCTAACTTCCAAGGAAAAAAATGAACGCGTGGAACTACGCATGATGTGCATGTTAACCGCGTACGGGTAAGCAACGGTCGAACGTCGTTGAATGAAGATCGGACCGGATAGAACGTCGCAGAAGAACAAGAGCAATCCTTCTCCAGATCAATACCTCTTCCAGCCTTTCCTGGCCGATACCTCAATAGCTATCTTCCCCAGCGGGCCGTGGAATGGGATAAACTTCAGCGGTGACCAAGCCATCAAGTCGTGTATCGTAATTACACCTTTGCCGTGGTTCAGAATGAGGAAACTGTTGGAGGAAAGAGAGAGCCCTTGAATCTCTACAGGCGAGGAAAGTTATCAATCATTGATGCTTTGATACTTCTAGACGAAAGATCTGCTGCTTTTTATCTGATTTGGCAATTTTCTTTCCCGGCAGAATTGTGATCTTCTTTCTGTGTGGAAGCAAAATCACCGCAGATGGTGATTCTACTCTTCATGCACTACGTTTTGATGTAAATAAAAACATTACTCATGTTGACTTAGGCGATGGACTGTCTTTTCACTGATCCAAGTCATTTCATTTACAGCTGTTGTAGGATCGATGTTTTGAATATGACTTGCTCTTTTATCATGCATCAGACTTCTTGCTTCCTCTTCTAAAGATCTATTCTTCTTCTTCTCATGCAGTCCATTTTGATACGCAGTCTTTCTTATAGTTAATCGTCTTCTAATACCAAAGTTCTTGTAATATTCTTCAAATTCCTTAGAAACTCTCCGCCTCCATCTGTCCTCAAAATCTTTAAAGGACACCCTCATCTTTTCCACCATTGCTTTAAAGTCAATAGACTTCTTAAAGCTTCTGATTTTTCTTTCATGAAATAAACCCAGCTCATTCTTGATTAGTCATCTAAAAATAACAAAAACATGGTTACTTCTACTTAATGAAGGTATCCTCATACATCCACATACATCGCCATGAACCGGATCCAGAGGTGGTTTAGTTTTTCATTGATCCAGGTCATTCACCGAATGTAGTTAGTTGGTTATATTGGTCAGCTTAGTTTACTAGGGTCTTCAGTTTAATATCTTATAACTTGAACATGTCGACTATGAAATGCTATGCTAGTTGCTTCCTTTTACATCTGTCTTGTGTATGTGCTTCCATTTTGAGATAAAAAGAAAAAGCGTGATACCTCCTCCTATGGAGAACTAAGAAGACTCGTGGTTTATTGATTCAGCATGTAGCAAACATACGGTATTCGAGAAAGAACTTTTTCTTGTGTTTGATGTGGTACCTAAATGAAGATTAGGTTGGATGATGGAAAGAAAGTATAGACTGAAGGCTCACATACCATTGAAGCTGAGACTTCAAGCTAAAAAAGAAAACTAATAGCATGTATGTATTCTGTTCCTGACTTTTATCACAACTCGATGAGCTTGGGAAAATGTATGGAGAGAGGTGTGATTTTTCAGTTTGAAGATAATAAAGGTATGTGTATTGTAAAGAAGAATAAAAAGGAGAAACCATCTATGTGTATTCAAAGCATTTGGGAGAGGATGCTTCATGTGAAAGTATAATATTTTCTTGATCATGAAATGATATTGGAAAACATAACTGATACTTATTTATGGCATAAAAGATTTTTCCACTTCAATCTTAACTCTTTGAAACTTGAAAGAAGAATTACCATTCATTTCTGATGAAGATGATGTATGTGACGGCTGCATATAAGGCAAGTAAAAGAGAATGTCATTCTCAAATGAACGTACATGTCATCCATGTGCATGTGATCTCTCTTGTGAATCACTCCTTCTCTTCCTCAAAATCTTTAGGGTGTTGCCCTAGAATTGTTAATTGTGCCCCCTTTTCACACTTACATTGGTAATTAGGATGACTGATTGACTTGTAGTCAACAATGAAACTTATAAAGGATGCCTAGTCTTAATCACAATTTTCAGTTTTATTTATTTTTATGATAAAATAGATGTTAATTTCCATTGGTTATGATCATGACATTATATTTATTTATTTTGAGATATATATCTAGATACACTTTGATAACATGCATATCTACACCCTGAATTCATTATTCTTTAATGATTTTAAGGCATAATGTTTATCATTATTAGGCATGTTATCATGTTTTGATGAAATTTTTTGCATTCATTATATCATATTATTCATAGGCTAAATTTTTAATAAATTGCGGTTAATTTTATGCATTCAAAAAATTAACGCTTAACATTTTTCAAAGTCTAAAAAAGGTCAATTAATTAGTTTTTCATGATTTTCATGATTATTCATGATTGTCTTGTAGTCAACAATGCAATTTATTAAGGATGCCTAGTCTTAATCGCAATTTTCAAATTTATTTATTTTTATGATAAAATAGATGTTAATTTCCATTGGTTATGATCATGCCTTTATATTTATTTATTTTGAGATATATATCTAGATACACTTTGATAACATGCATATCTACACCCTGAATTCATTATTCTTTAATGATTTTAAGGCATAATGTTTATCATTATTAGGCATGTTATCATGTTTTGATGCAATTTTTGTATTCATTATATCATATTGTTCATAGGCTAAATTTGTAATAAATTGCGATTAATTTTATGCATTATTAACGCTTAACATTTCTCAAAGTCTAAAAAAGGTCAATTAATTAGTTTTTCATGATTTTCATGATTTTTCATGATTTTCTTGTAGTCAACAATGCAATTTATAAAGGACGCCTAGTCTTAATCACAATTTTCAAATTTAGTTATTTTTTATGATAAAATAGATGTTAATTTCTATTGGTTATGATCATGACATTATATTTATTTATTTTTAGATATATATCTAGATACACTTTGATAACATTATTAGGCATAATGTTTATAAGGCATAATGTTTATATCTATATTTATAAGGCATAATGTTTATCATTATTAGGCATGTTATCATGTTTTGATGAAATTTTGTGCATTCATTATATCATATTGTTCATAGGCTAAATTTGTAATCAATTGCGGTTAACTTTATGCATTATTAACGCTTAACATTTTTCACAGCCTAAAAAAGGTGAATTAATTAGTTTTTCATGATTTTCATGATCATAGGTTATGAACAAAGGAAAACATGCACAAAGACATGGATAGTTTTTAATAAGGAACTAATTTTTATCACTTGTTTACTTTAATGTTAGTGAAATGATGAAAAAGGAGAAGAAAATAGGATCAAAAGGTCATAAAAATATGCTTCTTTTATGTTTAAGGGGTTTTTCAATAATTTTCCCATTTATTAATTTTTTCCAATTTTTTTATTTTGGATGATTTTTTTCTGAATTTTTCTAATGGTTTATGATAAGTCCCAATTATCAATTGTTTTTATGTCATTGTGATGGTCTAATTGGACTTATGCAATAATATTTTCTTCCAAAATATTTTCCCTTAACTTCTATCTACCAAAAGTATAGTTCAGTGAGGGGTCGAATCCACGGGAGGCAATATTAATTCCCTTCTTTTTTTCTTTTCTTTTTTTCTTTCAGCATACCTAGATTAAAATCAGTGATTCTATTCTTGAGTTCTTATTTATTTTCTTATTTTTAGTCAATCTTGATGAAAATAACTAAAAAGACTGAATAAAACTGAACATTACTATTCTTCTCTCCTTTTTTTTGAAAGAGTTTTTCCTCTAATTATGACTAATAATATCAGTTTTTTTTCTTATTGTATAGACTTCTCTTTACTGTTCTTATTATTTTTTAATCCTATAATATTCACTTTATTCTTCTATTTTGTCTTTAGGAATTTTATTATTCTCCCTGAGTGTAATAAGTCTTTACAAAATCGATAAATCGGATCTCACTTATCCACTTTAAATGAATCGAGACTTATAACTCTTATGTTATCTAAACAGGAAAAAAAACAAACTTCAAGAGAGTTTATATCTAATCTATTTTCGTTTTAAAATATCTTTTCAACACATCAACTCAAATCCAACTAAATCTGCTACTTATGTTCAGAAAATTTCTCTTACAACTATCGACTGAGTCAGATTTAACAGAAGATTATCAGAAAGATAATGCAATACGTTCTCCTAGTAATCCCTTATTTAACATGAATCAGAAGCTAATTCACGACAAATCAAAGACAGAGAAAGAAATATGAAATGACTAATTTCTATTAGTCTATCTAAAGTACGACAACATTCATACTAAAAACATGAGAAAAGAAAAAGAAAACTAATTGTTGAATATGAAAACAAGCTGAATCAATTGAAATCAACATTCCGAAAAGAACTAAGAAAAGAAGAAAACATCTCTTAACTGTGCTTTGAGGCTTCGAAATAAAGCCGAACGTCCGGAAATGGATTCGATCTTTACTTCAAAAAACTCTTGGCACGACTTCTGGATCTTCCTCCCGCTGTGTCCACCTGGCCAAGCTCAATCTTGGACGGGAAATCAAGAACGAGGCTCTCCTCCCCGCTTCCCCCTTTTTAACCTAATTAACCCGCGCTTCAAAGTTATGCGGGTTAGTTAGGTTCTTGATGTTTTTTGCTTTGCACCCTCGGTATGCTTCAATCTCGTTTCTCATGTAGTTAAGCTAATCGCCATTGGTGGTGTTGGAATTCCGCGAAAAGGAGTTTGTTTTAGCATTTAAAGAGTTAAAAAAAAGAATTCAGCACATTAAAAAAAACTCTTAATGGTTGTAAAAAAAATCTTTTGCTTCATTTATCTAAAGGATATTCATTTTGGAAAATTTATATGATAACATGTAACAAACATAAATGATATTAACTTTTTTTAACTAACTTATCACAAGGATAAGCATGTTTTCTTGCTCAATTTTGCATGTTATCAGTATTATTTTTTTTTAATTTTTTCTTACGTGGTTTTTTAATGGTTTTTAATTTTTTTCTGAATTTTGTTGTCACGATTGTCATTTCATTTTCTACATCTCATAGTGGCTGATTTAAATTCCAAGGCAAAAATAGTTAAGTTTTTTAATATTTTATTGTGTGCTTCTAGCATTGGCTAGCTAGAGTAAACAGGATACTGAAAAGTCATTCTTCATGTACTAAACCTCATTTTTATTAAGTTTTCTCCTATTTTTTTACTCATTCCTCATATTGGATGCAAGCCCCCAAGTTTGGGTGAAATGTATGGGCTTTCTAAGAAGTCCTTGACTAGAGAGTGTCACTAGAGTAAGTTTTGATCATAGATCTTTAGATTATGGTTTTGTCTTTTCGACATTTTCCATTTTCTCAATCTTTTCTATCCATATTTCATATTTTCAATCCTAAATCACCATTCCACCATCCAATCAAAATTTTGATTGATTCATTGCATCTTCTGCATATTCTTCCTTATCAATCATTTTTGCTTTCTTAATCTAGAAATACTCAAAATATTCTTTAATTTCTATCTTAAATCGTCCTCCCTATGGATTCATCCTCGACTCACCACTCTTCTAAATTTTAAAAATAAAATTTTAAGAATTGAGTATAATGTTTGATATGTGATTTTCAAAGACCGTGATTTTTCACCAAATCACATTTTTACTAGTTAGTGAAGCTCATGATGCTCATCTTGAGTTAGCAAATTTATCTAGCTAATTTTCTTGTCCATTTGTATCTAGGCATCTACTTTCACCCTTTATTATTCTTTCCCTTTTCATAATTTCTCCACCAAGCAATAGATCTAGACAGTTACTTGCCCCAAGTTTTACTTGGATGGCCATGGAATTAGCATCGATAGATGAATTCACATCAAAACTCTTCATGTGCCACCTTTTCCTCTCATATCTAATAAATGAGAGTCCTAGAAATATACAAGATAGCCTTAGTGAGAGAAAGGCAGGTGAAAAATATGAATAAGTACAAGTAGAACAAAGGAAATCAAGGAACGACTTAATTGAATGCAACCATGTAAGTTATAACTTTCCAAAATGGGAAAACTTTGCATGGACAATGCTCTTGATTTTTCCCAAGAGGACTAGCATAATTTTGCATTAATCATGGTAATATTCACCAAACCACCTATCTCTACACCTCCCAACAAAATAGAGTCGAGTAACGCCTACTTCACATCACCACCTACTTCACATCACTCCCAAAATTCTCTTTTAGATGCACTTTCCTCATTACCTATGGGTAGATTCTCTCTTATCTTCCACCTATCACAATAATAGTCTTCCAATGTTTCCTCTTCAAGGGCATCATTTCTCTTCAGCACCTCTACCTTGATGACACTTTTTTTCTAACTACCCCCTTAGGCCTTTGGTTTTATTACACTAGTCCAAAACCATAACCCCGCGCTCTCTAAAATTTCTCCTAGAGCTCTCAAAGATAATTTTTTATGCTAGCCACCAACACATGAAAGGGTTACATCATCATTTTTTTCAAACAAGCACCGGTACCTCACTTCCATTGATTTCACCTTCCATGAGGACATCCCCTTGTTTTCACCTCCTCCAAGATGATCATTTTGATTGTCTTCACCCTATCTTTCCTACCACTGCACTCTTGGTGATCTCTGAGTCTCTACCTAAGACATATCTTGAGGCACTTCAGGTACCTAAGTGGCATATGGCTATGGACCTTGAATAGCGCTCCCATGGCTCATGGCATATGGGAGCTTATGTGTTGCTCAAGTTAAATCAGCCTTGTGATTTGTAAATGGGTGTTCTTTCTAAGATATACCTGAAATGGCATAGTGGCTTGTCAAAAGGCTTGATTGGTGGCCCACTCAAGCATATGGTATTCATTATATAAAGACCTTTTCTCCCTAGCTAACATGACTAGTAATTACACCATGTTGATATTTCTAACACTTTTTCTCTATAGAGACTTGGAGGAAAAGAAATTTTGAGGAAGGTCTTAAGTTCTCGTGATCCTCTGCTTCCAAGAGTGTAGAGACGCAGCCACTGAAGCATGATAATTAGGATTTAGTCTCTTGATTTCATCGAATTTATCCCTTGAATTCCGAACGTCCACGAGGAAGAATCCGAGCAAATTCGCTTCAATTAAAGCCCCATTCTTGCGGCAATCGGGTTAGTAGTGAGATTCGATCGATTATGAAGAGGTAATTTGAGTTTTTATTAGGTTTAGATCTTTAATTTTTGCAAATTAGTTCTTGGTGTTCTTCATTTTCCCCAAAATTTTGTCCGAAAAATTGCTGATTTTGAAAATAGAATATCTCTCTGATTATAATTCCAAATCACTTGATTTTGGCTTCATTAGATTCCTCTTTTCATCAGCTTTCTGTGGATAGCAAAATTCATCGAATTCCCAGTTCATTTGACCCTTCAATTTAACGTTTGACCAAGCACTATTCATCTTTCATCAGAAGTCAAAAGTTCACTTTCGGGGTGAATTAATTTCAATTTAAAAATCAGAATTCAATCATTTTTGGTCTCTTTAGATTTCTCTGGTTCTTAGCTTTCCATTGACATATAAATTTCAAGATTTGGATTTCATTTGACCGGTCCATTTGAAGATTTCCTCTGAGGTGTTCATTTCGGGGATTTTTTGATTTTTGATTTTCAGTAATTCATAGTAAATTCATTTCTCATCCAAAAATCACGAATTATATATCAATAAATTCTATTTTCTCTCTAGTTTCCAAATATATTTTTTGTAATCTTCTGACTCTGTTTGATTCTCTGATTTTACATAACACCTAGTGCTGGTCAAAGTCAATGCTTTGACTTTGACTTTTGACTTTTATTTGTCAAACCCCGAGAATTAAATTCTTAAAAATTTTTATTTAGTCTATTTATATCATTTTCATTCCTTTTATATTTTTTTCTCTTATTTAAAACCCCTTTTTAAACCTAAGTTTGACCAAGTCAACTCTACGATTAAAGTCAACCCTGCTCTTTGTGGATCGACCCGATATTTACACATTACTTGATTTTGTATCTTATCTCGGTGAGTTAGGTTTTATTAAATTTTTGACCGGCGTTTTTTTGTGATTTAACGACGCACAAAAGCGCTTCGTCAAGGACCAACTACTCCTTTTCATCTTTGGTGTTGTCATTTATTTCTCCATGTTTCACCCACTTCTCACTTTTCTCTCTCCTTTCTCTATCTTAAAAAATCCATTTTCCATAATTTTGTTATTGATTTGACTAGTCAACATAATGCTAACAAATTGGTCATCAAGCCCAAACCAATAAACAATCCAAGGGTATGTTTAACCCCTTTTAGTTTTTTAGATCGACTCAAGCGGCATATAGTGGTATGTCTATTGCTTCAGCCTCAAACCCCTTGCTCTATAGAAAACTCAAATGATCAAGACTCAAATCTAGAATCCCACGCTCAAGCCCTATCCACAAATCAGACTTGACTTAATCAAGTCTTGGGCCTAACTGCCAAGTAAAGAATAAAATTGGAGGCTCATTCATAAGACCAGCTATTTGATGAAAGTTCTATTTGCAGTCATAATGTTGATAGCCAAAATTCATTCTATAAATAACTACGTAATCAAGACATCCAACATATAAAGTAATATACACTCTCTCTTTCATCATTATATTCCCCTAGGTCCCATTATTTCTCATCCTTTTCCTCTCTTCTACACTCCTCTGTTTAATATTTTTAGAACCCAAAGAAAGAGGAAAAACCTACATAGAGAGAGAGACATCCGAGGATGCACAATCTAGATCTTAAACCTTGGGTGAGTGTAAAAGTATTTTTAATTTTCTTGTTTATTTTCTACTTACCTCAAACATTCAATTTCTTCTTCACATCCATATAAGAAGTTCCATTCTAATGAAAATAAGAATTATCCTACTAAGAGAGGAAATTTCCAAGATAAGAGAAACTTTGGTGTATACACATAAAGATAATTTATAGTGGCATTTTCTTGGTCACTGACTTGAGTCCTTGTCTTCTTAACCCCTTATCCTGAGATGAATTTTAAAACACAAAGATAGGATGAGAGATAGAGAGAGAGAGAGAGAGAGAGAGAGGTTTTAAGAAATAGAAAGAGAGTTTCAAACAAATAATGAGAAAGAGATTTTGAGAGAGAGAGTTGTGAATCTAAAACATATAAAGGAAGAGATGGAGAGAGAGAAAGAGTTTAGAGTGACAAAGATATTTAGAAAGAGAAGGATAGATTCAGGAAGAGAGAGGGAGAGATTTACAATTATGAAAACAAAGAGATATAAAGAGGAAAAGACAAGGAACAGGTCAAAGAGAAAGATTAAGAAACTTTTGATAGAGAAGAAGAATTTCATAGAAAGAGAGAAATAGACCTTGATAGAGAGAGCTAAATTTTTTAAAATAGTGAGAAGGAGAGAGAGATAAAGAGAATGAGAGAGACAAACTGATGTAGGACAGGGTGTGAGAACCCTCGTGCCTGATCAATACAACCAATCACTGACTGAAGATAGGGCGGTCAAACCTAGCCTACGGGTAGGTGATAACATGCATATATAACTTAAATTCTTACCTTATTTAACTAATATTCATGCTTATTTTATGTAATTACGATGCATTAACATTCCTAGTTTTATGAATTTTTTCCATGGGTATGCCATTTCACTAAAGTTCATATTTTTTCATAATTTAGAGTTAATTATGTGCTTTAATGATTTATGACCTTTTATAAGATCAAAAAAATCAAAATTAACTACCTTTTACTGATTTTTATTTTGTCTTTGGTGAAGATGAAGAAACGAAGAAAGAGAAGAACAAGATAATAGAGGAATCAAAGAAAATGAGTGGATGATAGGGTTCACCTATGAATATTTTTGAATTCATTCTTCATTCTTCTTTTAATTTATATTTTAGATGGCATGATATTAAAAATGAATAAATTTTTGAGCCAATGGAGAAAATTTGAGTCAAAAAGGAGTTATATTTTTTAAGATATTGATTTCTAAATTTTATGGATTTTTGGGGAATTTATTTTGATTTTTCAGGATTTTTATAGATTTTAATTCCTTTTAAAAAAAGGGCAAAAAGTGTTTAATATTGGCGTAGGACCCGCGGAGCTGATGTGGCACTGATAACATGCATTTATAACTTGAATTCTTATCCTAATTAACTCATATTCATGCTTATTTTATGTGAATATGATGCATGTTATCATACTTTTTTAGGAATTTTCTCCATTGGCATGTCATTTCACTAAAGTTGATATTTATGCATAAATTAGGGATAATTTCATGCTTAATGGATGATTAATCTTTTGTGTAAATTAATAGAAGTTAATCTCTGTTATAGAATGATTTTTGACTTTAGTAAATGTTTGGAAGGATAATTTCAGGATGAATTTATGATTTAAAATGTTAATGAGAAATAATTTAAGTAAATTTTAATTAATCTTGATTTCTTCTTTCAAAATATATTTCAAATGACATGATATTAAAAAGAAAAGAATTTTTGGAGAAAATTTGGATTAAAAAGGAGTAGTATATTTTAAGATATGATTTTTGGAAGGTTTAGCCTTTTTTCTGATTTTTTATTTGAGTTTTGAATTGAATTTTTATTTAATAAAATCGCAAAAAGGGGGTATTTACCTGCAGGTGCTGATGTGGCGAGCCGACACGTGGCGCGCGGGTCCACCGCGCAGATGCGACGTGGCTCTAAGGCCACGTGGCAGGGCCGCGGGTGGCCCACGCGGGGCGCAAGGCGCAGCCACGTGGCGAAGGGCCATGCGACAACGCGGGTCACGTTGGCGCCCGTGTGGGGCGCCACGTGGCAGGCAGGTAAGTGGAGGGCCCACGGGAGTAGTGGGACCCTGGTAAGTAGCTGGGGGCGGTAACGCATGGGGCGGTAACGCAAATGCGTTACCGCGCCCCGATATTTAAGCGCGGGGTGTTTCGTTATTTTTCCCGTGTGGGACTATGTCCCACACGGTCTTACCTTTTGCAGATGACGTGGACGCACGGCGCACGTTGGATTCGGTCGGAACGGCAGAGATCGCGTGGACCCGAGTCCACGCGATCATGAATCAAGCACGTGCATTTAAAACGCACGTAAGTGAAATGATAAAAGGCTCACCTTGTGACACGTGGCCGACAGCTGGAGCGCTGGATCCTCATCGAACGGACTGCATCACGATCGCGATCATCCTCGCGATCTTCCTCCATCGCACGGGCGGACGCTCCTCGCAATCAGGGTCTACGTGATTGCGCGATCGTGACCATCCTGTCACCTGAAGCGCAATCGGGTGGCTCAGAGCGTTCGTGGAAGAACTCCACAATCGCGGTCCGATCGAACCGCGATCGCGGCGCGATCGAGCCGCGATCATGGAAATTTCGTCATGGAATCGCCTCCATGGGATTGGATGGCGATCGACTACTCACCAGTACCACGATCGACGCCCGATCGTGACCCGATCGTGGCAAAAATCGTGGCCAATCGGAAGCTAATTTGAAGCATATCGTGGCTAATTCATAGCCAATCCCAAAGCTACGATCTCGCCCCAAAGAACCGCTCCCACGACCCCTGCAAATCGCCTCCATGACCGCTCCAATGACCCACAAATTCGGGCAAATTTCTTCTTTAAAACCGGTGTATTCTCCCTTCTCTTCTCTTAACATTTTGATCGATTCGTGAAGGGAATTAAACGAATTTCAAGGAAGATCTCTAGTTCATCGTGATCCCCCCGCGTTTAGACTTGATTGCGACGCAATTGGAGCAGGATTGATCGCGAATTCCTCTTTGATTTCATCGAATTTTCCCCTTGAATTCCGAACGTCCACGAGGAAGAATCCGAGCAAATTCGCTTCAATCCAAGATAATTGAAGCCCCATTCTTGCAGAAATTGGGTTAGTAGTGAGATTCGATCAATTATCAGGAGGTAATTTGAGTTTTTATTAGATTTAGAAGTTTAATTTTGCAAATTAGTTCATAATGTTCTTCATTTTCCCCAAAATTCCATCTGAAAAGTCTCTGATTTCGAAAATAGGATATATCTTTGATTATAATTCCAAATCACTTTATTTTGGTTTCATTGGATTTCTCTTTCCATCAGCTTTCCTTGGATAGCAAATTCATCAAATTCCGAGTTCATTTGATCCTCCAATTTTACGTTTGACCAAGGACTATTCATCTTTCATCAGAAGTCAAACGTTGACTTTCGGGGTCAATTACTTTTGATTTACAAATCAGAATTTGATAATTTTGGTCTTTTTGGATTCCTCTGGTTTTTAGCTTTCTATTGACGTAGAAATTGCAAGATTTGGATTTCATTTGGTCATTCAATTTGAAGATTTCCTCCAGGATGTTAATTTCGGGGATTTTCTGAAAGTTGATCTTCAATAATTCATAATAAATTCATTTCTTATCCATAAATTACGAAATATATATCAATAAATTTCATTTTTTCTCTGGTTTTCAAATATCTTATTTTCGTAATCTTCTAACTCTTTTTGATTCTCTGATGTTGCAGAACACCTACTGTTGGTCAAAGTCAGCGTTTTGACTTTGACTTTTGATTTTTCTTTGTCAAATCCCAGATTTCAATTCTTAAAACTTCTTATTTACCTTATTTATATCATTTCCATTCCTTAAATCTTATTTTCTCTTATTTAGAACTCCTTTTAAACCTTAGTTTGACCAAGTCAACTCTGTGATTAAAGTCAACCCAGCTCTCTGTGGATCGACCCGATACTTACACAATACTTGATTATTATATCTTATCTTTGTGAGTTCGGTTTTATAAATTTTGTTTGACCATCGTCTTTGTGATTTAACGACGCACGAAAACGACACGTCAGGCACACAAAAGATACTTGGCATAGCCACGCGAGGCTGTGTGGCGCCTATGTGGCATAAGGAGGTCTTCGAGCTGGCAAGTGATGGGCCCACGGGTTAGTGGGCCCAAGTAAGTAGATTGGGCTCATACGGGTGACGACCCCTTAAAGGAGGCTCCACATTATATACGCGACATTTTTCACTTATTTCTTCCTAGGATAGAGGTCATCACTTATTTCACATTTTTCACATTATATTCGCTTCTAATTTTTAAATCCTAGGATACGTGGCAGCATAGAGGTCATCGAATGTGGTCGCGTCAACTAAGAGGCGTCGATCGCGTGGACTCGGGTCCACGCGATCACCATCAAAAGCATGTGCGCAAAGGAGGACGTCGATCGTGTAAGTGACATCGGACGCTCGAGATTTAATCACGCTTTCGGCGATCGTGGGGCGACACGTGGACACATTAGGGTCTTTTGATCAAGATTGGACGGGGGATTTTTGCGGGATCGTGGCCCACAATAATCGCACGATCATGGCCGTCGATCCGTCTTCACTGAATCAGACGGTCCGCGATTTTTGCGCAATTTTCCTATAAAACAGTGTTCTTCCTCCTTTGATAAACAACTCTTGATTGAATCATGAAGAGATAAAGAAATTTTGGAGTTGATACGCGTAAAAACACTGTCGTTGAATGCGCACTTTTATGTATCAAACAAATTTATACACAACTCTTAAAATTCTGAATTTTAAATTAGAACAGTGGCAAGTCGAGGTCACATCCACAGAGAGGAAGGTTAAAATATTTGAAATCAAAAGATTTTTGGTATTTTTAGATTTAGAAACCAAAAATGATAGATGAAAGGAAGAAAATGCGCATGGAGATGAAATGAACCAAACAAGCGCTTCCAATTTCTTTCTGAGATTGGAAACCCTTGATTGAGGGTGGAAAAGTGATTTTTAGGTTTTATAAATGAGAAAATGTTGATAAACAGATGATAAAATATAAGAAATGGATAGAAGATGATCCTACTCTAAAGCTTTGTGATGAAAATACAATCAAATGATGCTCCCTAATCAAAACATACCTTCGAGAGCTGTATATTTCGCCCAGACTTGGCGTCTTGCATCCAACACAAAGAATGAATAGAAAATGGAAGAAACTCACTGAGAATGAAGTTTAACACATGAAAAATGATCCATCGTTGCTTTCTTTCCTTTTGGCTAGCCAATGCTAGAAGCAAACAACAAAACATTGATAACCCTAATTTTTTGTCTTAGAACTTAAATCACCCCAACAGATTCGTGGAGCTTGAAATGACGATCATGCCCACGAAATTTCAGCCCCTAACTCCATCTAGATCGTCAGATATCAGGCTTTTAATTTAGATCATTTTTGTCTGTTGATCTAGTTTCTCTCTCCTCAGATGAAGAAGGTTGTGGCAAGTGAGGGAGCTTAGAGAGAGAAGGAGGGATGGAAGAGAAAGAGAGAGAGAGAGAGAGTAAGACCACAATCTCGTGATGGAAATTTTTCGTCGCGAGAGAGACAGAGGAAAGGAGGAGAAAGAGTTCTCCTCGCGACGGAAGCAATTTTCATCGCGAGGAGACGTGAGGAGAGAAAAACGCAAGAGAGAGACAGGGAGAGGAGAGAGGAGGAGAAGGAGAAGAGAGGAAACTGGGAGAGCAAGGAAGAGAGCAGAGGAGAGAGATAGAGAGAGAAAACTGGGAGAGCAGGGAAGATCGCAGAGGAGAGAGACAGAGAGAGATAGAGAGAGAAGACTGGGAGAGCAGGGAAGATCGCAGAGGAGAGAGACATTGAGAGAGATAGAGAGAGAAAACTGGGAGAGCAAGAAAGATGGCAGAGGAGAGAGACATTGAGAGAGATAGAGAGAAAAACTGGGAGAGCAGGGGAAGATCACGGAGGAGAGAGACATTGAGAGAGATATAGAGAGAAAACTGGGAGAGCAAGGAAGATCGCAGAGAAGAGAGAAAGAGAGAGAGAGAGAGAGAGAGAGAGAGAGAGAGAGAGAGAAGGAGAGGGAGGCTTTTCCTCCCGCCTCTCCTTGCGACGGAATTTCCGTCGCGAGAGAGAGAGCGAGGGGAAGAGAGAGAACGAGAGAGAGAAAAACGATAGGGAGGCTTTTCCTCCCACCTCTCCTTGAAATGGAATTTCTGTCGCGAGAGAGAGAGAGCAAGGGGGAGAAGAGAGGAGCGGATGAGAAGAAGGAGGAAGAGGGAGCGTTAGAACTCCTCTCTCGATGGAAATAATTTCCGTCGCGAGAAAGATCGTGCGCGCGAGCGAGAGAAAAAACGGAGAAGAAGCGGAGAGAAAGAACGCGGGAGAGGAAAAAAGAAGTGGACAGATTCCCCTCGCAGTTACCTCGCGATGGAAGTAATTTCCGTCAGGAGGAGATGCAAGGAAAGATGAGGAGAGAGGGAGAGAGAAGGAGAGAACGCGGGAGAGAGAGGAAAGACAAAGAGAGAGGGAGAGAGAAGGAAATAATTTCCGAAAAAGAGAGAGAAGAGAGAAAAAGAGGGAGAGAGGAGAAGAAGAACGCGAGAGAGAGATGGAGCGAGGAAGACTTTCCTCCTCCCTCCTCTTCTCGCGATGGAAGCAATTTCTGTCACGAGGAGACATAAGAAGAGAGGAGAGGGAAGAAAAATCTCCCCCTCCTCCTGTTACGCACGCGCGTGTGCGGGAGAGTAAGGGTGGTGGCGTACGACCCCCGTCGCCACCAAGGCATGACACTACAGCGCCGGAGGAGCCGACACCCACGCGCGTCCAGCCCCCTCGACAGGCGAAGACGAAGGATGCCGACTTTCACTACCCTAAGTGAGGACTTCATCTCGCCACCATAGACTTCATCAGGCTCGCGCGCGCGGGGATTTATCGTTCTACCCTTTCCTTTTATTTCGCACTTTCGTAGCCCGCACGTGTTTAAGCGGGCCTTTGCATATCTTCCTCTCTCTCTTTTAGGCCTTGGGGGTGGGTTCCCTTCGTTTCGGGGCCCTAGCCTAAGGCCCTTTCCCTTTGTGAACCTTATTTCTTTTCTATGAGCATCGGTGTGGGTTGTGGGCCTCAAGTGGGCCCTTTCCTCTCTTGGCCCACCATGGGCTCTATAAGAGGGGAAGGGACCCCCCCACAAACCCTAGCCGTCATTTGAGAAAAAAAGGAGTTTCCTCTCGAGTGGCTGCTCAAGGAAGGTGAGGGAAGGGGTCCAACCGCCGCCGTCGCCGCCGTCTCCGCCGCACCACCCGTGCCGCCGCTGCCGCCGCCACCTCCGCCGCCACCCCTTGCCCTGACCCCGTATCGACTCGCCGCCGCCCCTGCTGCGCCCTGCCACCGCCGCGCCCAGTTGCTACAGCCGCCGCCGCGATCCACGCCGCCGCGCCCAGCGCCGCACGCCGCCCCATCGCCGCCGCCGCCGTTGCGCCCAACCACCGCCGCCGCAGCCCAACTAGCCGCCGCCGCGCTGCCGCCGCCGTGACTCGCCGCTTCAGCCGCCGCTGCCATCGCGCCCGTCGCCGCCGCCGCGCCCTTCGTCGTCGCCGATCCTGATCGTCCCGCCGCCGTCTCGATCCGCCGCTGCCGCCGCCTCATAGCCGCCGCAGCCGCCGACCCAGTCCGCCGCAACGACGCCTCGATCCGCCGCCGCCGCCGCCTCCATCGCCGCCTCCATCGCCTCCACTCGTCGTCTCGCCTGTTACGCCGTCACCACCGGGATGCCGCCCAGATCACCGCCCAGATCGTCTCTGCTCCCCGATCTGCCCGGATCTCCCTTCGCCCTGCTCCGCCGACATCGCCGCTCAACGCCTCCTTCGATCCGCTGCCCTCCACGGTCGCCCAAGCCGCCGCCGCCGCGGATCGCCATCCGACCGCCGTCCGCCCCAGGGGTTACGCCCATCCACCCCGCCTACGCCGCGGCGAGCGCTGCTCGCCGCGACCTCTGCCCCTAGGTCGTGACCGTCTGCTCTTCCGCTCCATCCACGCTGACTCGCCCCACCATCAGCCGCCGTTGCCGCGTCCGAATCACCTCCCTCGCCACGACCAACCGGGCTCGCGCCCCGCAGGTTAGGCACACATCCCCTCCCTTTTATTTTGAAGTGCAATATTTCTTTCAGTATTTCCCGCATCTGTCTCCACCGCCCTCGGGCCTAGTTAGGTTGAGTGATCCTTGGTTATGGGATTGGGATCGTGGATCCGGCCGCCGGGTTGACGGTTGAGCTCCCACCGACGACTCGAGGTTGCTCTCTCTCCTGCCACGACGAGCCCGGGAGGATTCCCGACCCATCCTACTCGGCGCATCCCAGGAACTCCGAGGCGACATGTTGGGAAGGTTGACTGCTTGAGGAGTACATCGAGACATCACCGCATCATCTAGATACCATAGGCCACACCCCTTCCCTAGTTCCCCATAGTATCCTTAGCGTCAGGCCGAGTTCATCTCTCGGTCCGGCATCAAAGGGGGAGAGGAGACGTCGCGAGAGAGATCGTGGAAAGAGGGGAGAGAAGGAAGAGATGAAAGAAAGAGAGGAGAGAAGGTGTCTCGAGAGAGAGAACAAGACAGCGAGAGAGAGAGAGAAAGAGAGAGAGAGAGGGAGAGAGAGAGAAAGGGAGAAAGAGAGGGAGAAAGAGAGAGAGAAAGAGAGAGAGAGAGAGATAAAGAGAGAGAGAGAGAGATAAAGAGAGAGAGGAGGGGTCTCTCTCCTCTCTTTATATATATATATATTTTTCTCTATTTCTTTCTTTTATGTTTTTAAAGATCTTAATTTCTTAAAATATTCCCAAAAATTCTAAGAAATTTAGAAAAATATTAAATTACTCTTAGAAATAAATTCATTCAATAAAATTCATGATAAAAATGCACTTTATAAATATTCTCATGTCAATAAAGGCATTTAAAAAAGAAATTTCATTTTATAATAAAATAAAATTATATTCTTGATAAATCCCTATCCCTAAATGCTCATAAAATGCTACTAATTTATGAAAAGCCAAGAATATCCTTTAAAACATAGAAATTATCAATTTAATCATTTTAAATCATGATAACATGCATTTATGATTATATTTCAAAGAATAAATGCATGAAAAGCATGATATTAATGCATGAAATTATATGTTATCAGGAGCAAAATCTTGAGTTCTTCGTGATCCTCCCGCATCCTAGACTCGATTGCGATCCAATTGAGGAGGTATTGATCTCGAATCATTGCAAGATTTGATCGAATTCTCCCCTTAAACGCCAAACGTACGCCGAAGAAGAAACTGATCAAATACACTTCAATCGACGCGATTTCGAGCCCAATCTTCACGTCGATCGGGTTATTAGTGTGAATCGATCGTTCATCTTGAAATAATTGTAATTAGGATTAGATTTATTTAGTCAATTTCAGTTTTTAAATCTATTTGTTCTTCATTTTAACCCAAATTGGGTGCGGATTTTTGGTGATGTTGAAATAAGTTTTTCCCCCCGATCTTAAGTCCAAATAGTTTGATTTTGATTTTATTGGATTTCTTGTTTCATCAGCTTTCCGTGATGGAAAAATCGTAAAATTTCATCATCATTTGACCCTTCAATTTGATGTTTGACCATCTACTGTTCATTTTCAATCTGAAATTGGGCGTTGGCTTGCGAGGGTAATTACTCTTAAAATACAAGGTGAAATTTGACAAGTTTTATCTCTTTGGAATCCTATGTTTGTTAGCTTTCTATTCATATGAGAATTTCAAGATTTGGATATCATTTGGTTAGTCAGTTTGAAGATTTACACGAAGTATTCATTTTGGGATTTTCTTAATCTTTGATCTTCAGTAATTCATAATAAATTTAATTTTTCTAAAAAAATCACGAGTTATATATCAAAAATTTTCATTTTCTCTCTATTTTCTGAATGTATAATTTTCGTAATATTTTAAGCTCTTTTTCTTCTCTGATTTATAGAAAGTCAAAGGCTGGTCAAAGTCAATGCTTTGACTTTGACTTTTGACATTTCTTCATCAAATCAGTTTTTAGATTTTTAAAATATCTTATTTGGCATAATTATATCATTATCATTAATAAGATTCTATTTTCACTTCTTAAAATCTTTAATTAAACCTTATTTTGACCAAGTCAACTCTTCGATTAAAGTCAACCGTGTTCTCTGTGGATCGACCCAATCTTTACGCTATAATTGGTTCATATCTTTGTTTTTTTTAGTTCAGAATTATAAATTTTGTTTGACCGACATTTGTGTGTTTTTAACGACCACATAAAACGCTTAGTCAATAGGCGAGTCCTAGACCCTAAGTACAATATCTAATCTAAACCTAAGTGCAAGCAGGCGTGCCGATCAACGGAGTCGACTCTGGGTGACCCGAGGAAACTCACGATGATGGATAGGGTGTGGTCCTCTTGTTCCACGTCCGTAGGGATGGAGGTCGCTCGTCGTGGAGTAGCTTGAAGGCTGCAGCACACACTCGGTGCCGGACCTGATGTATGCGTCAGAAGTCTTGAACCTATACTCGTACTACTCTGCCTAAGTCATCCCACAGCGGTGGAGATGAGTAAAGGAAAATGCTTCAAAAAGTAATTAAACTTTAAAATGAGGGGTTGAAGCTAACCTGCGGGGTGGGGTACCTGATAACATGCATTTATAACTTGAATTCTTATCTTAATTAACTCATATTCATGCTTATTGTATGTGAATATGATGCATGTTATCATACTTTTTAGGAATTTTCTCCATTGGCATGTCATTTCACTAAAGTTGATATTTATGCATAAATTAGGGATAATTTCATGCTTAATAGATGATTAATCTTTTGTTTCAATTTATAGAAGTTAATCTCTGTTATTGAATGAGTTTTGACTTTAGTAAATGTTTGGAAGGATGATTTTATGATGAATTTATGATTTAAAATGTTTAATGAGAAATAATTTAAGTAAATTATAAGTCATCATAATTTCTTATTTCTAAATATATTTTAAATGACATGATATTAAAAAGAAAAGAATTTTTGATCCAATGGAGAAAATTTGGATTAAAAAGGAGTTGTATAATTTAAGATATGATTTTTTGAAGTTTTATGCCTTTTTCTGATTTTTATTTGATTTTTAAATTAATTTTTTATGAGTTTTTATAGTAAAATCGCGATAAAGGGGGGGTTATTTTGGTCCACAGGCCCCCGACTGCTAACGTGGCATGCGTACCTGACGTGGCGAGTGGATGTGGCGCGCGGGACCATCGGCAGATTCGACGTGACACTGAGGCCACGTGGCAGGGCCACAGATGGTCCACGCGTAACTGACACGTGTGCGCGGGGCTGACACGTGTGCACGAATATCTTATATAGATTATATTATAGGACATATAAGCCTATTCTTAGAACTGGCTAATGATTCTAACCGCTCCCCTATTTAATCGCGATAAACGCGGTCATCTTCTCCGTGTGGGACTATGTTCCCACACGGTCTTACCTGTGCAGGACGCGTGGCAGCTTACCGGACGTCGGATGTGATCAAGACGGCTACGATCACGTGGACCCGAGTCCACGCGATCATCAAATCCATCACGTGCGCAAAAGTAAGACTTAAGTGACGAGGATCGGACGACTTACCTCGCACCACGTGGCAACCCGAGGACCTCCCGATTGGCATCGAATCGAAGGGCTTGAGATGCATCAGACGGCCGCGATTGTTCGCAATCACGATCTGTGGATCGCCATCAGACGGTGCAGAGACGTCGTGGAAGAACTTCACGATCGAGCCGCGATCGCGGCGCGATCGAGCCGCGATCGCACAGATTTCATCGCGGAATCGATCCGATAGGATCAGAAGGTGGCCTGATCGCGGCGCGATCATGGCCCGATCGTGGTGCGATCGTGGCAAAAATTGGAGGCTTTTTGACCAAGAAATCCGGTCAAAATCGTCGAGGAATTGAAGCCGCGTCCTCGCCAAGTGGAACCGCTCCCACGACCCTTGCAAATTGCCTCCACGACCGCTCCAGTGACCCATGATCCTCGGGCCAATTTCCCTCTTTAAAAGCATGTATTTCCCTTCTTTGTTCTTCAACTTTTGATCGATTCGTGAAGGAATTAAGCAAATTTTGAGGAAGATCTTTAGTTCATCGTGATCCCCCTGCGTTTAGACTCAATTCCGAAGGGATTGGAGCGGGATTGATCACGAATTCCTCCTTGATTTCATCAAATTTTCCCCTTGAATTCCGAAAATCTGTGGGAAAGGATCCGAGCAAATTCACTCCAATTCGCGCAAATTGGAGCTTAATTCTCACGGCAATCGGGTTAGTAGTGAGATTCGATTGATTATCAAGAGGTAATTTGAGTTTTCATTAGATTTAGAAGTTTAATTTTGCAAATTAGTTCATAGTGTTCTTCATTTTCCCCAATTTTAGGTCCGAAAAGTTTCTGATTTTGAAAATAGGATATCTCTCTGATTATAATTCCAAATCACTTGATTTTTGTTTCATTGGATTCCTCTTTTCATTAGATTTCCGTGGGTATCAAATTCATCAAATTTTGAGTTCATTTGACCCTCTAATTTGACGTTTGACCAAGGGTTGTTCATCTTTCATCAGAAGTCAAATGTTAAGTTTCGGGGTCAATTACTTTTGATTTACAAATCAGAATTTGATAATTTTAGTCTTGTTGGATTCCTCTAGTTCTTAGCTTTCCATTGACATAGAAATTTCAAGATTTGTATTTCATTTGGTCATTAAATTTGAAGATTTCCTCTGAGGTGTTAATTTCGGGGATTTTCTGATAGTTGATTTTCAGTAATTCATAATAAATCTATTTCTTATCCAAAAATTACGAAATATATATCAATAAATTCCATTTTCTTTCTAGTTTTCAAATATCTCTTTTCGTAATCTTCTGACTCTGTTTGGTTCTCTGATTTTGCAGAATACCTAATATTGGTCAAAGTCAACGTTTTGACTTTTGACTTTTCTCTGTCAAATCCAAGATTTCAATTCTTAAAAGTTCTTATTTACCTTATTTATATCATTTCCATATCTTAAATCTTATTTTCTCTTATTTATAACTTCTTTTAAACCTAAGTTTGACCAAGTCAACTCTGCGATTAAAGTCAACCCTGCTCTCTATGGATCGACCCGATACTTACACAATACTTGATTATTATATCTTGTCTTTGTGAGTTCGGTTTTATAAATTTTGTTTGACCATCGTATTTGTGTTTTAATGACGCACGAAAACGACACGTCAGACCCAGGTTGGTCGTGGCGTAGTGGAGAGTCGGCTCGGTAGTGTTATGTGGAGAAGGTTGGGCGGGCAATGTCGGAACTGAACGAGCGTCTCAGAGGGGAAGTAGGGCGGTAGCGCTCGCGGATCGGTGCAGGAAGCAGGGAGCAGGGCGGTATCATATTATTATACATGATAATACATGATTAATAATACCTATTTAAACATAAAAGCTTTCATTCCTATGCATGTTATCATATTTATAAGTATTTATCTATCATTCTATGAAAAAGTCATTATAATCTCAAAATACTTTAAATTAGGGTTGATTAGGATGGATTAAAGATAAAAAATTTTATAACCTATCTTTAATTGAGATTATAAATAGTTTTTAAAGTTAAACAATGAGAATAATCATTTTTATAAACATTTACTTAATTTTCTAAAATTAAAATCTTAAAGAAGTAAATGTATTTTTGAAAAATGAATTAAAGCTCTCATTATTAATTAATTTTTACTTTTTAGAATGATAAATAATTAAATTACAGATCAAATGAAAGTAATTTCGATTAATTTGGAGTTACATTTTAAAAGATATGAATTTTTTAACTTTTAGGGATTTTTCTAGAATTTTTCTAAATTTTTAATAAATTTCTAAGGATTTTTTTGGAATTAAAAATCAATTTTTATAATTAAATATCAATTTTTTAGAATACTTGAAAGCGCGCAGGTGACGTGGTGCAATTAGAGCTGTCCAATCTATCACGATCAACGATCTCGATTAGGAGGCGACGTGGCGACGTGTGGGACGTCCGATTGCGGTGCAATCGTGGCCCTTGATCTTCACTTAAATTGATGGACACATGGCTTTAATCGGGGTACACTAGATGAGTTTAATCTCGACCGTTGATCGCGAGAGTTATAACGGTCGAGATTAAATCGCATCGAAACGCATCGGAGACGTCAGATCGCGATCCAACGGCGACGGTTTCAAGGCTTTTTCTAACGCGCGAACACATGGCTTCATCTGAGCGCTCCATCTGCGATCAAACGGACTGGACTTAATCGTAATGGTTCGCGATGGACCGTTTTATCAGAGCCGTTGATTAATTTGATTGGACGATTACACCCAAAAATCCTATAAATTGAGATGTTCTTCCAATTTGTAAAGCATTTGAGAGCAAATCAATCAAATTGATCTGTTTAGACACCAAATCTCTTGAATCTCTTGATCCTAATCTCTTATAGACTGAATTCCGCATCCACGGAGTGCTTCAGATCAAGATTTAAGAGAAAGACGAGGAAGAAATCGACGCTTGAATTTCACGATCGTGATTTTTGGATTTTTTTATGAAAAACCTTGATTCGGGCGATTAATTAGTTTAATCCAATCGCAATTGTGGGTTAGTGGAAGTGGTTTATACTAATCCTTCGTCTATTTAGATTAGGAATTTAGTATAATTTAGTTTAGATTTTTGTTAATTTTGCAATTTCGATTTCGTAAATCATCCCTCACTTCGATCTTCAATATCTCCGCGAAATCAAAGTCAAATTCAATGATTTTTAATTCCGTGAAATCTTCTTGAAGTTCTCTTTCATAATCTACTATTTTCCCCAATTTCTACCATCAATTCATCGTTCGATATGATCAAATTCGAAGAGATCATTAGAAATTTCCCTAATTCCCTGTGGATTCAACCCATATTTACCATTATACCCCTCAATTCGAGATATTTTCACTAAATTGGTAAGTTTGGAATTACTTTTTGACATGAGACCGTGTGAAATTGACGACCTCGCAGTCTCGATTCATGAGCACGCGGGCGCGATCGAGAGACCGATTGCTGGTGTGGTGTGAGCTCAGATCGTGGGGCGTTCCAAGTGCAGATGCAGGCGCGGCCTAGCGATCGGGGACACGGGCGTGGGCATGGGCGTGAGCACAGCTCGGGGAAGAGTGCTGGTGCAACCTCGTGAGGATGCGAGCATGACTAGGAGTTCAAGGCGCAGTGATGGAGGACCATACCAGTCACCAGGCGACAGCACGTGACGAGCTAGACGGCGCGCGAGTACTACCGTGCCGGAGCACCAGAGTCGACGTCCAGGACCCTGGCTTCAAGTGCACCGCCTCACAGATCCTCCGGGCGAGTTTTCCTTTTTTTTTGGTTGTTTATGTATGTTTGAGTGTGTGGAGGGGTTACCGTTGTTTTGGACCCCTCCGAGACCCCTTTTGGGCCTTATTGGGCTTATCTAGGGGGGGGTTTGGCTATTTGGGCCTAAAACCCCCCTAAAGTTACCGGATTGCCCCTAGGGCAATCCCTCCCTATTCTCTCTCCTATATAAGGACAAGAGAGGGAGAAGGTCGAACAGAGTTGTTGATGAAGAGAATTTTGAGAAAGAAGTGTGATGTGATCTCCCCATGAGAAAGAGAGGGAGAGTACCCGATCTAGGTTCCCACTCGGAATGAGAAAGAAAGAGAGAGAGAGAGAGGAAGGAGAGGGCTCGAGATAGAGCAGGATCGCGCCGCCGTTCTGTCCAAACCTCTGCCGACTGAGCCGCCATTCGCCTCCATCGTCTCGAACCGCCGCCGTCGGGCCATCGTTAGACAGCTCGGTCGTCCCTTATTTTCTTTTGCTTCTTTCAGCTGGGTTGTCGATTCCGAGATCGCTGCCGCTTCGCCGACAGTCCGATCCGTGTGGTCACCCCGCGTCCCCTAGCGTCGTCTTGCAGGTCTGTTCCTTCGGTCCCTACGCCGGTTTCCACCGGCGACTGTTCGAGACTCCACCCCTAGCTCGCATCGCCGCTTTAGCTAGTGCAAAAGTTAATCGCCCTTAGAGTAACGGCAACCTATTTCCCTTCCGTAGGTCGGAGCTGCCGAGCGCACGAGTGTTTCGGACCACTGCGATCTTTGGATCACGACGCCGCCCTTGATTGAGTATCGTCACCTCCTTCAGTGCTGAAGGCGCTGGCTCCACCGCCGGGGACGAGCGATATAGGTACCCCTCGTTTGCCTGGGTTGGGTGGGATTGTTTTCGGCATCGTTCGTGTTTCACTTTCGTCGTACGGGTGCAGACCACTTCGATCGTGGACTCCCTCCGTAGTCGTAGTAGTAGATCTAACGGAACGTGGGAAAGTCGATCCATCGAGCAGCGCTCAGGAAGCTTCCCGAGCGTTTCCCCAGATCAGCCGACGCACTTTGTGCCTCTCGTTCATTCGAAAACTCGCATCACTCGCATTTTCGTGCATTCTTAGTCTTTAGCAAGACCCTCTTGTGGCGTAACCCGAGCCGTCGATCCCGGCATCGGTCGTGTTACACCATATTGGTATCAGAGCCCGGCAGCGCTAACCTCTGTGCTTAGCCTCCCGGGTTGACCCTTTTCTTTCCCTTCGCACTCTACTTTTCTGGCATATTCTGAAATTCATAGCATACTTGCATTCACTCACATCATCCCCTACATTAGGATACCCACCCGATTACGTGGCATCTGGTCAGGATGGTTCTCACGCGCAGCCAGTCGCGTATAGCTGCAGAGGATGATCAGCAGGACCAGGATCGTGACTTCGATCCCCCTGCAGTAGGACCGCCCCGTGGGGATAGCCACAGTCCGGTATCCCTTACGGCACCCCCGGAGCAGGATGAGTACGGGTCCTCTACGAGGACAAGTAGAGATCTGCTTCCGAGCATTGGTACGACCCCACTAGGGCCGTCCAGAGGTGATAATTCTCCTAGAGCTTATATAGGAGGATATGCAGACCCAACTCTGTACGACGTACCGGAGCCCAGCACCCGTCGAGTCGGGAAGGCTCCGGCAGTCAACCCGGCAGCTTCAACGGTCCACCCGGATGTACCGGTCACACCTTACGTTCCGCCACAACAACGTCAAGCGACGCCGCAGCCGCAACCGCCTAGACCGCGATATCCGCGCCAGCAACCACAGAACGCGCCGCAGCAGCAGCGCCGACAGCATCAGCAGCAACAGCAGCAGCCGGACCAGCCGTGGCAGCAGTACCCGCAGCCGCCGCCGTGGGCCCCTCAGCAACAGATTTACCCGCCGCAGCCTCCGTGGTTCCAGCAACCGCACATATACCCACCGCTGCAGCCATGGTTTCCGTTGCTGCCGCCTTACCAGCAGCCGCAGCAGTATCCGCCTTGGCAGCCGGCCCCGCCGCAGCAGCCGCCTGCGCCCCAGCAGCAGCCATACCAGCACCAGCAGCCGCCTCCGCCCTGGCAGTAGGTCCCCCAGCCGCAGCCGCCCCTGCCTCAGCACCAGCAACAGCGACCGCAGCGAGCACAGGGGGGAGGCCCGACGAGGAGGCCCCTTCCAGAGAAGTCAGGGCTGGAACCGCCGGCCACAGGATGCTTGGATTCCTCAGTATGGCGATTATCCCGGTCCGCAGGGAGGACATTACGACCCCCAGGACGAGTACCAGTATGGGCCACGGGATTACGACTACGGCCCCCAGGATGTTTTGGATGGTGACGACTACTATCGTCGGGCGATGACCAGCCCACCGAGGAGTACCCGAGAGGCACTCAGGACCTTCGGCGTGTCGTCGATCGGCCCCGTGGTCAGACACTGGGCAGGTCCCCACCCCGACGACACGACGACGAATCAGAGGATGACGCCCGCCGCCGGAAGGAGGACCTTCACTGCCTGATCCAGAAGAACACCCGCATGGACACACCGGTTTTCGTCCGAAGTCGAGAACCCCGGGATTTCGAGGATTGGGATCGATCATTGGATAGCTATTTTCATTTTTTTGGGATTACAGAGGATGACGTGCGTACAGCTTTCGCGGAGACTCGTCTGGGCAAGGAGGCCCAAATCTTTTGGGTGAACGAGGTCACCGCCGCCAGAGCACGGCGAGATCCACCACTTACGTGGGTCGACATGACGAGTAGGCTGCGGAACAAGTATGTTCCGACGCATCACCAGACTCACCTACTGTTGCATTGGCTCGACCTCAAGCAGGGACGACGGAAGGTCCGAGACTATATCACTGAGTTCGAGGAGTGCCGCATGAGGTGCAGGACAGTGGAGAGCCCCGAGCAGCAGATTGTTTACTTCGTCTGAGGGCTGAAGCCCGAGCTGGGAGCGAAGGTCTTGGAGTTGAATCCGACGACGGTTGATCAGGCCTATAGGATAGTAGAGGATAACGAGTACATCCTCGAGAAGGCAGCCACGATGACGATCTCTCCGGCCGCGAGGACTACGACGGCGACCGCAAGCGCCGCTAGGACCACTACGATGATTACCGGGTGGTCCTGGAACGCCACCCCTGCCCCGAAGGGCCCCGACACGGCGCCCCCAGCACCGACGACGGCCACGACCACCCCGACAACTTCAGCATCGACCATGGCCTCGACGGCGAGGACCCCGCCTAGAGCCCCGGCCAACATGAAGTGCTTCAAGTGCCAGGGATTCGGTCACCGAGCCGCCGAGTGTGTTTCTCTTTTCTTCATAGATGTCTTGGGAAACCAGGTCGACCCCCCCACTCAGGATCCTGAGGTCGACGTGTACCAGGGCGAGTGCCCTGACAATGAGGACGGGGATTGCCAGGCCGTCAACGGCATCATCATGATCTCGCCTGGCCTTCCCCCACCTAGCGCCACTGCGCCCCACTTGCCGCTGGTCAACATCAGAGTTCGACCTGACCTACCGGCACCCCCTTCTCCCTCCACCACGGTCACTTTCCAGTCGGAGGATGCCCCGGCGACTGCCAGTGCTCAGGGATTCCCCACCGGCCTACCGGCTCCCCCGACTCCTCGACCAGGTACCCCGGCGACACCGCCACCGGCGCTTGCACCCGCGGTCGCACCCTCCTCGCCGACAGGCGTCACGACACCGACCGCCACAGACCTCGTGCAGCGCTCGTCAGTTTTCTACATTTATCTTAGGATTGGAGATCGTTCGTGCAAGCTCATCGTGGATAGCAGGAGCTGCATTAACGTCGTCTCTGAGGATTCTGTGGCCAAGCTAGGCCTCACTCTAGTTCCCCATCCGGCACCGTACTTCGTGTCTTGGATCGACGCCTCCACCCTCCCGGTGACACACCAGTGCGCCATCCCGATGAAGGTGAGTACCTATGAGGACACTATCATTTGCGACGTATTGCCCATGAGGATTGGCACTATCATTTTAGGGAGACCATGGTTATTCGATAATAACGTCAGGCTAGAAGGCCGGGCGAACACCGTCTCGTTTATGTTTAGAGGACGTCAGCTTCTGTGGTACCCCTCGGTTCGGGCATCGACCAGAGTTGCACCAGCCGCCCCGCCGACCGAGACCACTCCCGCAGGATCTTCCGGGCCGAGAAAGCCGAGGAAACCGCCCCCGGCGCCGAAGTATCCGATCGTGACGAACGGATGCATTTTCCGTCGTGAGTTAGAGGCCAGCCCCGAAGACCTCCCGATCTGTTTCGCCCTTACCTTTGATATCCCCTCGGAGGACCCGCCAACCCCGTCGGATGCGCCGGAGCTGACCGAGCTAATGACAGAGTTTAGGGATGTTTTTCCCGAAGAGCTACCCGACGACCTTCCGCCCATGCGTAGCATCCAGCATGCAATAGACCTTATACTGGGGCCTCAGCCTCGACCTGCCTCATCACGGATGGACCCGGTAAAGTATGAGGAGCTACAAAGACAGGTCAAGGAGCTCTTGACCAAGGGGCTCATCCGAGAGAGCCTTAGCCCGTGCGCCGTCCCCGCATTACTCGCCCCGAAGAAGGACGACACGTGGCGTATGTGTTGTGATTCGAGGGCCATTAATAAGATTACGGTGAAGTACCGTTTTCCAATTCCCCGAGTTCAGGACCTGTTTGATCAGATGGCGGGAGCGACTATCACCAGGTTCGCATTCGACCAGGAGATGAGTGGAAGACGGCCTTCAAGATTAAGGATGGCCTGTTCGAGTGGAACGTGATGCCATTTGGGCTTTCGAACGCCCCGAGCACGTTCCAACGGTTGATGAACGAGGTCCTACGCCCGTTCATAGGTAGATTCGTAGTTGTGTATTTCGATGATATTTTGATTTACAGCAGGTCCAGGACGGACCACCTACAGCACCTTCGAGATGTATGTGCCGCGCTGCTCCGGGAGAAGCTTTACGCTCACCCGAAGAAGTGTAGTTTCTTCACATCTGAGGTTAGTTTTATAGGTTTTATCCTGTCGTCCCATGGAGTAGCAGCTGACCCGGCCAGGATTTCGGCCATTACGACTTGGCCGCCCTTGCAGAACGTCCATGACGTACGGAGTTTCATCGGGCTAGCGACGTTCTATCGTCGTTTTGTGCCCAACTTCAGCGGAGTAGCCGCGCCCATTACAGATCTGATTCGGCTTGAGAGGTTCGAGTGGATGAAGGCAGCCGAAAAGGCCTTCGAGGAGCTCAAGCGGCTCATGACCGAGACCCCCGACCTGTGACTTCCGGATTTCGAGAGGGTCTTCGAGGTCGCTTGCGACGCCTCAGGAGTAGGCATAGGAGGAGTCCTTAGCCAGGAGGGACACCCAGTAGAGTACTTTAGTCAGAAGCTGGATGACACGAAGCGCAGGTATGATAACTACGATCGTGAGTTTTACGCCCTCGTCCAGTCCTTGAGACACTGGCGCCACTACCTCCTCCCGAAGGAGTTCGTACTCTATTCCGACCATAGTGCCTTGAGACATCTGCAGGATCAGAGGAAGGTTAGCGATCGACACTCTCGGTGGATAGAGTATTTACAGGATTACAAGTTCGTCATCCGGCACAAGAAGGGAAAGGACAACGCCGTTGCCGTCGCGCTCAGTCGCCGACCGCATGTCCTTCATATGATGCAGGTTCGTGTATTAGGATTCGAGCAGATGATAGATAGCTATGCTGATTGTCCCGACTTCGGGAAGCTTTATAGTTCGGTTAGCAGCGGCCCGAGTCCCGAGTACCAGGATTTTTGCATCATGGATGGCTACCTCTTCCGAGGGAAGAGACTTTGCGTTCCCCGTACATCGATTCGGGATTTCCTTATTTGGGAGACACATGCAGGAGGTCTTAGTGGGCACCACGGTGTCAACAAGACCATACAGGCGCTCGAGTACCAGTTTTATTGGCCTTCCTTGAAGAGAGACGTGGGTAGGATCGTCTCTCGTTGTTTGACTTGCTCCAGGGCAAAGATGACCAAGCAGAACGCTGGTCTCTACTTGCCATTACCGGTACCGACCCGCCCATGGGACGATGTCAGTCTAGACTTCGTCCTTGGTTTACCTAGGACTTCGCGGCGACACGATTCCGTTATGGTCGTTGTCGATAGATTCTCGAAGATGGCCCACTTCGTGCCATGTTCGAAGACTGCCGATGCTTCACGCGTAGCGACCTTGTTCTTCGACGAGATCGTGAGGCTTCATGGCTTACCACGTTCTTTAGTTTCTGATAGAGATGTCCGGTTTACGAGCTACTTTTGGAAGACCCTGTGGATTTTATTGGGCACGAAGCTCAAGTTCTCCTCGGCATATCATCCACAGACAGACGGACAGACGGAGGTCGTTAACTGTAGTTTAGGCAGTTTACTGCGTTCCGTTGTCGGAGACGACGTTAGGACGTGGGATAGGGTTCTTCCGAGGGTGGAGTTTGCGTATAATTCCTCGGTGAACCGTACTACTGGCCGCACCCCTTTTGAGATCGTTTATGGCCAGATACCACGTAGGCCCTTAGACCTCGCACCCGTAGACCCGCATACTAGGACTTCCGCTGAGGGCATTTCATTTGCACAGTATATGAGTGACATGCATCATGACATTCATTCTCGCATTGTTTCCCAAAACGAGAAGTACAAAGCTAACGCTGATGTAGGTCGACGATCCGTGAGTTTTTCCGAGGGTGAGCTTGTTATGGTTAGATTGCGGGCAGAGAGGAATCTCCCTGGGGTCGCTGCGAAGCTTCATGATCGCAGTGCCGGGCCGTTTCCGATTGTCCGGGTGATCAACGAGAACGCTTACGTCATGGGTATTCCATCTGATTGGGGCATGAGTCCTACCTTCAACGTCTGTGATCTCGTTCGATACCTACCCATGCCGGATTCCATTAGGGATATAGAGCCTCACACACTCCCGGGCCAAATGAGCGATGTGCCTGAGAGACCCTCCCCTACCCCACCAGTCATTTCCCAACCGAGGCATGAGCGAGTAGAGTCGGTACTGAGGGAGGTGATTCACGCTGCCGAGGGAAGAGTGGACCGCAAGTTCCTTGTCCGCTGGCAGGACCGACCAGCGATCGAAGACGCATGGATCTTAGAGGCGGACCTGCGGCGACTACGTCCGGAGCTTATCGAGCCCTTGGACGAGATACTTGGCTCAAACTCGTCAGAGTCGAGTTCCTCCCACCCGGGGAGGATGATGGAGGACCATACCAGTGACCAGGCGACAGCACGTGACGAACTGGACGGCGCGCGAGTACTACCGCGCCGGAGCACCAGAGTCGACGTCCAGGACCCTGGCTTCAAGTACACCGCCTCACAGATCCTCCGGGCGAGTTTTCCTTTTTTTTTTGGTTGTTTATGTATGTTTGAGTGTGTGGAGGGGTTACCGTTGTTTTGGACCCCTCCGAGACCCCTTTTGGGCCTTATTGGGCTTATCTAGGGGGGGGGGGTTTGGCTATTTGGGCCTAAAACCCCCCTAAAGTTACTGGATTGCCCCTAGGGCAATCCCTCCCTATTCTCTCTCCTATATAAGGACAAGAGAGGGAGAAGGTCGAACAGAGTTGTTGATGAAGAGAATTTTGAGAAAGAAGTGTGATGTGACCTCCCCATGAGAAAGAGAGGGAGAGTACCCGATCTAGGTTCCCACTCGGAATGAGAAAGAAAGAGAGAGAGAGAGGAAGGAGAGGGCTCGAGATAGAGGAGGATCGCGCCGCCGCTCTGCTGATCAAAGCGCGCCGCCGTTCTGTCCAAACCGCCGCCGACTGAGCCGCCATTCGCCTCAATCGCCTCGAACCGCCGCCGTCGGGCCATCGTTAGACAGCCCAGTCGTCCCTTATTTTCTTTTGCTTCTTTCAGCTGGGTTGTCGATTCCGAGATCGCTGCCGCTTCACCGACAGTCCGATCCGTGTGATCACCCCGCGTCCCCTAGCGTCGTCTTGCAGGTCTGTTCCTTCGGTCCCTACGCCCGGTTCCACCGGCGACCGTTCGAGACTCCACCCCTAGCTCGCATCGCCGCGCTTTAGCTAGTGCAAAAGTTAATCGCCCCTTAGAGTAACGGCAACCTATTTCCCTTCTGTAGGTCGGAGCTGCCAGCGCACGAGAGTGTTTCGGACCACTGCGATCTTCGGATCACGACGCCGCCCTTGATTGAGTATCGTCACCTCCTTCAGTGCTGAAGGCGCTGGCTCCACCGCCGGGGACGAGCGATATAGGTACCCCTCGTTTGCCTGGGTTGGGTGGGATTGTTTTCGGTATCGTTCGTGTTTCACTTTCGTCGTACGGGTGCGGACCACTTCGATCGTGGACTCCCTCCGTAGTCGTAGTAGTAGATCTAACGGAACGTGGGAAAGCTTCCCGGGCGTTTCCCTAGATCAGCCGACGCACTTTGTGCCTCTCGTTCATTCGAAAACTCGCATCACTCGCATTTTCGTGCATTCTTAGTCTTTAGCAAGACCCTCTTGTGGCGTAACCCGAGCCGTCGATCCCGGCATCGGTCGTGTTACACCACGCAGACTGAATTCCGATTGTGGGTGCATTCGTAGGAGTTCGTGAGCTCCAGTGGCTTACCAAGAAGTCATGAATGGTAGGTAGAGCTTGGAAATCCGGCTTACCCGGTAGAGTAAGCGCGTGGTGAATTTCGGTAGGGAGAGTGACGAGGGGGGGCGCGTGGAGGAGGAACAGATTGGCAGGGAATCGGGAGGGCGGTTTGGGTAAGTTTGGTAGAGAAGTGGAGCGTCAGGAAGGAGATTTGGTTGAAATTTGGGATTTGGATTGGTGAATTCGGCAGGGAGTCGAAAGGCCAGGGCAGAGCGCCGTAGGGAGTAGACCGGGCGTTAGGAATGGGTGACGGGAGGAATTTTGACAGGAGACAAGTGAATTTGGCAGGGTGAGGGAAGGCAAAGGCAGGATGCCAAAGGGAGTTTGATCGGGGCGTTGGAAAGGGGTGATGAAGCGTTTTATGAGGTCATTAAAAAACACAAATGTTGCTCAAACAAAATTTATAATTCTGAATTCAGAATAAGAAAGATATAAAATCAAGTATAGTGTAAAGATTGGGTCGATCAACAAAGAACATGGTAGACTTTGATCGCAAAGTTGACTTGGTCAAACTTAGGTTTAATTAGGGTTTTTAAGAAGTGAAAATAATATTTAATTAATTTTAATGATATAAGAATTCCAAATAAGATATTTTAAGAACTTTGAACTGATTTGACGAAGAAATATCAAAAGTCAAAGTCAAAGAGTTGACTTTGACCCACACTTGACTTTCTATACGATCAGAGAATAAAAAGAGCTTAAAATATTGAGAAAATTATATATTCAAAAACTAGAGAAAAAATGGAAATTTTTTATATATAGTTCATGATTTTTTTAGAAGAATTGGATTTATTATAAATTATTGAAAATCAAATATCAGAAAAATCTTGAAATGAACACTTTGATAAAAATCTTCAAATTGACTAACTAAATGATATACAAATCTTGTAATTCATATATGAATGGAACGCTAACAACCAAAGGATTCTAAAGAGATCAAAATTTTCAAATTTCACCTTGTATTTTGAATGTAATTGATCCCACAAGTCAATGCCCAGATTCGGATTGAAAATAAACATTTGATGGTCAAATGTCAAATTGAAGGGTCAAATGATGATGAAATTTTATGATTTTACTATATGTAGAAATCTGGAGAAATCATTTTTTCAAAAATCAGCAAAAATTTGAACTCAATTTGGGCGAAAATGAAGAACAATTCGACTTAAATGATGAAATTAACTACTTAAATCTAATCTAAATAAAAATTGTTACAAGATGCATGATCGATTCACACTACTAACCCGATTAATGCGAAGATTGGACTCCAAATCACGTCAATTGGAGTGTATTTGCTCAGTTTCTTCATCGGTGTACGTTCGGCTTTCAAGGAGCAAATTCGATCAAATCATGCGATTCGTGATCAATCCCGCCTTGATTAGATCCCAATCAAGTCTAGAACGCAGGGATCACGAAGAACTCAGGATTTTGCTCAAAAGCCGCTTAATTCCTTCACGATTCAATCAAGAGTTAAGATACAAAGAGGAAGAACATTGTTTTTATAGAAGAAATCTCTGGGAAAATTACAGGCCATTAGATTCGATGAGGACTGATTGACGACCATGATCGCGCGATGATCGTGTGCCACAAACCCACAATCCCACAATCGTGTGATCCAGGTCGCGCCGTCCGATCCTGATCGGAAAATCTCGATGTGTCCATGTGTCGCCCCCACGATTGCCGAAAGCGTGATTTCATCTAGAGTTTCCGGTGTCACTTAAGTCGCGATTCAAGCACGTGTTGAAATGATGATCCGATGGACCATGATCCATCGGATTAACGTGCAATCGTCAGTGTGATTTTGATCCAATATGTTCCATGCTGCCATGTGTCATATATTTTAGAAATTAAAGGGAACATAGTCCCACACAGAGAAAATTAGTGGAAATAGGCGAGTATATAAGACACAACTCTCTTAAGGGGTGCGTCGCCCTATTGGGCCAAGTACGCCCCAATACTCTAACCTGGGCCCATCATCTGCTAGCCCGTCACTGTACATGCCACGTAGGCGGCACGCAAGCATCCGCGTGGGCTCGCGTGGCCCTACCACATGTCAGCCGTGCACCACGTCAGCTCCGCGAGTCTCGCGCAATAAATTCAACCCTTTTTTCCCTATTTTAAGGAAATTAAATCCGTAAAAATTCTTGAAAATCAAAATAAATTCCAGAAAAACCGATAAAATTGAGAAATTAATATCTTCAAAAATATAAGTCCTTTTCAACTCAAATTTTATCCATTGGATCAAAAATTTCTTCATCTTTAATATTATGCCATCTAAAATATAAATTAAAAAAAGAATATAAGATGAATTCAAAATAAACTTCAATAATCTTAAGAAGCCTATTTTATATCATCCCAAATTCTCTTCTTGAAATTAATTCTTCTAATCATCTACTAAAGTCAAAGTAAATCAAGGAAAGTAATTAATTTCTATTTAGTTAACCTTGCAAAACATATTAAACATCCATAAAGCACATAATTAACCCTAAATAATCCATAAATATGGACTTTATTAAAATTGCATACCAATGGAGAAAATTCATAAAAACTATGATAACATGTATCATAATCATATAATATAAGCATGAATAATAGTTAAATAGGATAAGAATTTAAGTTAACTATCCATGTTATCAATAAAATGCAAATTAAACATGATAATACATGATTATTAATGCATATTAACGCATAAAAGATTTCATTCCTATGCATGTTATCATATTTATGAGTATTTATCTATCATTCTATGAAAAAGTCATTATAATCTCAAAATACTTTAATTTAGGGTTAATTATGATGAATTAAAGATAAATAATTTCATAACCCATCTTTACTTGAGATTATAACTAGTTTCTAAAGTTAAATAATAAGAGAAATAATTTTATATACATTCATTTAATTTTCTAAAGTTTAAAATCTTAAAGAAATGAATGTATTTTTGAAATATAAATTAAATCTCTTGTTATTTATCAAATTTGACTTTTTAGAATGATAGATAATTTAATTTATGATCAAATGAAAGAAATTTGGATTAATTTGGAGTTATATTATAATAAAATGAACTTTCTAATTTTTTCGGATTTTTTCTGAATTTTTTTGAATTTTTAATGAATTTCTAATGATTTTTCAGAATTCAAAATAAAATTTTCTAATTTAAACTTGATTTTTCAAAGTATTGATAGTGTGCAGGTGACGTGGCGCAATCTGGAGCATTCAATCGATCGATCGTGATTGATGATCAAGGGCGCAATACGACGTGGCGCATCGTGGGACATCCGATCGCAGGAGGAATCAAGACCGTTCGTCTTCACTTAAGTGAGGGGGGTATGTGGTGAGATCAAATTCATGGGAAAGCGTTTAAATCTCAATCGTTGATCAAGAAGAGTTATAACGGTCGAGATTAAAATCGACGAAAAACTGATCAGAGCGTACGATCAAGATCCAATAGTTGACGTTACATGCGCTATTTATAATGCTCGCGACGTGGCTTCATCTCAGCGGTCCATCTGCGATCCAACGGCCATGACTTAATGGTAACGATTTGCAAGGGAGCATTGCATCAGAGCCGTTGATCGAAGATTAAATTGAGATCGGACGCTTACGGCGAAATTGTCATATAAATTGAGATGTTTTTCGAGATTGTAAAGCATTCAAGAACAATTTGAGTAAATTGAACTGTTTAGACACCAAATCTCATGAATCTCTTGATCCTAGTTGCTTCTAGACTCATTTTTGCGTCCATGAAGTGCTTAAGATCAATATTTCGACGATCGACGAGGAAGAAATCGACGCTTGAACTCCACGATCGTGATTTTATGAATTTTGATGAATAGCCTTGATTCCGGTGATTAATTAGATCAATTCTATCGCAATTGTGGGTTAGGGATTGTGTTTCATCCTAATCTATCTTCGTATAGCTTTTAATTTCAATTTTGAATCGTAATCTGAGTTGATTTTGTTCTTATATTTGGTTATTTCGTAGTTTTTATTTTTGGAAAGATCTCCTCTGTTCAATCTTTGATTTCTCCGTGAACTCAAAGTCAAATTCATTCATTTTTTATTCCGTGGATTCGTCTTCGACTCCTCTTTCATAAAGTATCAATTTGCCCAATTTCTATCATCGATTAGTCGTCCGATTTGATCAAATTCAAAGATATGATAAAAAAATTTCCTAATTCCCTGTGAATTCGACCCTTATTTACCATTATACCCCTCAATTCGTGAATTATTCTTAAAATTGGTAAGTTTTGACTTTATTTTGACCCTTGACCGTTTGTTTTCAATGACCTCGCAGACTCAATTCGTCAGACCGCGCGGGAGATGGTATGGATTCAATCATTTCTCAAAGATCTCGGCATTTCATCTCGTTTTCGAATGCCCATGCATTGTGATAAGGCGCCTGCCGTTGAAAGTGTCTGTTGTCTTTGTAGAATAACCGTATGATCTTGTACTGGCCCAAGCCGCTATCTTCATCCCTGGCAATCCCACCTTTAATGAGGATACAAAGCACATTGAGATTGACTACCATTACATACGAGATAAGGTTATGTCTGGAGTCATCTCTACTCCTCATGTGACATCATCTCATCAGCTTGCGGACGTCTTCACAAAGAATTTAGCCGGGATCTCATATGACACCACGTGTACCAAGCTGGACATGTTTGATTTATATGCTCCAGCTTGAGGGGGAGTGTCCGATAGTGGTATTGGGCTCTCTCCCCATTTATCTTCTCTTCTCATCTTCTCTGATATAAGGACCTATGTACTCTCATTTCCATATATTATTCTAGGGTTTCTTCATCTCATTGTCAACAAAGTATATTCCACTATAATTTCACAAATGATTTTTGAAAATAGATATTTCTAAAAGATGGATTTCTGAAAATCAGAACTTAGAAAATGACTTGAGAAAAATAGAATTTTCATATAGATTTAAAAATCAGAAAATGATATTATACTATATATATAATTTTTTAATGGTATTCGAGAAAAATCAGAAATCAGAAAATGGTTTTTAAAATTTTAAAACCAATTTTAGAAAAAAAAAACAGAAAATGAAATTTCACTATAGAAATTTATATATGTTTATATAAAGATAGATTTCTAGAAAAATCAGAAATCAGAAAATGGTTTTTAAATAGATCTAAAATGAAACAGAAATTGAGATATATGTGTATGTATAATATGTATAAACATTATCTGTTTCAAAGTCTAAGATTCAAAATTTGATTCGACAACCCGTTTTCTGAGCAGCGAACCGGATGAATCCTTGATCCCCTCGCCTTCTTCTCTGGCGAGTTTTCTCCAAAGAGTCGAAGCTTACGTCGTACTTTCTCTCACTGGTTTGACCTGAGAATAAAAGATACCCAATTCTCTCTACGGACTGAACTTACGGGAGAATAAACTTTGAGAATTCCAGTTTACCTTGTCAAATCGGCAAGATTCAGAGTCGTCATTGTCGCACACTGGCAGTAGGGCTACAGTGTTTGAACTGGAATGAGAAGAGCTGATAGGGATAAAGCGCTGCCGGTTGACTTACGAGTAGCCCAATCGCTGCTCTCAAGGCAATTCAGACCGCTTTGTGGCGATCACAGAATTTTACACTGCGTTATTCTGAACGTCTTCTCTCGCGTAAGCTAGAACGTTTATTCGTATTTCTTTAAGTCGGAATTAACGAACCGCACACACCCGTGTGCGGTTCTGTCTGCGATTTTGAGAATGTTCTGTTCTCAAAAGAGAACAGAACGCACAAATCGCTCACGTTCGCACAATGCGAACAGAACGACCATGTCTAGTCGGAATCGATAACTTCAAGCGATTATCGGTTTGACTTTTATCGCTTAAATGACGTCATCAGCTTCAAATCACGCTTAAACTCTTAACGGCAAATGGAACTTGTTTGCCTTTATAAGATGATAACCAGTTGAAAATCACAGCGTCACGTCTCCCTCTCTCACTCTCTCATTCAAACCATTCTTGCGTTGTCGCCTGCGGCCAAGAATCCGTGCTTCGTCCAGCCAACCGCTCGCAAGAAGCATCGCAATCGCAAACGATCGCGCCATACTTTCCCGTTGATGACCAGAAAGCGATTCCTCAACGCGCACCGTCTCTTCGGCGTCAGCAACATCCTCATGGCTATCCGCGACCGCGACGAACGTCAGCGCAAGATCATCGTGCAAAACCTCATCTGTCGAGCCGACATACGATCGGCAGACCCTAGCCGGAGTCTGCGGCAGGAGTTCTCTACGTATGATCCTCCTTTTCTTGGTAAATATCGTACTCGTTGCAGAGAATTGTGACGGTAAATAGATGACAGTTTCTGCCGGAAATGTTGGTCAAAAAATAGGCCTGTTAGGAGAAGAATTTTCGCTGCACCTCTTTAAACCAGCCTGGTTCAACCAGGTGTGCTATGTCCCGATCGCAAAATTTTAGAAATTTTATCTGGATGTCTGCTCTCGCGCAAGCCAGAACGGTTATTCGCATTTCTTTCAGTCGGAACCACACAGTGACCTCTCGCGCAACCTCTCTGTCTCTCTCTCGCTTTCGGTTTAACCTCTAAACCGTTACGTAATTTCCGCGTGACCAGGTCAAATCGCACCACTCTAAACTGTTCCGCCTATCTCTCTCTCCTGGCTTAATCTCACGAATGACTGTATAACAGCATAACCGTGCTCTCCTTCTCTCACTCTCTCGTTCAAGCCTTTCTTGCTTCCAAGAATCCCTTCTCTCGCATTCGCTAAGCTTCCGTGCTTCGTCCGACCAACCCATCGTGAGAAGCATCAAGATATCGCTCATCATGGATGCCTCTAACACCACCGCCCCATCCAACTCCAACCCTGACACTCAAGCTCCTGCACAGCCTTCCTCCCGCACCGGCGCCGTTAGACAAACCCAAAACCAAGCCTGCGCCGCCTGCAAATACCAGCGCCGAAAGTGCACCGCAGATTGCGTTCTCGCCCCCCACTTTCCCGGAAATGACCAGCAGAGGTTCCTTAACGCGCACCGTCTCTTCGGCGTCAGCAACATCCTCGCGTTTATCCGCGGCCGCGACGAACGTCAGCGCAAGATCATCATGGAACACCTCATCTATCAAGCCAACATGCGATGGGCAGACCCAGTAGGTGGCTGCTGCAGAATGATCTTCCCGCTTCTGAAGGAGAGGCACGAGAAACTCGCTCGAATCGCAGAGTTGGAGGCTACTATCCGAACTCGGGCTCAAGCCAGTGGGCATCCTTCTGTCAAAGACCAAACGGTGTTACCCAGCGCCGTTTATCATATGATACCTCCACAGAATCAGCTGCAGCAGCACCAAGGACAAGAAGGACAACATCTAGGAAGGGAAGGAGAAGTCGATCGGCTGCCATCAACCTCTCCTCCTCTATTGACACCACCTGGGCTTGAGTATTTCACGCCGACGGAACTTGAGGAGTATTTCTTGCCGCCGCAGCAGCAGCAGCAGCAGCAAGGACAAGAACAACAACCCGGGGGTCCCCACAACGACGGAGAGAGTCAAGATGAAGAATGGATAGCCGACATTCTTGCGATCCTGGATGATGACCCTCCGATGCCCCTTGACGAGCTCCGATCCTCCAGCACTGATCCTCCAGAGAATTGAACTCCATATGTCTCTAATGGGTGCATGGCAAATCAAACTCTCTACTTCCACAACCTGTAACTGCATACTGAAATGATCAAATGATCAAGGTTTTATATTCATCAGAAATCTGAATTCAGGAATTGGCATGGCTTTTTAGCAGTAATCAATTGTAAGAAAGCGTCGTCAGAATGAAATCATCAAAGATTATTTCATTTGATTTAAACGACATTCGGATTGCTTTACTGGATGCATTCATAGAGTGAATGGATTCCCTGCTCGTAGAATTGATGATTTGGGGGCGTTGAATTCAGAAATTGACATGGCTTTTTAACAATATTTAATTTTAAGATAGCATCATTTGACTGAAATAATCATTTATTGAGGTATTCAAACGCTATTACTTGACTGCATTGGGGTAATACCAGTCGAATTTATGATTTGGGGGTCTTGAAGTAATACTCTATCTGGAATGCATTGTTGGAATGCACTCCACTATAAAGACGAGCTTTTTCTTCTTCTTCTTCTGGCGCCATCGATCTGGGTTCTCTCATTCCCCCAAAATCCTTCCGGAATGGCGTCGCTCCCCTGCTCGATCCACTCCGAGCTCTCCTCATCGTATCCCTCCTTGGCTTCGCAGCGGACCCGAGTTGCCACGGCATCCCTTTCGGAGCATTTCGTTTCACTTAAAACCACTCCAAGCGGTCTCCGAGGCTTCTCCGGCGGATGTGACCTCGCGGGTAAGGTCCAAATAAGAGGAACTGAAGCGCGAGGGGCTTTGAGCTTCAGCTCTTGGTGGGTTATCGCAGGTTAGTCGAAACTCATCTTCGGTCAGTCTATTTCTCTCACTTTAAAGCCTAAGGACGGGAAATTTATCAGTTTATTAGAATTTCGGCTCTTGACCCCTTTGGGTTCATGGGTCTTTCAACAGAGAATTAGACTGTTGGGCGACTTTCAGTGGGTGGAATTCCTTAATCTCTCAATTTATTCTTTCCCATTTTTAATCTCTAGGTCAATCACTCCAAAAAACGATTTGTGATCCGCGTATGAAGAATAATTTTGGAGAGATGTTCCAGCCATTTGGCTGAAGAGATATTTGAGAATTTTCTAGGAATTCTTCTGTTCGTTGACTTTGTTGACCTTAAAACCTTATTTTTCAGTGGAGGCAGCTGATCATTTTCTGTGTTTTGTAGTATACGTTGACCTTTTTTGCTTTGGTTAGAATCGGTGAATGATCTCAGGTTATTGATGTTGTTTTTTTTATTCTCTCTCCCTCTTCCACACTCTCTACCGATCTCAGCATTCTCTCTGTTTCTGCTCTCTTTTCTGCAATCCCATTCTCTCGCTTAATATCTCCTCCTTCCACTCTCCATTTCTCTCTTTCCCACCGATTCAATCCTTCTTTGGCACTCTTTTGTTCCCCGTCTCTTCTAACTCCTCCCTGACACTCTTCTAACTTCTAACTTCTTTGGCACTCTCCCTACATTTTGCGATCTTTCCCTCTTTTGTTGTTGCTAAACTTCTCGTGCAACTTCTCTCTCTCGCTCTTAAAATTCTATCGTTTGCATCTCCCCATTTCCTACATTCTCTCTCTCCAATTCCTCTCTCTCTCTCACTTCCATCTTCCATTTCTCTGCTCCTTTTGTTCTCCTCGTCGATCGCCCACTTTCTTTTCTTCTCTCTTCCCCTCGATTTCTCTACATCTCACTCTCCGTTTGTTTTTCCGCTATCTCTCTCTCCTGCGATGTCCTCTTCCTTCCCATCTCGTCCTCTCGTTTTTGTCCCGTTTTTTCACTAAATCTCTTTCTCAAAACCACTTTTTTCTTCTCTCTCCCTCAGTTTTTCTTTCTCTCTCATACGATCTCGCTCTCTCTCTCACGTCTTCTCTCTTCCTTGCCTCTTCTGATCTGCTCCTCTTCTCTTCCGTTGAAAATTGCATTCGCGCAACTCTTTCTCTCTCTCAACTTTACTCTCTATCTTTCTCTAACTTCTTCTTGTATATCGATCCGAATCTCTTGCACTCACTCTCTCTTCCGAACGCTCCCTCTCTCGTTCTCTTGCCTCTATCTCCCCTACAATATTCCCTTCTCTTGTTTTCCCCATCTCCACAATTCCCTGCCGTTCCGTGTTCTCTTCAGCCCTCTCTCCCTATCAATCTCTTCCGATTCGTCTCTCACTTGTTCTTCCTTCTCTCTATTCTATTCCCAATCGCCGCTGACCAAAAGTTATAATTTTTCTTGTTTTGCGATTCTTCCTCACCTTCTTCCCCATCTCGACCTCTCTCGTTCTCTCTTCCTCCCACTACTCCGACATCCTATCACCTTCTCTCGCTCTCCCTCTTAAATCATTCTTTTTTTTCCTAATTCATCAATCGATCTCAACCTTTTATTCCTCCTCATCTCTATGCATCCCATCCTGAACATCTCTCTTCCGCGAGAGCAGCATCCCCTCTTTCTTTTATTCCATCATTTTTTTCTCTCCTTAATTCACTTCCGCGGCACTACCTTCCTCTCTCACACTCCCTCCTTTGCTCTCTCTGTCCACATCAGCATTCTCTTTAATATACGATATAACTGACGCTGATGTTCCAGCCATTTGGCTGAAGAGAGATTTGAGAATTTTCTAGGAATTCTTCTGTTCCTTGACTTTATTGACCTTAAAACCTTATTTTTCAGTGGAGGCAGCTGATCATTTTCTGTGTTTTGTAGTACATGTTGACCTTTTTTGGTCTGGTTTGAAACTCTCTATCACGGATGCCAATAATGAGATCGTCAATAATTCGAGAATTTTCTGATGATCTTTTTTGCTACTTCTTGTACACGTTGACTATGGTGGCCTAATATTTTGGTTAGACCTTCGAAACTCTCATGAATTGGAGAAAATTGGTGATGGTGTCCGAGATTGAGATCCCGCGAGTACCCATTGACTTTGTTACTATAATCTGACTTGGACTTTGACACAAAGGCACTCTTATGTTTGACTTTCGTAATGGAGATAACACTGAGTAGGTCTCCGATAAAGCTAAGATCAGTTCCGTGACAATTGATAGTCTACTCTCATGATGGATTATCATCAAATAGTCAATAACTAATTCTAACCTTTGACTAAATTAAGTTTAGGTGACTGAACATCAACCCCTAAAACTTAGGGAATTACTCCTATTAAAAATGAGTCATCTCTTCAGTTGACCTTCAGTCAACATCATTCAGAAATGCTGATAGCGGCTGAAGAACCTTAGTTTTGGTCAACTGCTGGGGACCCACCTCAGGATCACCTCTCCGTTTTAGACTGATCCAATGGCCCCGATCAGATCTTTCTCAGTCTTACTTGATTCTTACTATTATGAAATAGTCATCAATTACGTACTTTTCTTTAATTTGATTTGAGTTATAGATGGTTGAAAAGTCTACCTCTTGCAGGCTCCTGCACAGCCTTCCTCCCTCACCGGGGCCGTTAGACAAACCTAAAACCAAACCTGCGCTGCCCACAAATACGAGCACTGAAAGGGTACGACAGATTGCGTCCTTGCCCCCCACTTTCTAGCAAATGACTAGAAGAGATTCCTTCACGCACACCGTCTCTTTGGCGTCAGCAACATTCTCGCGTTTATCCACAGCCGCGACGAATGTCAGCGCACGATCATCATGGAACACCTCATCTATCAAGCCAACAGGCGATGCACAGACCCAGTAGGTGTGATGTAACACGGCCCTGCCGGGATCGATCGGTCCGTGTTGCAGCACAAGGTCTGAGGGAACTGAATACCTAATGCAGCGATGATATGCGAAAATTGAGAATGATTTTAAAAATAATGCGAAGTATTCAGCTGCAGCGGACGTAGGCAGTCGATCCTGGAAGCAATCTGAGCGTTCCACAAACGGTCAGACTCCCAATGATCTGTTAAGTCGACTACCGACACGGAGAGTGTGGGATTCCACGACACGAGTGAGTCACACCCATACGACGGAACGCAACCTGCTCGGTACAAGATCAACCCCTCCCCAATATCTATGCCGATGTGGACCCTATGTGCGCTAATCCCCGGCGGTGGAGCACGCGAAAGTAAGTATTGAAAGAAATAATGATACTCTAAAGGGGGCAGCGTTATCACTTGCGCGACCAGAGTCCGGAAGGCCGCGGTGCGATGTGAGTCCTTGAGGGGTGGCACGACCAGTCCGATGAAGCAGAGGGTCGTAATCTGTCCCAGCGTCGAGTAAAAGCGGTAGCGGCTGCGTGAGCATGGCAGCGGGTGCGCGGGGTGCCGGCAGAGCGATGCGCGCCGTGGAAACCGGCGCGCGGGGCGTCAGCGGAGCACGAAGGGTCGCGGGCGAGGACCGCGGGTTGAGGCAGTCGTCAGTAGCTGGCGGCGATATGGCAAGCAGGGCGGCACCAACTTCAGCGCAGTTGGGGATGATCGTCGGGGTTGTGGGGCTCTGGTCCAGGCAATCAACGATGGCGGCTAGGCGCCCTGGTGGCAACGGCGAGAGACCAGCGAATCCTTTTCCAAGGATTCGGTAGAGCAGCAACGGCGGCAATGGCGGAGACGCAAATCCGTCGTGTACGGAGGAGTGGAAGCGACGACGGTGCGGCAGCGGCCAAGCGACAGTGGCAAACCCTCCTCCCGCAAGGGAAAAACCTTCCCTTCTTCTAGAGGAACATTCTTCTCCAAGAAACTTCTCGACTGCCAAAAAAAGTACATTTTGTCTTCTCTTGGGTTCTCTTCCCCTTTTTGTAGGAAAAAAAGCGGGGTAGGTCTGTCCTGAAGTCCAAACACAGTGGGAGGGCCCAAAAAAATCTGGGGGTCCTCCCCAAACAAAAACACACACGCAGAAAATAAATTGCGGGAGGGTTGGAAAAAGACTCGTCGTCAAGCTCGGGATATTGAAATCCGGGTCCTTCACGTCGTTTCACGGGCGACAACAAGCAGGTCACGTGCTTCGGCTTGCGGATGGTCCTCCATCATCCTCCCCGGGTGGGAGGAACTCGGCTCCGACGAGTTAGGGCCGATGATATCGTCCAGGGGCTGGATGACCTCAGGTCGTAGCCGCCGTAGGTCTTCCTCGAAGACCCACGTGTCCTCGGTTGACGGTCGGTCCTGCCAATGAACAAGGCACTGGCGATCCACCTTCTCCCCTGCAGCGCTAATTACTTCTTGCAATACAGACTCGACATGCTCATGCCTCGATGGGGATAAAACTGGTGGGGATTGGAGGGATCCCGCAATCGCATCGCTCAACGGGCCAGTGGATGTGTGAGGCTCTACATCACTCAGGCTCTTTGGCATAGGACGGTACCAGACAAGATCGCTAACGTTGAAGGTGGAACTCATGCCCCAATCAGATGGAATACCCACAACGTACGCATTTTCGTTCATCACACGAACTATCGGGAAAGGTCCGGCACTACGAGCATGCAGTTTCGTAGCGACCCCTGGAGAATACCTCTCCGACCTCAATCTGACCATAACGAGGTCACCCACAGAAAAGCTAACAAGACGGCGGCCTACATCAGCAACAGCTTTATACTTCTCATTTTGAGAAACAATGCGAGAATGAATGTCATGATGCATGTCACTCATGTACTGTGCAAATGAAATGCCCTCCTCAAAGGTCTTTGTATGAGGATCTACGGGAGTGAGGTCTAACGGCCTGCGTGGTATCTGGCCATAAACAATCTTGAACGGTGTGCGACCCGTAGTGCGACTCACTGTAGAGTTATAAGCAAACTCTGCGTGGGGAAGGATACAATCCCATGATCTGAGGTTGTCCCCAACAAGGGAACGCAGTAGGTTCCCTAAGCTATGGTTGACGACCTCTGTCTGACCATCCGTCTGTGGGTGATACGCGGAGGAGAACTGCAGCTTCGTACCCATCAACATCCATAGTGTTTTCCAAAAGTAGCTCGTGAACCTGACATCTCGATCGGATACCATCGATCGAGATGGGCCATGAAGCTTCACGATCTCATTAAAGAACAAGGTCGCTACGCGTGAAGCATTAGCAGTCTTCGAACATGGCACAAAATGAGCCATCTTTGAAAAGCGGTCGACTACGACTAAGATGGAGTCGTGTCGACGGGCGGTCCTCGGGAGACCGAGGACGATGTCCAAGGTAAGGTCATACCAAGGGCGTGTCGGTACCGGGAGGGGCGTATAGAGATCGACGTTCTGCTTGGTCATCTTAGCCTTGGAGCAAGTCAAACACCGAGAGATGATGTTTCCAACATCTCTCTTCAATGCAGGCCAATAGAACTGGTACTCGAGCGCGTGGATGGTCTTGTTGACACCGGGGTGTCCACTAAGACCACCAGCGTGTGCTTCCCAAATGAGGAAATCTCGTATTGAAGTACGGGGAACACACAGCCTCTTCCCTCGGAAGAGATATCCTTCCGAGATACAGTAATCACTGTACTCGGATGTCGGGCCATCACTAAGGGTGCGGAGGATCTTCTTGAAGTTAGGGCATTCCGCGTAGGCCTCTGTCATCTCCTCGAACCCTGTAACGTGCACCTTCATCATGTTAAGGACATGCGGTCGGCGGCTGAGAGCGTCGGCTACAACATTATCCTTTCCTTTCTTGTGCCTGATGACGAACATGTAATCCTGCATATACTCTATCCATCGCGAGTGCTGATCGCTGACCTTCTTCTGATCATGTAGGTGCCTCAATGCACTGTGGTCTGAATACAGGACAAACTCCTTCGGGAGGAGGTAATGGCGCCAGTGTCTCAAGGACTGGACGATGGCATAGAACTCTCTATCATAATTCTCGTAGCGACGCTTCGTATCGTCCAATTTCTCGCTAAAGAACTCCACGGGATGTCCGTCCTGGCTAAGGACTCCCCCTACGCCTACTCCTGAGGCGTCGCATGCAACTTCGAAAACCTTTTCGAAGTTGGGTAGTCGTAACACCGGGGTTTCTGTCATGAGGCGTTTCAGCTCCTCGAAGGCCTTGTCGGCGGTCTTCGTCCATTCAAATCTCTCGAGAGAGATTAGATCAGTGATGGGTGGAGCACCTCCACCAAAGCTCGGCACGAATCGTCGGTAGAAAGTCGCGAGCCCAATAAAGCTTCGGACGTCATGGATGTCCTTCGGTTGCGGCCAAGTAGTAATGGCTTCAACTTTGGTCGGGTCGGCGGAAACGCCGTGCTCCGACAAGATGAAGCCTAGGAATGAAACCTCAGCCGTAAAGAAGCTACACTTCTTCGGGTGAGAATAGAGTTTCTCCCAAAGTAGCGCGGAACACACCTCACGAAGGTATCAGAGATGATCAGGACGGGACCTGCTGTAAACCAGGATGTCGTCAAAATAGACGACGACAAATCGACCTAGGAACGGGCGAAGAACCTCGTTCATCAGTCTTTGGAACGTGCTAGGGGCGTTCGACAGCCCGAAAGGCATCACGTTCCACTCAAAGAGGCCATCCTTAACCTTGAAGGCCGTCTTCCATTCATCCCCTGGTTGGATACGAACCTGATGGTATCCACTCCGAAGGTCTATCTTTGAGAAGATAGTCGCTTCGGCCATCTGATCGAACAAGTCCTGAACTCGGGGAATCAAGAACCGATACTTCACCGTGATCCTGTTGATGGCTCTCGAGTCGCAGCACAGGCGCCAGGTACCATCCTTCTTCGGCACGAGTAGTGCTGGGACGGCACACGGGCTAAGGCTCTCGCGAATGAGGCCCTTCGACAGGAGCTCTTTTACCTGGCGATATAGCTCCTCGTATTTTACCAGATCCATCTGATAATGTGGTAAGTTCGGAAGCGAGGCCCCCGGTACGAGGTCAATGGCGTGCTGGATGCTACGCACTGGCAGGAGCTCATCGGGAAACACCTCGCTAAACTCCGACACAAGCTCGGCTAACTTAGGGGCGTCGGATGTGAGTGGCGGGTCCGCTGAGGGAACGTCAAGAGTGAGTGCGAAGCATACGGGTAATTCATCCCGGTGCTCCTCAAGGTCCCGTCGGAAGACACACCCGTTCGTGACGATCGGATACTTTGGTTTTGATGAAGGCTTCTTCATCGTCTTCTTCTTTTCTCTCAATGCCTCTGTGATCTCGAGTGTCGAAACTGGTGGAGCGAGTCTAGTTGTTGTCCTTACTGATGGGTACCATAGTAACTGACGTCCACGGAAGTGAAACGACGCGGTGTTTGCCCGGCCCTCCAGTCGGACATTGTGGTCAAATAGCCACGATTGTCCAAGAATGATACTACCAATCTTCATAGGAAGGACGTCGCAGATGACAGTATCCTCATACGTGCTCATCTTCAGAGGGATGGCACACTGGAACTTCACTTGAAGGGTGGAAGCATCAACCCACGACACATTATACGGTACCGAGTGTGGGACTAAAGTGAGGCCAAGCTTGGCCACCGCATCCTCAGAAACCGCATTAATGCAGCTCCCACTGTCAACAATCAGCTTGCACGACCGACCTCCAATCTTTAGATAGACATAGAAGACGGTGGAGCGCTGAGTGTGATCGATAGCGGTCGGCGTCTGGACATCCGACTGGCGCGGCAGAGGGGCCGCATGATCTGGGGCCCGCGACGGAGGTGTGGTATCCATGGGCACTGAGGTCGGTAAACCTCACATCCCTGTGGTAGACGTGCTCGAGGGCATAGGGGATGGAGGTAGGTCCCGAGTAGATCTCGAGGCCTCGGCGAGTGACAGTGGCTGCTTCGCCGGGGTGGAGCCGGTCACCTGGGGGGTCGGGTCGTCCGGCTAGATCCTTACGTTAACCAACGGCAGGTGTGTAGCACGGGTGCCCAGTGACGAGCTGGCGGGAGTGATCATGATAACTCCTACTAGAGCCTCTTACTCCTCGTCAGCATCGGGGCAACCGCCATGGTAGACGTCAACCTCGGGGTCATTCCCTGGTGGTGGATCTATCATCATCGATGACAGATGTGTAGTACCCAGGGGCATTGAGGTCAGTAAACCTCCCATCCCTGTGGTAGACGTGCCCGATGGCATAGGGGACGGAGGTGGGTCCCGAGTAGATCTCAGGGTCTCGGCGAGTGATGGTGGCTGCTTCGCCAGGGTGGAGCCGATCACCTGGGAAATCGGGTCAGCAGGCTGGATCCTGACGTTAATCAATGGCAGGTGTGGAGCACGGGTGCTCGATGACGGGCTGACGGGAGTGATCAGGATAGCTCCCATTAGAGCCTCGTACTCCTCGTCATCATCGGGTCAACCACCATGGTAGACGTCAACCTCGGGGTCAATCCCCCGTGGTGGATCTATCATGTTTCCCGTGAAATCCATGAAGTTCAAGGAAGGGCAATCGGCTCTTCTGTGGCCGAATCCCTTACACTTGAAGCACTGTATACTGCTAGCTGTTGGGGGTAGGGGCTCTAGCTGTCGAATCCACTAAAGAAGAGGGTAGGGTAGTAGTGGCTGGCGTCCGCGTCATTGGGCCGATGGTCTTCAGAATCGCCGGGTTACCCCTTGTCCATCCGATGGTCGTGGGGGTCCTAGCAATCGCGGAAGCAAAAATCGTGGCCTTGGCGGCTGGGCTAGTCGCCGCTAGGGAGCTCTCCATGATATACTCATTGTCCTCCACGATCTTATAGGCCAAATCGACAGTCGCAGGGTTCTGCTCAAGGACTTTCCCTCCGAGTTCGGGCCTGAGGCCACGAATAAAATATGCGATCTGCTGCTCGAGGCTGTCTACTGTCGTGCAACGCATACGACATTGCTCAAACTTCATGATGTAGTCTCCTACCTTCCGTTGTCTGACGTGTCATTTTCGTGCGTAGTTAAAACACAAAGACGATGGTCAAACAATATTTATAAAACCGAACTCACAAAGACAAGATATAATAATCAAGTATTGGGTAAGTATCGGGTCGATCGAGAGAGAGCACGGTTGACTTTAATCGTAGAGTTGACTTGGTCAAACTTAGGTTTAAAAAGAGTTTTAAATAAGATAAAATTCAAATCTCGGATTTGACAGAGAAAAGTGAAAAGTCAAAGTCAAGCGTTGACTTCGACCAGTAGTAGGTGTTCTACAAAATCAGAGAATCACACAGAGTCAGAAGATTGCGAAAATTAAATATTTGGAAACTAGAGAGAAAATGGAATTTATTGATATATATTTCGTAATTTTTGGATAAGAAATGGATTTATTATGAATTATTGAAAATCAATAATCAGAAAATCCCCGAAATTAACACCTCAGAGGAAATCTTCAAATTGAATGCCCAAATGAAATCCAAATCTTGCAATTTATATGTCAATGGAAAGCTAAGAGCCAGAGGAATCCAATAATACCAAAATTATCAAATTTTGATTTGTCAATAAAAAGTAATTGACCCCGAAAGTCAACGTTTGACTTCTGATGAAAGATGAACAGTCCTTGGTCAAATGTCAAATTGAAGGGTCAAATGAACTCGGAATTTGATGAATTTGCTATCCACGGAAAGCTGATGAAAGGAGGAATCCAATGAATCCAAAATCAAATGATTTAGAATTATAATCAGAGAGATATCCTATTTTCAAAAGCAGCAAAATTTCAGACCGAAATTTACGGAAAATGAAAAACACTATGAAATAATTTGCAAAATTAAACTTCTAAATCTAATAAAAACTCAAATTACCTCTTCATAATCGATTGAATCTCACTACTAACCTGATTGCCACGAGAATTAAGCTCCAATTTGCGCGAATTGGAGTGAGTTTGCTCGGATCCTTTCTCACGGATTTTCGGAATTCAAGGGGAAAATTCGATGAAATCAAGGAGGAATTCGTGATCAATCCCGCTCCAATCCCTTCGGAATTGAGTCTAAACGCAGGGGGATCACGATGAAATAAAGATCTTCCTCGAAATTCGCTTAATTCCTTCACGAATCGATCAAAAGTTCAAGAACAAGAGAAGATATTTGTGTAGTTGGTTTGATTAATAGATTGATATAAGAGGAAGGAAATGTCCTAAGATTAACACACAAACCCTAAATGTCGGTCAATCCGTCTAATCGTGACGCAGTCATCATTATTCTACCGGAGCTTGAATTACCGCCCAAGCTTGGCATTTATCACGGTAGAATAATGAGCTGAATAAGCAACTAGAACTCGCATAGTATCAACCTTGCCCCCTATCCTCAGTCCTCACGGAGCTAAGACCCTAGCCCTAGCCTTGAGCGGGGATCTCAGTGACAAGGCCCTCTAACTTTCTCGAGATCGATTCAACTGATGGTGATTAATTCTAAATACGATAAGAAGATAAAACCTGATCCACCGGTGCTCCCTTGGCGTTTCGACACGAAACACTCTTGCCATGGAACAAGCGATCACAAAAGAGGATACGAAGAAGCAAGTCGGGTATCTAGATGCACTCGGTTCGTCACGCCGCACAATCCTAGATACCAGGCGAACACACAAGAACATAAGAAGAACAAACGATAATTAAACATACCTAGATAGTTGATCCCTAGCAGCCTTGATCCCAATGGCCAACCTCCAAAAGGAGGCTAATTAGAAGATGAATTTTACATTGGAGATGAGGCCTATTTATAGATAAGTTTGTGCGAAATTGGTGGATCGTGGCCCACGACGCGGATTACACTCCGTGTGATTTCAGCCGTCGGATCGCGCGAAATTGGTGACTCGTGACGCGGATTTCACTCCGTGTAATTTTAGCCGTCGGATCGCGCAAAATTGGTGGCTCGTGACGTGGATTTCACTCCATGTAATTTCAGCCGTCAGATGGCGCGTAATCGGTGGGATCGTGGCCCATGACGTGGATTCGTGCGATTTCAGCCGTCCAATTGCGCGATTTAATCCCGACCGTCCGATTGCACGATTTAATCCCGACCGTTCGATTGCGCGATTTAATCCCGATCGTCTGATTGCACGATTTAATCCTGAAAAATCAAAATAAAATCCAGAAAATACTATAAAATTAAGAAATTCATAAATTCATTTGTATAACTCCTTTTTAACTCAAATTTTCTCCATTGGATCAAAAATTTCTTCCTTTTTAACATCATGTCATTTAAAATATATTTTCAAAGAAGAAATCAAGATGAATTAGAATTTACTTAAATCATTTCTCACTAAACATTCTAAATCATAAATTCATCTTGAAATTATCCTTCCAAACATTTACTAAAGTCAAAAATCATTCAATACAAGAGATTAACTTCTATTAATTTAAACTTAACAACAGATTAATCATCTATTAAGCATGAAATTATCCCTAATTTATGCATAAATATGACATGCCAATGGAGAAAATTCCTAAAAAGTATGATAACATGCATCATATTCACATAAAATAAGCATGAATATGAGTTAATTAGGATAAGAATTCAAGTTATAAATGCATGTTATCACAGTCCTTGCTTCAGGTCAAGCCACTTCAGGAGGAGGTGGGTCATGTGATGGGTGGGGACATACCTGTCCCTTAGTCATCGCGTCATGATGCTCCACGTCATGGGAGGGTCTCGGCGCTGCTCGGCGGCTGCAACCTCGTTAAGCTAGAAGATCTTGGCCTCCTTGCCAAGTCGAGTCTCGGCGAAGGCGACACACAAGTCGTCATCCATGTCGTACCATCGGAAGTAACTGTTCAGCTCTCGCTCCCAGTTCTCGAAGTCCTTCGAATCCCGACTACCCTCGTATCTCGGAACCTCCAGACGAACACTCTTTTGAATCTGTCGTCGATGATCCTCTCGGCGTCATGCACGGTCATAGTCATCATCGTCGTGTCGTCGCAGTGGGGCTCGTGGTCGCGGTCGATCCCTGAGGTCCACGGCGCATGTGATCGACGCGTCACATTCCGCGCACCGCTCGATCCGGCGCTCCTCATCGCGCTACGTCACATAACATCTGAGCCGTTATAACTAGATTAAAAGGCACATGGTCTTGATCTTGATCTGTGGACCGCGTGTCCACTCGATTGGCGCGCTTCGATCGTGATCCAACACTCTCAATGACACCACGTCACCTCCATTTAAAGAAACTGTGTGGATTAGTCCTACACGGCTAAAATTATTGAAACCCGTCGGGTTTATAAGTCCCGACAGATTAAGGGATTGAATACCTTTCCGGTCTACGGAAAGTTGAAAACCTCTACTATATATGATATGTATAATATTAATAAATATGTATACGCCGCGTAGGCGCCGCGTGGGCCCGCGTGACGCTGCCACGTGGCCCTGAGTGCCACGTCGTATCCACGTGGCCCCGCGCAGAAATAAACCACTTTTTGCCATTTTTTTATTAATTTTTAAACGTTTTAAATCGAAAATAAAATCAGAAAAATCCCTAAAAATTGTAAAAATCATAACTTTCAAAATACAACTCCAAATTAATCCAAATTTCTTTCATTTGATATGAAATTTAATTATCTATGATTCTAAAAAGTCAAATTATTTAAATAACAAGAGATTTAATTCTTATTTCAAAAATACATTCATTTCTTTAAGATTTTAACTTTAGAAAATTAAATGAATGTTCATAAAAAATGATTTCTCCTATTATTTAACTTTAAAAACCACTTATAATCTCAAGTAAAGATGGGTTATAAAATCCTTAATCTTTAATTCATCATAATTAACCCTAAATTAACGCATTTTGAGATTATAACATAAAATTGCATAGAATGATAGAAATGCACTCAAAGTATGATAACACGCATATAAATGGAATGTTTTATGCTTTATTTTGCATTAATAATCATCTTTTATCATGTTAAGATTTCATGTTATCACCACTATAGCGAACATCCTAGGGGCGATCATCCTGTCAGCGAGATTGGTCATCATAGGAGCGGTCGCCGGTGTAGCGGGCATCCCGTCGGCGGGGACGATCATCCAGATAGGGCTCGTCGAGGTATTGAGCATCCTGTCGCCGAGGACGTTCACCTCTATAGCGATCGTCGATGTAGCGATCGCCCAATCGTCGATGGTGATCATCTCCGTAGTGGCCGTCAGATAATAATCACCCCTGTCGTCGGGGCTGATAGTCCCAGCAGTACTCGTCTGGGTAACGATCATCCGATCTCTGGTAAAAATCATCCCCGTAATAGTCATCCTGAGGATAGGAACCATCTAACTGGTCAGAGCAAGCATCTGAGGGGTATAGTGGTCGTCGTAGGATCTGAGGTACCCTTCCTAGGGGTAATGACGATCGCCCAAATGGCGGTCGTGGACTGAACTACGAGGATTGTTCTGGTAACGATCGCGTTAGGGCCTATATCGACCATCTTGCTATCGTGGGTGATGTGGTCGATCAGGCGGTGGAGGTGGCATCGTGCGCCCCTGCTGGCCCCAAGGCGGCTGTCGCGGTTGGTGGTGTTGCGGCTGCAATTGCTGTCGATGGCGCTGGTGTTGTCATCGTGGCGGGGATGGCGGGCGTCGCTGTTGCTGTTGTTGCGGGTGCTGGCGCTGCGGAGGTGGCGGCGGGCGCGGCGGGCGCGGCTGTGGTGATGCAGCTGGCGGCGATCGCTGTTGGAGCTGTTGTGTGGTTGGCTGCGTTGGCAACGATCGTTCGCCGCGCGGGGGTGGCGGTGCCAGATCCTCCACAGGCTCCTTGCCAGGGCGCTGTGTACTTGGCTCTAGGAGGTCCTGCTGATCAGGACTAGTGGGTCTCCATTCGAGACCCGGGACTTGGGCCGTACCTGTGCTACAGGTGGGGTGTGGTAGAGACAATCGACGGAGGGTCTCTAGCAGAGGTGGTAGGAGACCGGTGATCTCCTATCGGAAGATCAGCCGTCTCGGGATCGCACACGTGATCCGGCTCGTGTCGGTCAACCTCTAGGGCAGTCGGGGCTTGGCCGCGTGTTCAAACCATGTTTAACGACCAGATACTACGTTTTAAGTGTTTGCCCACTAGTGAGGTTCAAGATGCGTGCAAGTACAGCGTGCTATGAGTTTCGAGATATGAACATGATAATGCGGAAGCTAAATTAGCAACGATGGTGCTAAGTGCAGAGGTTAGCACGACCGTGCTCTGATACCAATATGATGTAACACAACCCTGCCGAGATCGATTGGTTCGTGTTACAGCACAAGGCATGAGGGAACTGAATACCTAATGCAGCGATGATATGCAAAAATTGAGAATGATTTTAAAAATAATGCGAAGTATTCGGCTGCAACGGACGTAGGCAGTCAACCTTGGAAGCAATCTGAGTGTTCCACGTACGGTCAGACTCCCAATGATCCGTTAAGTCGACTACCGACACAAACAGTGTGGGATTCCATGACAGGAGTGAGTCACACCCGTAAGACGGAAGGCAACTTGCTCGATACAAGATCAACCCCTCCCCAATACCCAGGCCGATGTGGACCCTATGTGCGTTAATCCCCGGCGGTGGAGCACGCGAAAGTAAGTATTGAAAGAAATAATGATACTCTAAAGGGGGCAAGCGTTCGACCTGCGGGACCGTAGTCCGGAAGGCCGCGGTGCGATGCAAGTCCTTGAGGGGTGGCATGACCAGTGCGATGAAGCAGAGGGACGTAATCTGTCCTAGCGTCGAGTAAGCGGTAGTGGCTCTGTGAGCGTGGTAGCGGGTGCGCGGGGCGCTGACGCATCATTTCTGTGTGTTGTTAAAACACAAAGACGATGGTCAAACAAAATTTATAAAACCAAACTAAGAAAGATAAGATATAAAAATCAAGTATTGTGCAAGTATCGGGTCGATCCATAGAGAGCAGGGTTGACTATAATCGCAGAGTTGACTTGGTCAAACTTAGGTTTAAAAGGAGTTTTAAATAAGAGGAAATAAGATATAAGGAATGTAAATGATATAAATAGGCTAAATAAGAAGTTTTAAGGATTGAAAATCTCGGATTTGACAGAGAAAAGTCAAAAGTCAAAGTCAAAGCATTGACTTTTTGGAAAAGAAAATGAGACCAACCCCCGTGGGTCTGCAAGATCAGAGAATCAAGCAGAGTCAGAAGATTACGAAAATTAGCTATTTGGAAACTAGAGAGAAAATGGAATTTATTGATATATATTTCGTAATTTTTGGATAAGAAATGGATTTATTATGAATCATTGAAAATCAACTATCAGAAAATCCTCGAAATTAACACCTCAGATGAAATCTTCAAATTGAATGACCAAATGAAATCCAAATCTTGAAATTTCTATGTCAATCGAAAGCTAAGAACCAGAGGAGTCTAACAAGACCAAAATTATTAACTTCTGATTTGTAAATCAAAAGTAATTGACCCCGAAAGTCAACATTTGACTTCTGATGAAAGATGAACAGTCCTTGGTCAAACGTCAAATTAGAGGGTCAAATAAACTCGGAATTTGATGAATTTTCTATCCACGGAAAGCTGATGAAAAGAGAAATCCAATGAAATCAAAATCAAGTGATTTGGAATTTGGCGAAATTTTTGAACTAAAATTTGGGTAAAATGAAGAACACTATGAACTAATTTGCAAAATTAAAGATCTAAACCTAATAAAAATACGAATTACCTCTTGATAATCGATGGAATCTCACTACTAGCCCGATTGCCACAAAAATGGGGCCTCAATTCTAGTGTGTTGAAGCAAATTTTCCCGTATTGTTCCTCGTGGACGTTCGGAATTCAAGGGGAAAATTCGATGACATCAGGAGATGAAATCGTCATTATCATGCTTCAATGGCTGCGTCTCTGCACTCTTGGAAGCAGAGGATCACGAGAACTTAAGATCTTTCTCGAAATTCGCTTAATTTCTTCACAAATCGATCAACAGTTGAAGAACAAAGAAGGGAAATACATACTTTTAAAGAGGAAAATTGGCCCGATTTCGTGGGCAATTGAAGCGGTCGTGGGGGCGGATTTGAAGCGTCGTGGGGGCGGTTTTACTTGGCGACGACGTAGCTTCCGGATTGGCCTTGACTAAGCCACGATTTTGCTTCAATTTTGCTTCCGAATGGCCACGATTTTCGCCACGATCGGGCCACGATCGCGCTATGATCGCGCCACGATCGGGCGTCAATCGTGGTAATCGTGGAGGAGATTCCACGACGAATGATGCGCGATCGCGGATTGATCATGCCGCGATCGCGGCTCGATCGGACCGCAATCACGGTGTTCTTCCATGAGGCGTTTGGGCCGTCCGATGGAGATCCAGGTGATCGTGATCCGCACGATCATCGTGGTCCACACGATTCGCTGCCGTCCGCGTGATGGAAGTCAGACGCACCGGAGGGCTCCGCGCGTGTCCACGGTGAGCCATAAATCGGACTTCATTCCAGCCGTCCTTTGACGATCGGGGGCCCTTTCGTGATGCCGCATGGCATAAGGTAAGCCCTCTGATCAACTTCACTTACGCGATCATTCCCGCACGTGCGTCATTAATGATCGCGTGGAAGCGGGTCCACGCGATCTCCACCATCTGATCGCATCCAACGCTTGCACTGCGTCCACGTCGCCTACAACAGGTTAGAACCGTGTGGGAACATAGCCCCACACGGAAGAAATAGTGGGGAATGTTGCGGTTTAATAGGGGGGCGCATGGGTTAAATCAATTGCGTTACTGCCCCCCTATCTTACCCGGGTCCCACTATTCCCGTGGGCCCTCTACCTACCAGCCCCCACATGCCACGTGGCGCCCCACACGAGCGCCCGCGTGGCCCGTCTGCGTGGCCTCCTGCCACGCGTCAGCGCCACCTGCGCCTCGCATGGGCCACCCGAGCTCTGCCACGTGGCCTCAGTGCTGCATCGCACTTCGAGGCGGTCCCGGGTGCCACGTCAGCCGCCGCTCGCCACGTCACCCTGCAGGTAAAAACCCCCTTTTTCACGATTTTTTAATAGAAAATACCTCCTAGAAATCAAATAAAAATCAAATCAAATTCAGAAAAAGGGCATAAAACTTCAGAAATTCATAATTTAAAATATACAACTCCTTTTTAATCTAAATTTTCTCCATTGGATCACAAATTCTTTTCTTTTTAATATCATTTCATTTAAAATATATTTTGAAAGAAGAAATCAAGATGAATTAAAATTTACTTAAATCACTTCTGATTAAACATTCTAAATCATAAATTCATCCTGAAATTATCTTTCCAAACATTTACTAAAGTCAAAAATCATTCAATAATAGAGATTAACTTCTATTAATTTAAACAAAAGATTAATCATCTATTAAGCATGAAATTATCCCTAATTTATGCATAAATATCAAATTTAGTGAAATGACATGCCAATGGAGAAAATTCCTAAAAAGTATGATAACATGCATCATATTCACATAAAATAAGCATGAATATGAGTTAATTAGGATAAGAGTTCAAGTTATAAAGGCGTGCGGGACGCGGTTAGGGGGGCGCGCAGGCGCCGGCGGAGCGGGGCGCGGTGCGGAAACCGGCGCGCGGGGCATCGGCGGGGCACAAAGGGTCGCGGGCGAGGACCCCGGGTTGGGGCAGTCGTTAGCAGCTGACGACGATATGGCAAGTAGGGCGGCACCGACTTCAGCGCAGTTGGGGATGATCGTCGGGGCTGTGGGGCGCTGGTCCAGGCAATAAACGACGGCGGCTGGGCGTCCTTGTGGCGACGGTGAGAGACCAGCGAATCCTTCTCCAAGTATTCGGTAGAGCAGCAACGGCGGAAATGGCAGAGGCACGAATCCGTCGTGTACGGAGGAGTGGAAGCGGTGATGGTGCGGCAACGGCCAAGCGACAGTGGCAAACCCTCCTCCCGCAAGGGAAAAACCTTCCCTTCTTCTAGAGGAACATTCTTCTCCAAGAAACTTCTCGACTGCAAAAAAAGTACATTCTGTCCTCTCTTGGGGTCTCTTCCCCTTTTTGTAGGAAAAAAAGGGGGGTAGGTCTCTCCCTGAAGTCCAAACACAGTGGGAGGGCCCAAAAATGTGGGGGCCTCCCCAAACAAACAAAAACACACGCAAAAAATAAAGTTGGGGGGGGGGGGGGGGGTTGGAAAAGACTCGCCGTCAAGCCGGATATTGAAATCCGGGTCCTTCACGTCGTTTCACGGGCGACAACAAGCAGGTCACGTGCTTCGGCTTGCGGATGGTCCTCCATCAAGGTGGCTGCTGCAGATTGATTTTCCCGCCTCTCAAGGAGAAGCACGAGAAACTTGCTCGAATCAGAGAGTTGGAGGCTACTCTCCAAGCTCAGCTTAGGCTCGGGGTCAAGCCAATGGGCATCGTTCTCTCAAAGACCAAACTGTGTTACCCAGTGCCGTTCATAATATGATACCTCCGCAGAATCAGTTGCAGCAGCAGCAAGGACAAGAACGACAACCGGGGTATCGGAACAATTTGAATGGAGAGGGGAGTTGCTACATCATTCTAGAAAGGGAAGGAGAAGTCGAACGGCTGCCATCAATGTCTCATCTTCTATTTCACACCAACGGAACTTGCGGAGTATTTCCCGCAGCCGCAGCAGCAACAAGGACAAGAACTACAACCCGAGGGTCGCGAGGATTTGAATGGAGGGGTGAGATGCTGCATCATATGGGGAAGGGAAGGAGAACTCGATCCGCTGCCATCAACGTCTCCCTTTCTATTGACGCAACCAGATCTTGAAGATTATGCGGTGCACGACGAAGAGAATCAAGATGAAGAATGGTTTGCCAAGATTCTTGCGATCCTAACTGATGACCCTTTGATGTCCATTGACGACCTCTTTGACTAAGAATAATCAGCAGTTATCCTCCAGAAATTTCAGGTATTTTGTAAACATAAAATACTACCCATTGATTCTCTTTTCATTTAATTTTAATCTCTTCAAGCTTTAACTGAACACAAATGAAATTTTATATGTTCAAAGGTGAATTGCTGGAATTTGAACTGTTTTGATTTTACAGAAAATCAGATGGTGATATGACATCATCTAAAACAGGTGCAATGTATACATTTTAGTTTTTTTTTGTTCATTTTGTAAAACACGATCGGTTTCAATTGATGGTTTTTCGTTAATGGAAAATAAACTGTTGGGTGAATGAGAAGCACTTAGATCAAGAATTCTTTATATATGATCCTCATCTTCTTGGTCCATATTGAAATCATTCCACATGCAGTAGGTTTAATTCTTGATGTGGAACGGTTTAGATATTGACCAAAAAGTTGATGATCATATACAGAGAATTCCTAACCTAATTGCTTCTGATTCACCCAACTATTTATTTTTCATGAAAAAAAAACCATCAATTGAAGCCCATCGTGTTTTAGAGAAGAAACCAAAAAAACTCAAATGTGTAAATTGTACATGTTTTTCATGATGTCAAAGCACCATCTAATTCCAGGTCAAACAAAACAATTCAAATACCAACAGTTCACTGTGAGAAAAATAAAATTTCATTCGTGTTCAATTAAAGCCTGAAGAGATTCAAATTAAATGAAAAGAGAATCAATTGGTAGTATTATTTTGGAAATTACTTGAAATATCTGCAGGATAAGTGTTGATTATTCTAAGTAAAAGAGCCCGTCAATGGGATTCGTAGGGTCATCAATCAAGATCACAAGAATCTCGGCAAATCATTCTTCATCTTGACTCTTTCCATTGTGCACTGCATAATCCGCAAGTTCCGGTTGCTTCAATACAAAGAGAGACGTTGATGACAGCAGATTGAGTTCTCCTTCCCTTCCCTCTATGATGCTGCCACTCCCCGCTCCATTCAAATTCTCGGGACCCCCGGGTTGTAGTTCTTGTCCTTGCTGCTTCTGCACAAAGTACTCCTCAAGGTTTTTTGGCACAAAATACTCATGTTCCGATTGCGTCAATAGAAAGGGAGACGTTGATGGCAGCGGATCAACTTCTCCTTTCTTCCTAGAATGATACAGCCACTCCCCCCTCCATTCAAATCGTCGCGACACCCCGGTTGTTGGTCTTGTCTTGCTGCAGCTGATTCTGTAGAGGTATCATATTATGAACAAGGAACCATTCTTCATCTTCACCCTCTCCATCGTGCATGGCATACTCTACAAGTTCTGGTTGCGTCAATAGAAAGGGAGATGCTGATGGCACTAGATCGAGTTCTCCTTCCCTTCCTAGAATGATGCAGCCACTCCCCCCTCCATTCAAAGCGTCCATTGTGTCAATAGAAGAGAAAACGTTGATGGCAACCAATAAACTTCTCCTTCCCTTCCCTGAATGATGCAGCCACTCCCCCCTCCATTCAAATTGTGATGACACCCAGGAGTGGCTACATCATTCAGGTAAGGGAAGGAGAAGTCAATCCACTTCCATCTTTGTATAAGCTCTTCCCAAACCCTAATTCAAAAAGATGAAATTAATCTTGAAGTTGATTGCATTTCAACTCTTCAATATGGGTCTAATATTGGACTGCCTTGCGAATTACTCCAGGTAAATTTCTATTTTATGTTGTTTCTTTGATTTTTTATGTTTTCTCCCACAAAATTCAGCTTTTTTCAATGAATTAATTTGGGAATTTATCCAAAATGTTAAGCCTAGTTCTAAAACAAAGGCATTTTTTTTAGGACGGAGATCTTTTGTTCTTTTACTCAACTTTCTCAATCTTCGACCCTCCAATAAATTTGGATATTCAAACATTTCCTTTTTGAATTTCTTTTTCCAATTTCTTTAAAACTCAAACATTTTCTCATATTTTCTTGGAAAAGAATCATAATACAATCTAGATTTTCCTATCTTCTTTTCGGCACAAAAGGAACGGTGCTTTAGTGCATACCAACTCTTGAAAAAGTTGATTTATTATTTTCCAAATGTATAAGAAAGTGAATAACCTAGTATAGAAAATTTTAAATAATTTAATTATTTTGTATTCAATGTTGAATTTGAAAGTGTATTGACTAATCTAAGACTTCAACATAAATGGAGACTTGATTTCTAGTGAAATGTATTTGATGGATTCCATATTGACTTCATCTAGCCATGAAGCAGTAAATAAATCACACATTCATATGTCGAGTGTTCAATCGGTTTTAGTGGATATCACCAATGAACACATCGACTCCCAAAAGGTTTGATTGAATGAGAAAATACACAATGAGTTTGAGTCGATGCTTGTATGCCATCATAAAAAATTTTAGGGTGTATGCATTCAATCTATGCATTGACTCAAAAACCAAGAGGATTGCCGAGATAAAGCCACCCTTGCAAGAGTGAGTGATAGAGTTGAGTGAATGATCTCATCAATTTATATATCAACTTACTAAAGATTTGAATGGATGCTACCTCATAACATGCAAAAGAGAGCAAGTAAATATGCTCATCTTTGTCATAATGTAGTTAAAAGAGACAAAATCCTTAATATTTTTCACATGTTATTATTTGATTATGCTAAAATGAATATCTTTTAGATAAATAAAGTAAAAAAGTTTCAAGAGGTGATATACAACAATTGAGAATAGTTTTAATTTTGTGAAATTTTTTGTTTTCCTTAAATAAATGAACTCTCTTTAAATTGCTGTAATTTCTGTTTTAAGGGAAGTTTTTGATTTTAACTATAGCCCTTAATGGGCTGGTTAGGTCAAATGGGCTTTAGTAAGCACTGTGGGCAGGACATGTATGGAGAAATCGTTGACCAACAGCAAGTGGAAGCACGATGTTGGGTGTAAAGCAACACATACAAAGAATAGAGTGAACATTATGTCTTTGGTGCTTTTCACGGTAATGACATACCACCAACAAGCTCAAACTATGATTAACTACCTGTGGGAGTAAATTCAAAGCATGGCAAGGGTACACAGCGACGAGCATCACTATCCTTACTGACTTGCATAATCTCTAAGTGCGGATCAGTTAGGTTAAAAGGGGGAGCCGAGAAAGAGGAAGACGTTCTTGAATTCCTGCCCAACAAAGCTTGGCCGGGAGGACATAGTAGGGAGAAGATCCTAAGATCGATCAAAGAGGCATTCGAAGTGAAGTTCGTGCTCATTCTATGCAGTTCGGCATTACTACGAGGGCTCGAAGGGTAGTTATGAGTTACTTTGTTCCTTAGTTTTTTGGGAACATTCATTATGATTCATTTAGATCATTTTTGTGGATTTAGATTTAGTTTTCTACTATTTTCAGGATTAATATCTTCTTACTTTTGAAAGATTCATTGAATTTAATTACAACATACCTTTCACAATGAATGTATTTATTTTCATTTTCTTTTATTTTCGGTGAATTGGTTCTTAATTAGTGTAAGATTAGGATTTAATAAGAGAAATACGTTTGATTATCTTTTCACAATCTGTTCCTCTCTTCAACTCATTTTTAGTCAATATAGGTGAGTGAAATTTTACTGAAGCCTTAGATTTGGTTGGATTTAGAAGAGATTTACTAAAAAAATATCTTAAACATGAAATAATTACATATAAAACTTTCTCGACACTATTTCTTTCTGTTTAGATTCAAAAGAGTTGTAGGAGCTGATACAGTGAATATAGTAAAGTCGTAAAGCATAATGAATCCCTTAGGGACCTAGTCTATCTAGGAAGAATAACAAAAAAAACTAAAGACACAATAGTAGGATAAGTGATGCAGGACTGGGTTGGTAAACCCGATCGTGCAACTAAATACTAAAGGTGAATCTATGGAATGGATGTCCTATGGCGACCTATGATGATGAGATGATCTATCAAGACGTACAAACAATTGCCTTCCCACATGTCGTCTCCAAAACTTCTAGAGTGCGTTGAGTAATGTCACTCCAGGAGATCACTAGGGTCTTAGGTCTTAGGTCATCGAGGGGAGTGACGAGAGGAGACCGCGAGGTTGTCGATTTCACACGGTCTCGTGTCAAAATAAAGCCTAATTTACCAATTTGGGGAATTAAGAGAGAATTGAGGGGTATAATGGTAAATAAGGGTCGAATCCCCAGGGAATTTAGGTATTTTTGAGATATCTTTTGGAATTTGGTCAAATTGGACGATGAATTGAGGTGAGAAATTACGTAAAATGGTGGTTTTAGAAAGATAACTCAAAGATCTATCCGTGGAATCAAAAATCGCTCGATTTGGATTAGTAATCACGGAGAAATCAAAGATGGAAGTGGGATGAAATTTTCGGAATCACGAAGAACACAAATTGAAATTAAAATGAAATTAAACTTAAATTGAAGTCCTAATCCTAAAATTGATGATACATGACGATAGATAAGAGGATAAACTTGTTTCCTAACCCGAGATAACGATCAAATCGATCCAATTGATCACCGGATCGACAGCTATTCATTCCGCGAATTCAATCGTGAACATCGATGTTCAAGAGACAAATTCTCCTTGCACGATCGTCGAAATCTCTCTTATAAACACTCCGTGGACACGATTTCGAGTCTAGAAGAGATTACAAGAGAGAGATTCAATAGAGAATGGGTTTAGATGCATCGATTAGATCAAATCCCTCAAGAATACATAAAAACAACGAAGAACTCGTCTATTTATAGGGCGAAATGGGGAGAGCCGTCCGATCGATGCGTTAAGCTCGATCAACGGTCCAGATGAAATCGCCAGAGAGTGAATCGTTACGCATAAATTCCGGCCGTCCGATCGCGATCTGACGCGTGAGATGAGGCCACGTGTGAAGGCGTTATAAAAAGCACGAAACGGCGTCCGTTGGATCTTCATCGAGCGTTCAGGATACATTTTGATGATTTGAGAAGTCCACCGATCGCGATCGATCCTGACCGTTATAACTTGGCAGATGAACGGTCGAGATCAATCGCAGGGCTTCACTTAAGTTCTTTTTATAACACGTGCGTTGATCGAAGATCGGGTGGACCGCGCTCCACGCGCTCGACGCCTGTCCATCGTCCGTCCACGAGATCCAACGCCCATCGTCGCGCCACGTCACCTGCGCATCAAAAGACTATGTGGGACATAGTCCCACACGGAATTAATTTACCAAACCGTCGGGTTTATAAGACCCGACGGTTTAGAGGGGTAATAACCCTCCCCATATAGGGCAAGCTAAATATGGGGGGGTAATAACCCTCCCCATATATAGTGTAAATAAATAAATATAGATATATATACAGCGCCACGTAGGCGCTGCGCGGGTCCGCGTGGCTCTGCCACGTGGCCCTGCGTGCCACGTCGCACCCGCGTGGGACCCGCGCCCTTTTTGCCCTTTTATTTATTTATTTTAAACATTTTTTAAATAGAAATTAAATCGGAAAAATCAGGAAAAAAAATCCCTAAAATTGTAAAAATCATATCTTTTTAAATACAACTCCAAAGTAATCCAAATTTCTTTCATTTGATCTGAAATTTAATTATCTATCATTCTAAAAATTCAAAATATTTAAATAACAAGAGATTTAATTTATATTTAAAAAATACACTCATTTCCTTAAGATTTTAAGTTTAGAAATTTAAATGAATGTTTATAAAAATAATTTCTCTTATTATTTAACTTTAAAAACCACTTATAATCTCAATTAAAGATAGGTTATAAAATCTTTAATCTTTAATTCATCATAATTAACCCTAAATTAACGTATTTTGAGATTATAACATAAAATTGCATAGAATGATAGAAATGCACTCAAAATATGATAACATGCACATAAATGTAATGTTTTATGCCTTAATTTGCATTAATAATCATGTTTTATCCTGTTAAGATTGCTTGTTATCACACCCCCCAACTTAAATAATTGCTAGTCTCTTAGAAATTTCCTATAAAATCTCCCTAGAAGGTCTTTTCCTCTTTTCAATCCTACTACTAAAGAGGTGAAATGTATATAAGTATGATTACTCTTCCTCATAGTGTGGACCATAGTGATCTAGATTCCATTTCTAAGTTGACTTCTTTAGTGCATATTAGGGTAGTGATCATCGGCTGATGCTCGAGTCTAATTCTCAATTGTGATCGAGGTGAGCATATCTAGGGTTTAATGCTATGAGGATGAAAAGATCCTCACACTCTCATGAGCAGATGTAATCCTTACCCTCTCCATAGTTTCATCACTCCTTCCCTCAAAATGGAGGCTACTTAATGTATTAGAATTCCCTTCAACTTTCCTTCCTCCTAAAAAGAGTGCAATTGCAAAGGTATTCCTATCTTTGGATGCAGCGTTTGAGGTGGTTGAAAGAAATTTAAGGACACTATATCTAAAGGAATGATGTGGTTAAAAGCAGATATGTGTGTAAACAAAATGGATTTTAAAACAAAGGTGATACCACTTATGATAATTTTTGCTCCCAAATGATGTGGATGGTGATGGATGGTAGGGATAGATGGAAATGGTAGAGATGGTGGTGTTGAGAAGAGAAGATATTCCTCTAACTTATTCTCCTTCTTTTCACTTCTTCTATTTCTCTCTTTTTCTTTCTTTTTCTCCTTCCTTTTTCTTTGCCTCTTTCTTTTCTTTTTCTCTTTTGTTTTGATTTTGTAACATACTTCAAAATTTCAAAAGAGTTTACAAAATAAGGATATGAAGGAGTTTTTTTGTGGAGGTTTGAAGAGAGTTTGCCAAAGTGTGAAGTGTAATGTTTGAAGGGATATGTTCATGTGAGAGGAATGTGGAGGAGATGTGATGGATGTTTGAGTCACTTGGGAGTGTGATTATCATAAGTGAGGTTTAAAACAAAGTGGTGTAACTACTTGACTGCTTTGGAAAAGATAAACTAAATGCCTATAAGGGAAAGATAGGTATTTCAAAAAATGATGGATCATTGCACTCTTTTAAGGGAAAGTTCAGTATCGAGGAATTCCAACACTAAGCAGGTTCGGCTGATGTAAGGTAGGGGATAAGAATTTTGCTTGAACTTCACTCAAAATCTCTCCATTTCAAATCCATAGCACTTCAACCTTCTGATTACTCATTTTTCCTCGGTGCCTTGTTAGATACCCAACCCCAAAGAAGTCAACCATTACGAATATTCCCATGGTATATCTAGATCACTTGATTTTATTACTCAAAATGTAATCATATGGGCTATTAGGCCCTCATTTCTACATCTCTAGTAGATAAGATCTCAAGCTTTCAAGACTTCTAAGGTGGAGAAGAGTGGTAAAAATTTGGAAAATAGGAGTTTTTAGAATTTAGATTTTTAAATTTTTGAAAAATTGTTGAATTTTTCTAAGTCCTCACCCCCAACTCAATGAAATTATTATGCTCATGATGAAAGATAGCAATAATAATGATCATGGCATGAAAATGATAATAAAATGTGGTAAGGAGAAAAGGGTTTAGAAAAACTCATTTGGGCTTTTTGATGCTTGTTCACGGGATTTCTCGTGTGTGCGCGCCCTTGATAATATAGTTCTTCGCCAATGTATTTATTCTAAGAAAAGCTAAAGGAAAAACATAAAAATGATAACTTTGGGCTGCCTCCCAATAAGCGCTAAGTTTATCGTCTTCAGCCAGACTCGTTTAATCTCATATTCTCCAAAAAATGATGCGATTATTTTGAAAAAACTTGATGCATGATAAGAAAATTCCTCAAGATTCAAACCATAATTATCCTTGTTATGAATGATAAATCATTATACTCCATGGTTTGAAAGTGAAATTTTGAATTTATGCATGAAATTCAAATCATATCATCAAATTAAATTCATTTAATCACAATTTATTGGAGATAATATATTATAAATATATTATAATATATATATAAATATAGAGATATAAATATATTTTGTTTTCGAGAAAAATTTTCTATCGATAGAGCGGTTGAAATTTAGATTATTTCGAATCTATCATGGCCTAAGTCTACGCAGAGCATGACTTCGATGCGGCCTAGGACGACGAGAAACTCTAAATAACCCTAGTACAACAGGCTTTTTCGTATAGAATCGTGAATTTCAATACAGATAAAAATTTCAACAATGATTTAGAAAATCAAGTCATGCGTGATTTCGTGAGAGCTTGGCCCTCTCAAAATGATACATGTGAGCAATAGACCGTAATCCTTAGAAGAAGGAAAATTACTCAAGATGGCATCGAGTTGAGGATCATTTAAGATAGATTTCATCTTCGGAAGGCATTAAAACATGTTTTCTAAATGAATGATATTTCATGAAAATAATTATATACTACTACTTTATCAAATAATGGCAAAGATCATACCTGGGTGTCGGTATCCGTGAGTGTTTATAATTTCTTAACCCTATTTTGAAAAATGATCGACCGTAATCCGTAGAGAAGGGGTCGAATTCACTTATTCTCATCGAATTAAGGATCACGAAGATAGAATTCACTTCGGATCACTCAAATTATGATCGATGTGAGTTAAATTCAAGAAATAAAAGAAAAATCCGATGTTGACCAAGTCAAAATAGACAAATTATCTCAAAAATATGCCTTAAATTCCCCGGCAACGGCGCCATTTGACGAGACGAGACCGCGAGATCGTCGATTTCACACGGTCTCGTGTCAAAAATAAAGCCTAATTTACCAATTTGGGGAATTAAGAGAGAATTGAGGGGTATAATGGTAAATAAGGGTCGAATCCACAGGGAATTTAGGTATTTTTGAGATATCTTTTGGAATTTGGTCAAATTGGACGATGAATTGAGGTGAGAAATTACGTAAAATGGTGGTTTTAGAAAGATAACTCAAAGATCTATCCGTAGAATCAAAAATCGCTTGATTTGGATTAGTAATCACGGAGAAATCAAAGATAGAAGTGGGATGAAATTTTTGGAATCACGAAGAACACAAATTGAAATTAAAATGAAATTAAACTTAAATTGAAGTCCTAATCCTAAAATTGATGATACATGACGATAGATAAGAGGATAAACTTGTTTTCTAACCTGAGATAACGATCAAATCGATCCAATTGATCGCCGGATCGACAGCTATTCATTTCGCAAATTCAATCGTGAACATCGATGTTCAAGAGACAAATTCTCCTCGCACGATCGTCGAAATCTCTCTTATAAACACTCCGTGGACACGATTTCGAGTCTATAAGAGATTACAAGAGAGAGATTCAAGAGAGAATGGGTTTAGATGCGTCGATTAGATCAAATCCCTCAAGAATACATAAAAACAACGAAGAACTCGTCTATTTATAGGGCGAAATGGGGAGAGCCATCCGATCGATGCGTTAAGCTCGATCAACGGTCCAGATGAAACCGCTAGAGAGTGAATCGTTACGCATAAATTCCGGCCATTCGATCGCGATCTGACGTGTGAGATGAGGCCACATGTGGAGGCGTTATAAAACGCACGAAACGGCGTCCGTTGGATCTTCATCGAGCGTTCAGGATACGTTTTGATGATTTGAGAAGTCAGGACCGATCGCGATCGATCCTGACCGTTATAACTCGGCAGATGAACGGTCGAGATCAATCGCAGGGCTTCACTTAAGTTCTTTTTATAACACGTGCGTTGATCGAAGATCGGGTGGACCGCGCTCCACGCGATCGACGCATGTCGATCATCCGTCCACGAGATCCAACGCACATCGTCGCGCCACGTCAGCTGCGCATCAAAAGACTGTGTGGGACATAGTCCCACACGGAATTAATTTACAAAACCGTCGGGTTTATAAGACCCGACAGTTTAGAGGGGTAATAACCCTCCCCATATAGGGCAGGCTAAAGACCCCTTTTATATATAGTGTAAATAAATAAATATAGATATATATACGGGCTGCCACGTAGGCGCTGCTGCGGGTCCGCGTGGCTCGCCACGTGGCCTTGCGTGCCACATCGCACCCGCGTGGGACCCGCGCCCTTTTTTGCCCTTTTTATTTATTTTATTTTAAACATTTTTAAATAGAAAATTAAAATCAGAAAAATCAGAAAAATCCCTAAAAAAATTGTAAAAAATCATATCTTTTTAAATACAACTCCAAATTAATCCAAATTTCTTTCATTTGATCTGAAATTTAATTATCTATCATTCTAAAAATTCAAAATATTTAAATAACAAGAGATTTAATTTATATTTAAAAAATACACTCATTTCCTTAAGATTTTAAGTTTAGAAATTTAAATGAATGTTTATAAAAATAATTTCTCTTATTATTTAACTTTAAAAACAACTTATAATCTCAAGTAAAGATAGGTTATAAAATCTTTAATCTTTAATTCATCATAATTAACCCTAAATTAACGTATTTTGAGATTATATCATAAAATTGCATAGAATGATAGAAATGCACTCAAAATATGATAACATGCACATAAATGTAATGTTTTATGCCTTAATTTGCATTAATAATCATGTTTTATCCTGTTAAGATTGCATGTTATCAGGGAGCTCGACGATCAACCTGACGGATTGGACCAGGATCTCAATCCACTCAAGTCGTCCTCTCCATTGAGCAAAACGAAGACCCGATGGAGGCGGACAAAGGTGTGGCAAGTGCTGGAAGAAATAAGAAAACTTCAATTTAAAGAAATGGGAGGCGTGCCTAATCTTCGGGGCGCTACCCCGGTCAGTCGTGATGGGGAAGAAATCGTTTGTACGTGGCATGGACAATTGGTAGCAGTGGGGGCTGGTTCTAAGTGTGAGCAAACAGGAGCAACCGAGCAACATGGCGCGGGGTGACCAAGCGCGGGAACGAAATAATAAAGGTGAATCTAGGGATTGGATGTCCTATGGTGATCTATGATGATGAGATGATCTATCAAGGTGTACAAACAACTGCATTCTCGCACGTCGTCTCCGAAACTCCTAGAGTGCGTCGAGTAATGTCAGTCCGGGAGATTTGGTGGCGTACGATCTCCGTCGCGACCGAGACATGATATCATGGCGCCGGGGGAGCCCTTTTGCGCGCGCGGATCTATCTGCTTACCTTTAATTCTTTATTTTGAACTTTTTACCCGCACGTGTTTAAGCGGGTCCTAGCTTATTTCCCTCTCTCTTTTAGGCTTCCGGGTGGGTTCTTCCATTTCGGGATCCCATTTGTGAAGCCCTTTATCTTTGTGAACCTTTATTTTTCTATGAGTATTTTGGGTTTTGGGTTGTGGGCCTCAAGTGGGCTCTTTCCCCTCTCGGCTCATTTTGGGCTCTATAAGAGGGGAAGGGACTCCCCCACAAACCCTAGCCATCATTTAAGAAAGAAAGGAGTCTCCTCCATCTCGAGTGGCTGCTCACAGAAGGCCGCGGGAAGGAGTCCAACATCCGTCGCCACCGCCGACGCCGCCACCGCACGCCTCCTCCATGCCGCCGCCTGCCGCGACGACCGCCGCCACTCCTTGCCTCGGCCACGGGTACTTCATCAGTTTTCACCGCGACGCTGTCGTCCCCATGCTGCGGCCGCCCTTGCGCCGCCACCGCCTCCAGACCGTCGTGCCGCCATCATCTCCATCTCCATCTCCGGCCATCCCCTCCGCCGCCTCCAGCCCACCGTTCTTCCCTGCCACCATCTTCCCCATCCCCGTTCAACCTCCGGTCATCTCCTTCCCATTTCCGGGATTCATCTCCCCGTTTTTCCCCTCCAGCTTCGTCTCCACCATCCTCCTCACCCTCGCGACCTCACCTACCATCTCCCGTCATCCCCCTGGCATCTTCCCCTGATCACTTCTATTTTCCCCTCCGCTCGCGACTCTCCCCCAAAATTCCTCTCGCGTGGAATTTTCTTCCTCTTCCCTTCCCGATCCATTCCATGTTTCCGCACGATCAGACCTTCCCCCGACTCCCTCTCTCTCCACGAACCAGCTTCCTCGCAGCGCACCTGCCTCAATTCCCGTCACCCTGTCCTCTCGAGTTTTGCGACGCCCTCAGAAATTTCTCTCCCCCTCCATCCCTCTGAACTTCTCCCACATCATGATCCTTCCCGAGATTCAGTCCATAGGCTCCACATCGCCGAACGGATTCCCCACCCCGGTATTTTTGGAGGGTACCTCCTCCTCCGCTTGTAATCCGGCATTTCCCCACCCCTCCATGTGACCTGAACATCTCATCCCGACAACCTGTACCGATTCCCAATTTCATTGCTCCCTTCCCTGCCTCTTCCCCTGTGCCCGCCGCTCTCGTTTCGTCCTTAACCACCAAATTGGATGCGGAACCTGTTTTCTCTCTCCACCTCCTCGCCACGTTTATTCAACCCTTCCACGCGACCACGACTCTCCTCCCCGCGTGCCGACATTCCACTTCTCCCTCACCGACGATCCAAATTCCTCCTTCTTCCACACAATTCCACCCTTCGCGGAATCCCTTGCCCTCTGCGAGACCTATTTCTTCCCCCCCCTTCATGAAATCTCTGTCGTGCCAATTTCCACGAAGACGCTGAGACGAATCTGACTCCCTTTTGTTCGTCAAATTTGAGTCCCGCTTTGATCAAGATTTCCTCACCGAACTCAGTCAACATCGTCCGCGTGATAGGTGATCTTCTACTCCGATTCTTGTCTCATTTCACAATGACGCGATCAGGGAATCCAATTCGTCAACCCGCGAATTTGGCGCCGACGACACATTCCTCTCTTCCCCACTTCACCTGGCCGAAATCATCCCCCTCACCATCCCCATTCCACGCCGATAGTCTCAACTCTCTCTCTTCATCAACCGCTCCATTCTGAGCCTACAATCCCCTCTCCGAAGCCCCAAACCCTTTCCCCGATTCTCCTGGTTTCTCCCTACCCTCACGCGCGCTGCCTGATAACATGCATTTATAACATGAATTCTTATCTTAATTAACTCATATCCATGCTTATTTTATGTGAAAATGATGCATGTTATCATAATTTTTAGGAATTTTCTCCATTGGCATGTCATTTTACTAAAGTTGATATTTATGCATAAATTAGGGATAATTTAATGTTTAATAGATGATTAATCTTTTGTTTAAATTAATAGAAGTTAATCTCTGTTATTGAATGAGTTGTGACTTTAGTAAATGTTTGGAAGGATGATTTTATGATGAATTTATGATTTAAAATGTTTTACAAGAAATGATTTAAGTAAATTATAAGTCATCTTGATTTCTTCTTTCTAAATATCTTTTAAATGACATGATATTAAAAAGAAGAGAATTTGTGATCCAATGGAGAAAATTTGGATTAAAAAGGAGTTGTACATTTTAATTTATGAATTTCTGAAGTTATATACTCTTTTTCTAAATTTTATTTGATTTTTAAATGAATTTTAATGCCTTTTTCTATTAAAAAAATCAGAAAAAGAGGGTAGGCTTACCGCAGGTGATGACGTGGCGAGTGGGGAAACCGGCGACGCGACACGTGGCACGCGGGCCACCACGCGGAGGCGACACGGCTCTAAGGCCACGTGGCAGGCCGCGGGCGGCCCACGTGGAGCGCAGGATGCGCACGGCGCGGCCACGTGGCGAAGGGTCACGCGACAGCGCGAGCACACGTGGGTGCCCGTGTGGGGCGCCACGCGTAAGGTAGATAAGGAGATAGTGACGATAGTTGATAGGGGAGTCCACTCCCCTATTTAACCGCGTCATATCGCGTTCTTTTTCCCGTGTGGGACTATGTCCCACACTTCCTACCTTTTGCAGGTGACATGGCGACACGGTGAGCATCAGATCTAGGTAAAGGCGTCGATTGCGTGGACCAGAGTCGACGCGATCTTCATCAGAACACGTGCTTAAAAAGTGGGCATAAGTGAAGTGATCAAGAGGCTTACCTGTTGACACGTGGAGGTGCCAGATGCGACGGATCGCCATCACGGTTTGATCACGGCTCCATCGGACGGCCAGCGGTGGATACGCCTCACGATCGCGGCGCACGGGATCAGACCAATCGCGATCGTCCATCCAGATGGAGCATCATCGGACGGCGCAGACCATGCATGGAAGATCCTCACGATCGCGGTCCGATCGAGCCGGGATCGAGCCGCGATCGCACGCATTCGGCCACGGAATCGCCTCTACATGATCCGACGCAGATCGACGAAGACCTAGGACAACGATCGAAGCCCGATCGTGGCCCGATCGTGGTCCGATCGTGGTGCTAAAATTGTGCAAATGGGGGCTAAATCCACCACGGAATTCGGTCAAAATCGTCGCGAAAGTGGAGCTGCGTCCTCGCGAAGTGGAACCGCTCCCATCACCCGTGCAAATCGCCCCCACGACCGCTCCAATTGCCCATGATCATCGGGCCAATTTCCCTCTTTAAAAGCATGTATTTCCCTTCTTTGTTCTTCAACTTTTGATCGACTCGTGAAGAAATTAAGCGAGTTTCGAGGAAGGTCTTAAGTTCTCGTGATCCTCTGCTTCCAAGAGTGTAGAGACGCAGCCATTGAAGCATGATAATCACGATTTCATCTCTTGATTTCATCGAATTTTCCCCTTGAATTCCGAACGTCCACGAGGAAGAATCCGAGCAAATTCGCTTCAATCCACGAGAATTGAGGCCCCATTCTTGCGGCAATCGGGTTAGTAGTGAGGTCCGATCGATTATCAAGAGGTAATTTGTATTATTATTAGGTTTAGATCTTTAATTTTGCAAATTAGTTCATAGTGTTCTTCATTTTCCCCAATTTTAGGTCTGAAAAGTTGCTGATTTTGAAAAAAGGATATCTCTTTGATTATAATTCCAAATCACTTGATTTTGGTTTTATTGGATTCCTCTTTTCATCAGCTTTCCGTGGATAGCAAATTCATCAAACACCAAGTTCATTTGGCCCTTCAATTTAATAGTTGACCATAGACTGTTCATCTTTCATCAGAAGTCAAACGTTGACTTTCGGGGTCAATTACTTTTTATTGACAAATCAGAATTTGATAATTTCGATCTTGTTGGATTCCTCTGGTTCTTAGATTTCCATTGACATATAAATTGCAAGATTTGGATTTCATTTGGGCATTCAATTTGAAGATTTCCTTTGAGGTGTTAATTTCGGGGATTTTCTGATCATTGATCTTTAATAATTCATAATAAATCCATTTCTTATCCAAAATTTACGAATTATATATCAATAAATTCCATTTTCTCTCTAGTTTCCAAATATCTATTTCGTAATATTCTGATTCTGTTTTGTTCTCTGATTTTACAGTACACCTACTATTGGTCAAAGTCAATGCTTTGACTTTGACTTTTGACTTTTCTCTGTCAAATCCGATATTTCAATTCTTAAAAGTTGTTATTAGGTCTATTTATATCATTTCTATTCATCACATATTATTTTCTCCTATTTAAAACTTCTTTTAAACCTAAGTTTGACCAAGTCAACTTTGTGATTAAAGTCAACCCTGCTCTCTGTGGATCGACCCGATACTTACCCAATACTTGATTATTATATCTTGTGGTGGCGTACAACCCCCGTCGCCACCAAGGCATGACACTACGGCGCCGGTGGAGCCGACACCTACGCGCGTCCAGCCCCCTCGACAGGCGAAGACGAAGGATCCCGAGTTTCACTACACCAAGTGAGACCCTCTTCTCGCCACGAGCTCGCGCGCTTGGAGCTATCTTTTCCGTTTTCTATTTTATTATGACTTTATTTAGCCCGCACGTGTTTAAGCGGGCCTTTGCATGTCTCTCTCTCTCTCTTTAGGCCTTTGGGTGGGTTTCCCTTTGTTTCGGGACCCTAGCATAAGGCCCTTTCCCTTTTGTGAACCTCTTATTCTATTTCTATGAGTATGGGTGTGGGTTGTGGGCCTCAAGTGGGCCCTTTCCTCTCTTGGCCCGCCAAGGGCTCTATAAGAGGGGAAGGGACCCCCCCACAAACCCTAGCCGTCATTTGAGAAAAAAAAGAAGGAAGAACCTCTTCTCGAGTGGCTGCTCATGGAAAGCTAGGGAATGAGTCCAACCGCCCGACGCCGCCGCCGCCGCCGCCGCGGCACCGATCGTGCCGCCGCCGCCGCCGCCGCCGCCGCCGCCTCCGCCGCCACTCCTTGCCCTAACTCCGGACTCGCTGAACGCCGCCGCCATCGCCGCCGCTCCAAGCCGCCATTGCTGCCGCCCCTAAGCTCCGCCGCCGCCGCCGCCGCGCTAGTCGCCGCCGCCGCCGCCGCCGCCGCTGCCGCTGCCGCAGAACTCAGCCGCCGCCGCCATTGCCGCCCAAGGCCGCCGCCATCGCCGCCGCGCAGGCCATCAACCCCCTCCCCGGTCGCCGCCGCGATCCGCAGCCGCCGCGCTCAGCGCCGCCGCCGTCGACGCTGCCGCCACCTGCCCGTCGTCCGCCATCACCGCCGACCTTCACAAGTCCCCTCGCGCCCCTCCTCCGCTCTTGAATCGCCGCCACGAACCCCCCCTCGCCGTGCGCCGCCCTGCCTCCCTGCAAAGACGCCCTAAACGCAAGGAAGAAACTGAACGATTCCCGCTGAGTCGACTCAGCGGGAATCGGCCACCCTGGATCGCCCTCCTCCGGCCCCCTCAAGCCGGTCCGAGCCAGCTGAACCGGCCCGGACCGCCCTGGTCAGCTGCGGCCGCCCCAGATCCGGCCCGAGCCAGCCCGCACTCATCCGGCTCGCCCCTTGTCGGGTCAAGCCGCCCAGGCCGACCCCAGCTAGGCCGGTCCAGTCCCTCCCCCAGGCCGAATCCGGTCCAAGCCGGTCCAGACCGGCCCGATCCCGACCGGTCCAGACCGCCTGGGCCGTCTAGCCAATCCAGAGCCGGTCCGGGACCGCCCGAACCGCCCACCACGGTCCCAGACCGGCCCAGGGACAACCGGCACCGGTTCGGGACCGGCCCCGAGACCGCCCTGAACCGGCCCAGACCGCTCCGAACCGGCCCCGGACGCCGCCTCCCGCCTTCCCGTGTTCGCCGCGACCCGTCCTGCTCGCCACGACTCGTCATCGCCCCGCCCCGCGCTGATCGCTCCTCCGCGCTCCCTCGCCGACTCGCCCCGGCGTCCGACCTCGCTGCCGCGCCTGACGACCACCCCCGCCCCGACCGACCGGGCTCGCGCCCCGCAGGTTAGGCATGCATTCCCCTCTCTCTTACTTTGAAGTTCTATACATCCTTCAGTACTTCCCGCACTTGTTTCCTCCGCCCTCGGACCTAGTTAGGCTGAGTGACGTCTGGGTACGGGATTGGGATCGTGTTCGAGTGTTCGACGAGTTGGATCGACGACCCAGCCCACGGAGGGGCCCCTACGTGGCGGCCCCACATCCAGACAGGCGTTATGATGATCGCCCGACTCAGGGTGGTCCCTCGAGGGACTACCGCCCGGACGAGTCTGGCCTGAGAGGTGCCCGCCCTTACGATGATCGCTGTGATTATCGAGGTGATCGCGCACCAGTAGTCTCCGCATACGGAGCTCAGGATCATGGGTATCCCGACCGCCGAGTCAATCCACCCCGGCCCCGTGATTATTATCACGATGGCGAGTACACCACCGGCGCTCGAGGAGACCTGCGTCGCCGCGGAGACTATGATCCCCGACCGGAGTATTCCCGCCATGATCCTGATATTCCCCAGCGCGCACCACCGCGCCCGGACTACGCCGACCCCTACGATCGGGAGTATGACCACCGGCATTACCCCAGCCCGCCACGACATCAGCACGACGATCGAGATTTCCACGACCGACGTGATGACCCCGATCGTCGTCGAGAGGACCATCGCATTCGTATGCAGAAGAGCGTGAGGGTTGAGGTCCCTGTCTTTGATGGTTCTCGAGAACCCAAAGACTTCATTGATTGGGAGTCCAGCATGAACTCCTATTTCCGCTGGTACCGTATGGACACCGACCTCTGCGTTGAGTACGCAGAGATGAGACTTGGCGGACAGGCCAAGATCTTCTGGGAGAACGAGTATCTAGCCGCCGAGAGGCGAGGGCTCCCGATCACTACCTGGGCCGAGATGGTTCAGAAGCTGCGGAACAAGTATGTTCCGCGGCAGTACGAGGCGACACTCTTCCTATCGTGGCTTGACCTTCGACAGGGCAAGTCACCTGTGCGGGATTATATACAGACTTTTGAGGAGTGTCGGATGAGGTGTCGATTTGTGGAGGATCCACGGATCGTCATTGGCCTCTTCACACACGGGCTGACCACCCGTCTTCGGAATGAGGTGCTTAAGAGCTGTCCTTCCGAAGTTGACGAGGCCTACCGCATCGTGGAGCATATGGAGAGGCCTGGAGACGACGCCCCGGTGACGACGACCCCTCAGACCACCCGGGCCCCGTTCACCCGCTCCACGACGGCTACCACCCCATCCCAGCCTCGACCTAGTGGCGGGAACAGCCGGACTGTCCCGCCCACTTCAGTGGGGTCAGCCCCAGCTCCACGAGCCGCGACGACGGATTCGTCCCTCCGTTCGACCGCCGTTGCCCCTCCGCCCATCACTTGTTTCAAGTGCCAGGGTAAGGGACATCGGGCCAGCCAGTGCCCGTCTTCGAACCTGCTCATCGGGTTAGAAGACGACGCCCCAGACTACCCAGTAGGTGATGACGTCATAGGAGACGACGTCTACGTCGCTGACGATGGGCTAGAGGAGGAGTGCTTGGATCCCTACGTCATTGGCACCATAGAGATCACTCCTGCGGTTTCCTCTCAGCTCCCGACGGCACACCAGGAGGCTTCGGTAGCCAGTGTCGTCGTGCCGACGCCCAGCCGCGACGGCCCGCCGACTCGGTCTCCCTCGGATCATACGAGAGGCGACGACGTTTCAGGTGAGGACGTCTACATTGCTGCCGACGGACTAGAGGAGGATTGCCTGGATTCGGACGTCCTTGGCTACATCAGGATCGCCCGTGCTACGTCCTCCCTCTCCCCCTCGGCACCTTACGGGTCCCCGGTAGTCAGTATTGCCGTGCCGAGCCCCAGCAGTGGCACGCCAGGGCCCCAGCCCTCCCCGGACACGATCTCCGGAGCCCGACCCCCATCCGCGAGGACCCGCGCCGCACCCACGTCGACACCCGGCGCCTCCTCCCTGACGGTGGATCAGGCCGGTACCTCGTCACCGACCCCTGATCCGGTAGCCGATTGCGCACTTCGCACGTCGATCTTTTACACTTATGTGAAGATCAATGGGCAAGTGTGCAAGTTGATAGTCGATAGCGGCAGTTGCGTCAACGCCGTATCAGACACGATGATTCCACGGCTTGGGCTATCGACTCACCCGCACTCGACACCCTACGACATGTCTTGGATCGATACTACGTCTCTTCCTGTGAGAGTCCAGAGTAGGGTGCCTTTGCGGATCAGCACTTATGACGATATAGTGCTTTGTGATGTTATCCCGATGAAAATCGGGAGCATCATACTTGGGCGACCGTGGTTATACGACCACGACGTCCAGCTGGCAGGAAGGGCAAACACCTGCACCTTCATGCACCGTGGCCGTAGAGTTGTGTGGGTCCCCTACACCGCCCGGCCACTTGCTCGGCGCCTACCGCCTCCTCGAGTTGGACTTATGGTGGTTCGAGGTCCGGAGTTCCAGCGGAGTATCCGGGACGAGCTCGCAGACACCCCGGTCTGCTTTGCCTTAGCTCTCGACGTCCCCACTGGAGCTGACCCACCTACGCATTCCCCCGAGGCTGAGCCGATCCTAGCGGAGTTCGGAGACGTATTCCCGGAGGACCTGCCCGGCGAGTTGCCGCCGATGCGCCATATCCAGCACGCGATCGATCTCGTGCCGGGAGCTTCCCTCCCGAACCTGCCCCACTACCGAATGGAGCCCGCACGCTACGAGGAGCTGTGGCGACAGGTTCAGGAGCTGTTGGCGAAGGGTCTCATTCAGGAGAGCCTTAGCCCCTGTGCGGTACCTGCCCTTCTTGCGCCAAAGAAGGATGGTACCTGGCGCATGTGTTGTGATAGCCGTGCTATCAACAGGATTACGGTCAAGTACCGTTTTCCAATTCCGCGCCTGCAAGACTTATTCGACATGATGGGAGGATCCGTGGTCTTCTCAAAGATTGATTTGAGAAGCGGATACCATCAGGTGCGGATTCGCCCTGGAGATGAGTGGAAGACCGCCTTTAAGATAAAGGATGGTCTATATGAGTGGCGAGTGATGCCGTTCGGCCTCTCGAACGCGCCTAGTACGTTCCAGCGGCTGATGAATGAGGTCTTGCGCCCATTCATTGGCAAATTTGTCGTCGTCTACTTCGACGACATACTTATCTACAGCCGCAGTCGAGAGGACCACCTCCACCATCTCCGCGAGGTCTGCGATGCACTTCGACGGACTCATATTCGACGTGCCCCGATTTCGGCCCCATTGTCCATGCCCTCGAGCTTGGCCCCAGTCAGGAGCACCGTGACTACCTCCAGACAGAGGGTTACCTATTCTTCAGGAATAGGTTGTGCGTTCCTCGCACGTCGCTCCGGGATCATCTCACTTGGGAGTGCCATTCCGGAGGTCTTGCCAGCCATTTCAGCCGAGACAAGACGATTACGGCAGTAGAACAGCAGTTCTATTGGCCGAGTTTGAAGCGCGATGTCGGGAACATCGTCGCTCAGTGCAGGGTGTGCGCCTTCGCCAAGCAGGTCAAGAAGAATGCTGGCCTCTACACACCGCTTCCCGTCCCGACGCGACCATGGGACGACGTGAGCATGGACTTTGTGCTCGGACTGCCTCGCACGGTTCGTCACCATGATTCCATCATGGTGGTAGTGGACCGCTTTTCGAAGATGGCCCATTTTGTGCCATGTTCGAAGACAGCTGATGCCACGAGAGTGGCCCAGTTGTATTTCCGGGAGATAGTTCGCTTACATGGGCTGCCCAAGTCCATCGTCTCGGATCGCAATGTCCGCTTCGCGAGCCACTTCTGGCGGACGCTGTGGAGCATGTTGGGGACCAATCTAAAGTTCTCGACGGCGTACCACCCTCAGACAGACGGCCAGACGGAGGTCGTCAATCGGAGTTTAGGAAACTTGCTCCGATCCTTGGTGGGGGATAACCTCACCACCTGGGATCTAGTTATCCCGCGTGCCGAGTTTGCGTATAACGCCTCGGCGAACCGCACCACTGGCATGAGCCCGTTCGAGGTTGCCCATGGCTTAGTACCCCGCAAACCTCTAGATCTAGTGCCAGTAGACCCCCACATTAGAGCCTCAGAGGATGGCGTTGCATTTGCCCAACATGTGAGTGAGTTGCATGCATACATTCATGATAGGATCACTCAGCAGAATGCAGCATACAAGCAGGCTGCCGACTTGCATCGTCGTCACAGGAGTTTCGAGGTGGGTGACCAGGTGATGGTTCGGTTGAGACCTAAGAGATACTCTCCAGGCACGGCTACGAAGCTTCATGCTCGTAGCGCGGGCCCGTTCCGGGTCCTGTCTCGCGTGGGCGAGAACGCCTACGTCGTCGGCATTCCTCCCTCGTGGGGAATCAGCTCGACCTTCAACGTGGCGGACTTGGCCACTTATTCAGCTCTACCACCTCATGATCAGCCTTACGACCCAGGCCCCTTCTCAGAGAGCGAGTTTGCCCCGCAGTCCACTCCCCCGGTACTACCACCCGATTGGCATGAGCAGGTAGAGGAGGTACTGCAGGAAATAATTGACTTCACAGGGGATGGTGCTTCGCGGAGGTTCTTCGTGCGTTGGCAGGCACGCCCGGCAGAGGATGACGCATGGATCATGGAGGGCGACTTGGCACGCCTACGACCAGACCTGCTCGAGCCGCTGCCCGACACACCCGCTAACTCGACGGAGTCGAGTTCTTCCGACCCCGGGAGGATTGGTGGCGTACGACCCCCGTCGCCACCAAGGCATGACACTACGGCGCCGGTGGAGCCGACACCTACGCGCGTCCAGCCCCCTCGACAGGCGAAGACGAAGGATCCCGAGTTTCACTACACCAAGTGAGACCCTCTTCTCGCCACGAGCTCGCGCGCTTGGAGCTATCTTTTCCGTTTTCTATTTTATTATGACTTTATTTAGCCCGCACGTGTTTAAGCGGGCCTTTGCATGTCTCTCTCTCTCTCTTTAGGCCTTTGGGTGGGTTTCCCTTTGTTTCGGGACCCTAGCCTAAGGCCTTTTCCCTTTTGTGAACCTCTTATTCTACTTCTATGAGTATGGGTGTGGGTTGTGGGCCTCAAGTGGGCCCTTTCCTCTCTTGGCCCGCCAAGGGCTCTATAAGAGGGGAAGGGACCCCCCCACAAACCCTAGCCATCATTTGAGAAAAAAAAGAAGGAAGAACCTCTTCTCGAGTGGCTGCTCATGGAAAGCTAGGGAAGGAGTCCAACCGCCGACGCCGCCGCCGCCGCCGCCGCCGCCGCCGCACCGATCGTGCCACCGCCGCCGTCGCTGCCTCCACCGCCACTCCTTGCGCTAACTCCGGACTCGCTGAACGCCGCCGCCATCGCCGCCGCTCCAAGCCGCCATTGCTGCCGCCCTAAGCTCCGCCGCCGCCGCCGCGCCTAGTCGCCGCCGCCGCGCCGCCGAACTCAGCCGCCGCCGCCATCGCCGCCCAAGGCCGCCGCCATCGCCGCCGCGCAAGGCCGTCAACCCCCTCCCGGTCGCCGCCGCGATCCGCAGCCGCCGCGCTCGCGCCGCCGCCGTCGACGCTGCCGCCACCTGCCGTGCGTCCCGCCATCACCGCCGCCCTTCGCAAGTCCCCTCTCGCCCCTCCTCTGCTCCGGAATCGCCGCCACGAACCCCCCCTCGCCTTGCGCCGCCCTGCCTCCCTGCAAAGACGCCCTAAACGCAAGGAAGAAACTGAACGATTCCCGCTGAGTCGACTCAGCGGGAATCGGCCACCCCGGATCGCCCTCCTCCGGCCCCCTCAAGCCGGTCCGAGCCAGCTGAACCGGCCCGGACCGCCCTGGTCAGCTGCGGCCGCCCCAAATCCGGCCCGAGCCAGCCCGCACTGGTCCGGCTCGCCCCTGGTCGGCTCAAGCCGCCCAGGCCGACCCCAGCCAGGCCGGTCCAGTCCCTCCCCCAGGCCGAATCCGGTCCAAGCCGGTCCAGACCGGCCCGATCCCGACCGGTCCAGACAGCCTGGGCCGTCCAACCAATCCAGAACCGGTCCGGACCGCCCGAACCGGCCCACCACGGTCCAGACCGGCCCAGGACAACCCAGACCGGTTCAGACCGGCCCAGACCGCCCTGAACCGGCCCAGACCGCTCCGAACCGGCCCCGGACGCCGCCTCCCGCCTTCCCGTGTTCGCCGCGACCCGTCCTGCTCGCCACGACTCGTCATCGCCCCGCCCGCGCCGATCGCTCCTCCGCGCTCCCTCGCCGACTCGCCCCGGCGTCCGACCTCGCTGCCGCGCCTGACGACCTCCCCCGCCCCGACCGACCGGCTCGCGCCCCGCAGGTTAGGCATTCATTCCCCTCTCTCTTACTTTGAGGTTCTATATTTCCTTCAGTACTTCCCGCACTTGTCTCCTCCGCCCTCGGACCTAGTTAGGCTGAGTGACGTCTGGGTACGGGATTGGGATCGTGGACCCGGCCGCCGGGTTGACGATCGAGCTTCCCCGACGACCCGAGGCTGCTCTCTCTCTTGCATCGATGGATCTGGGAGGACTCCTCCTCCATCCTACTCGGCGTACCCCAGGAGCGCTGTGACGACGCGCCGGAAGGTTGGCTGCTTACGGAGATCTTAGAACATCATTGCATCATTTAGAACACGTAGATCACCCCATCCATAGCTCCCCCTTAGAGGATATCGCGCCGGACCGATTCACCCCGTCGGTCCTGCATCATCTTGTCTTAGTGAGTTGGGTTTTATAAATTTTGTTTGACCATCGTCTTTGTGTTTTAACGACGCAAGAAAATGACACGTCACTGCCCCATGTTCATTCTGTACCAGTGCTTCTCACCGCCCTCAACAGGTCGCTCCCTCCCGTCGCCTCTGGGTGCTGCCGACAATTCCCCCCCGGTCGTAGCCGCACTGTGATCCCACACCACAATGACTATTCACTAGGTTCTCTCTTGCTGTTGTGACGCGTTCGAGCGGCCTCCCACGATACAACAAGAACGTCGTGAATATTGAAAATATTGAAGATAGACGGACCATCCTCCTGATTAATGATATGGAATCCAATCTTAGTCAACTTCATAAATGAGGCAGATCACAGTCCTAACCTCTTCAAGATAAATAAGGATATAGCTAGTTCGAACAAAACTTCACGGCCTCTAAAACTCCTGAAGACTAATTGATAGCTGAAGAAAATGAAGAAAGCACGGATAATGGTGAGCTCAAAAATTTTATAACTCTTCTCCCCTCAACTATCGGCCACCACGGAGGCTGTAATGACACCTAAGGGCCTTCACAAAGAACTGATAACATGTTATATTTACATCATAAAACATGATTTTTAATGCACATTAAAGTATAAATAATTTCATTTCCATGCATGTTATCATACTTATATGTATTTTTCTATTATTCTATGAAAAAGTCATTATAATCTCAAAAATACTCTAATTTAGGGTTAATTTTCATAAATTAGAATTTAATAATTTGATAACCCATCTTTTTCTTGAGAT
>CM044110.1:15927207-15965824 GCA_024174645.1 Lemna minuta | reverse complement strand
AAGATTCACACAAAAACTCAAATAAAGAGAAACATGGTAAGATTTTCTTAAGCTTATAAATACAAAGATGACAAGTCTTTGATGTCACAAAATAGAAGAAGAACCAGAAGCACTAGAAAACAAGGCAAGAAGTCTGGAGGAAAGGGTATCTAACATGAGCTCTTAGTCTCCCACAACCATTCTTATGTCCCAAACCAATCCTCTAACTGATATGAAGGCCATGGAAGACACAACGAAAAGGGTATGGCAACAGAGTTAAGTATATGGGTAATGGTACTATTAGAAAGAAGGTTTGTTGGAAAGCTAGGAACATATAAAAAATTATGTAAAGCAAGGTAGGGAATGGTTTGGTCAATCCAAACCCTGAGTAAAGCGTGAATGACCATCTTTAATGGATACGAGTGGATAAGTAGTGGTAGGACTAAGGGAGGAGAGGATGGAAGGGGTTCCAGTAATATGAGCCGAAGCCCCTGAGTCAATGAACCATGATGATATAGAAGAAAAAAAGGCATGTGTACTTGAAGCAAAACCTAGGATGGTGATCATTGTAGATGCTTGAGATTGCTTCCATGCTTTGTAGTCTTATCTTGATCATCTTTGCCTTTGAGTTTTCCACAAATTTCTATGAGGTATTTATAACAATGTCACCAAAACATCAATGTGGTACCTTTATTGTTTCCTTGGAAAATTGTATCATTTGCCATTTTTCGGTCCTTGAAAATCTAGAAAAATAATAGTAATTGCATCAAAATCCTCAAAAAAGAAAAAAATTATGATTGGGCTGCACACACTATCGTTTGTGTATTGAAATAGTTTCATCTTTATGAGTATCTCTAACAATTTGCCTTCACGCACTTCGTGATTTGGATCCCTTTCATTGTTCGATTCAGCACGCTCTCTTCTACTCAAATTTTTGTCTATATCTTTACCCACTTGCCTTATTCATTTACTCTGTTATTTAGTCCTCTCATTATTCTCATGTAAGCACTCCCTCATATTTGACTCATATCTATCTCATCTTGCCTTCATCATCTCCTAGGTAAATGGATTTTAGTCCTTTCCTTGTTCTCTTTAGCATGCTCTATTATAGGGTGCTTACAGCTCCATACCCCTTATTCTTTCTTTTCTTTGAAATCTACTCATTGACTCAGCGTTTGTATCCCTTCTAGCCTACTCTATAAGCGAATTTTGGTGTCCTTGAAAACACAAAGTTATGCGTAAAAAATAAAGTCCCAAGTCACTGAATTTATAAAAGAATTTAAGTACAACACTTATGTGAGGTTGACTCCACAAGGAACTAGGGATTAAAACAAAAGATTATATGCAAGTAGTAGTTTAGAAAATTACAAGGTTTTTAAAATTAAGAAAATTATGGATTTGGAAAAGAGGATGAAAAAAATCATACCCAATGAGTCAAGGAATACATAAAATGATCTGGGAAAGATAGAATTGATGATCCAAGAAATCAATTTGAATAAAAATTGGTGATTAATCACCAAAAATTGCAAAAAAAAAACTTTTATAGTTGATCTTAGCCCTTCCTAGATATTGGATTGCCATTAAAAATAGCACGACATCTATGACAATGTCAATTCAACCCAATGGGAGAGAGAACAGTGCATTAGACGAATGTTATAGGTGTCATGCAATTGCTAGAGATCATTAGTGCAAGGGTGGTGATTGTGCCGTGCCACCTTTGATTGATTTCAAGAGAGAGAGAGAGTATAAGAACATTTGCCAGTGTAAGGTGCATGCGAGCAGCTATGTGGGGCACATGTGGTCAACATACATAGCTGCTCGCATGTACCTCACACTATCACATGCCTAACATGATCCATAGGCACCACATAAAGCTAGGGGTTCCTAGCCATCTACCATCTAGCTCCCTTTAGCAGTCTTGTTATCCTAAATTGTGCATATGAGTGGAGGCATGCAACCTCATGTGGCAATGCATCATTGCAAAAACTAAATTTGGTTGAGGAAAATTCAAAACATGGATTTTCAAAATCAAAAGAAATTCAAGAAAATTTAGAATCAATTGTGATTTTTTCTTTAACTTTAAATATTTGTATCTTTCAATGTACTTGTCCTCTTTGAATGGTTAATCTTCACAAATATGCTTCATTTTTATTATTCTTCCATATAACTTCAACTAAAAATATGAAGGGTGTTCGATAATGATATCCAGCTCCCAGCCCATTTAGGGCACCTCCTTTTCACTCTTTATATAAGGACATATGTACTCTCTTTCTGATATTCAATTCTAGGGTTTTCTTCTTCGTATTTTTAACATGGAATCAGAGTCATAACTCCTCTCCCAGTCATCGTCATCGTCTGACTTTGCAATTGCCATCCTTGATGTGTCGCCTCCTCCCACTCTAGCACACTCTCCTCAAGCTCTCATCATCCTCAAGCTTCTCCATCGTCGAACCCTGCAAGCGTCGTTTGTTTCTCCGCTCCATCCGATGCTTTGCAATCGATTGTGGAGCAGCAAATGGACCAGAGCGGCAGATGGAGCGAAGCACTGGCGAAGTAGAGCAGTGGGCAATGCAAAACGCGAGACGCTATGGAGTGGAGCTCGACACAAAGTGGCAGACGCTGCACAACAACATACATGGCGAAGCAGAGTAACAAACGACACACTTGGTGATGCCTACATCCATCATCTTGAAATATTATGAAGACTCCACCAAGAATCTATGACATGGCCTATGAATTCTACTTTCCCTCCAGCCTCTTTAGCTCTGAGTTCTGATACTTGATTACCGCCCATCCCAGCACCTTAGGCTAACACTTACGTGATTCTTTCACATGTAGTGCTTCCTACTATGTGACGAGACGAATCCGCGTAGTCATTAAAAACATGGAAAAAAGTGTTTTCAAAAAAACTTCCAAACTCACAAATTTAAGATTAAAATCAAGAATTTAAGAGTATAGCGATGAATAAGGGTTGAATCCACAAAGAATTAAGGTATTTTTATGTATTCTTTAAGCTCAATCAAAATCGAACAAGGAATTGAGGTGAGAAATTAGGGATTTTAGTAATTTTAGAAAGAGAACTCAAAAAAGAATCTAGGGAATGAAAAATCACTTTATTTGGATCAAGATTCGCAGAGAAATCAAAAATCAAAATTAAGGTAAAATTTCCAAATGCGAAGAGAGAGAAAACCAAAATTAAATCTATGATTAAGCCAATGTATGATTCTATATTAAAACATAATGACAAAAGCCAAATGATTAGGAGAAAAACACATAATCTAACCCAAAGTCGCGCTCAAATTGATCCAATTGATTGCCAGATCAAGGGCTTTTCATTCCGTGATTTTGAAGCCAAAATTTGGCATTTAATAGGCAACTTTTCCTCATTCTTTCGACAAAATCTTGATTTCAGGCACTCTCTCGACATGGAAATGAGTCTAGAAGATGAAGCAATCAAGAGATTCAAGGATTGACATGTCTAATCAATTCAATAACTCAAATCATCTAAGAATATATTTCTCGTCAAAGAGAGAATTTATAATGGTTTAAAATTGGGCATGACCGTCAGATCTTCTCCTTGATTAGATTAACAGTCACGATGGAATCTGAAGAGATGAATCATTATGGTTAATTGGCAACCTTCAGATCTTCATCGAAGCGTCAAGATTGGGCTACGTGATCGTATGAAGAGAAAGCGTCACAAGATCTTGTCAGTTCTATCATGAATCAATGTTTTAGATTCTTAGATGGCTCTTCAAATCCTGGTAGTTATAACTCCTTAGATGAATGGCCAAGATTGATATTTTTAATAAAACAAATCAATGTCCTCTCAGCTACAGCTACATACCCCCCTCACTTAAGTAAAAATGAGGGCTGAGATTAAATCACATTAATCCACGTCGATCAAACGATTCAAAGCAGGCCACATCACCAGTGAGGATATAAAAAGAAAGATAGTTTCACATGACAAAAATAAACGTAATCTGACATGTATATAAAGAGTGTGTCTTAATGGGCTTAGCTTATATCCTGAAAAGGATGATTAACCCACTAGTCACACATACGTGTGCGCGCACATGCGCACACATGCACACACATACATCGCCATGTGGCGTTTACACACATTGCCACGTGGCATGTACACACGTTTCCACATGGCGATGCCCAACCATCTCAACTACCACGTCAATGTGCGATATAAAAATATTTTTTTTCATTTTAATATTCCAAATAAATCCAAAATAAATGTAGAAAAATTCTTGAAAAATCCCTAAAAATTAGAAAATTCATAACTTTTAAAATACAACTCCAAATTAATGTAAATTTTTTTGATGGATTAGTTAAATTAAAAAGTTAAATTTAATAAATAACAAGAGACTAAATTTTTCTTTTAAGAATACACTCATTTCTCTTATAAAATAAAACTTAGAAAAATAAATAAGTGTATAAAAAGTATTTTTCTCTGATTATTTAACATTAAGACCCAATTATGAGCTCAAATATAGATGGGAAAAATATACTCTTAAATATATTATTTAAAAATTCATAACTATCCCTAAATAATATATTTTTAGATTATAACTTAAAAATGTATGAAATGATAGATATGCACTTAAAGTATGATAACATGCATAAGAATGAAATGTCTGATGCCTAAATTTGCATTAATAATCACATAATTACATGTATAAATTGCATGTTAGCACTCTTCCAACTTCTATGCCTTGTCTTTCATTCAAGACACAACTTACTCCACCAACTTATAATTTTACGAGACATAATTGCATGGCATGGGTTTCTAGTTTTGAGCTCATCCTTGAGTCTCATAGTCTTCTTCATCAACTAACAGATGACCCTCCACCACTTCTTCATCAAAATGTATGAAATCAGACTCAGCCATCAACACTTGAATGTCTTATAACATTGAGAAAAGCATCATTGAGTCTCTTGCGTGCTTTAAGCTAACACGCTTGACGAATCGTTTTCGTGCGTCGTTAAAACACAAAAACGTTGGTCAAACAAAATTTCTAAAACCGAACTCACAAAGCTAAGATATAAAAATCAAGTATTGTGTAAGTATCGGGTCGATCCACAAAGAGCAGGGTTGACTTTAATCGCAGAGTTGACTTGGTCAAACTTAGGTTTAAAAGGAGTTTTAAATAAGAGAAAATAAGATGTAAGGAATGGAAAGGATATAAATAAGCTAAATAAGAAGTTTTCAGAATTTAATTCTCGGATTTGACATAGCAAAGTCAAAAGTCAAAGTCAAAGCGTCGACTTTGACCAACAGTCGGTGCTCTGTAAAATCAGAAAATCAAAAAGAGTCAGAAGATTACGAAAATTAGATATTTAGAAACTAGAGAGAAAATGGAATTTATTGATATATAATTCGTTATTTTTGGATAAGAAATGGATTTATTATGAATTATTCAAAATCAACTATCAGAAAATCCCTAAAATTAACACCTTAGAGGAAATCTTCAAATTGAATGGTCAAATGAAATCCAAATCTTGCAATTTCTCTGTCCATAGAAAGCTAAGAACTAGAGGAATCTAACAAGACCAAAATTATTGAATTCTCAGTTGTAAATCAAAAGTAATTGACCCCGAAAGTCAACATTTGACTTTTGATGAAAGATGAACAGTCCTTGGTCAAACGTCAAATTGGAGGGTCAATTGAACTCGAAATTCGATGAATTTGCTATCCACGGAAAGATGAGGAAAAGAGGAACTGAAACAAGAATCAAGTGATTTGGAATTATAATCAAGGAGATATCCTATTTTCAAAATCAGCGATTTTTCAGACTCGAATTTGGGGAAAATGAAGAACACTATGAACTAATTTGCAAAATTAAACTTCTAAATCTAATAAAAACTCAAATAACCTCCCGATAATCGATCGAATTTCACTACTAACCCGATTGCCGCAAGAATGAGGCTTCCATTCTCGTGGATTGAAGCGAATTTGCTTGGATTCTTCATCGCCGACGTTCAGAATTCAAGGGGAAAATTCGATGAAATCAAGGAGAAATTCGCGATCAATCCCGCTCCAATTGCTTCGCAATCAAGTCTAAACGCGGGGGATCACGATGAACTAGAGATCTTCCTCGAAATTTGCTTAATTCCTTCACGGATCGATCAAAAGTTCAAGAACAAAGGGAGAATACATGGGTTTTTAAAGGGAAATTTTGCCCAAAAATTACGGTTGTTTGGTGCGGTCGTGGGCGCAGAATGATGGCGTCGTGGGAGCGATTCCTTTAGCATAGATTATGGCTTCAATTCTACGACGCCACGACCCCGATTAAGTGGCGAATTAGCCCCGATCGTGGCCACGATCGCGCGACGATCGTGCCACGATCGCACGGCGATCATGCCATGATCGCGGGGCGATTGGGCCTTGATTGCATGGCGATCGGGCTCGGATTGCATGGTGATCGAGCTTAGATCGTGGAGCTTCCACCAATGATGCTTCTGACGCGGCGATCGGCGACAATCGTGGTTCTTCGCGAAAGACGTTAGCCGTTTGATGAAGAACAGGTAAGCCGTCCGATGATTTGATGAAGATCTGATGCACCATAAAGCTTCACGTGTTGCTCCCCCTTTGATGGAGATTGGACGACTCTCGTGATGTCGCGTGTCATAAGGTATGCCCTCTGATCAACTTCACTTACACGAGAATTCCCGCACGTGCTTCATTAATGATCGCGTGGACTTGGGTCCACGCGATTTCTGCCATCCGATCGCATCCGTCGCTTGCGCTGCGTCCACGTCGCTTGCAATAGGTAAGATTCCGCGGGACATAGTCCCACACGGACTAAATTATAAAGAACTGACGGATATATAATATAGAGGGCCTTATACGGTTAGCTTAAATTCCTCTATGGAATGCTTATAAGTACTATAACCCTTATATAATATGGAATATAATAAATACACGTGTATACGTGTCATCCGTGCGCCATGCGTGGGCCACCCGCAGCCCTGCCACGTGGCCTCAGAGCCACGTCGCATCCGCGCGGTGGTCCCGCGTGCCACGTCAGCTCGTCACCACGTCAGCTCGCTGCCATGTCAGGCGCGCGCCACGTCAGCATACGGGTTTCTGTGGACCAAAATACCCCCCTTTTTTCGCTATTTAAATAAGGAAAATATAAATAAAAAATCAAATAAAAAATCAGAAAAAGGCATAAAACTTCAGAAATTCATAATTTAAAATATACAACTCCTTTTTAATCCAAATTTTCTCCATTGGATCACAAATTCTTTTCTTTTTAATATCATGTCATTTAAAATATATTTTGAAGGAAGAAATCAAGATGAATTAGAATTTACTTAAATCATTTCTCATTAAACATTCTAAATCATAAATTCATCCAGAAATTATTCTTCCAAACATTTACTAAAGTCAAAAATCATTCAATAACAGAGATTAACTTCTATTAATTTAAACTTAACAAAAGATTAATCATCTATTAAGCATGAAATTATCCCTAATTTATGCATAAATATCAACTTTAGTGAAATGACATGCCAATGGAGAAAATTCCTAAAAAGTATGATAACATGCATCATATTCACATAAAATGAGCATGAATCTTAGTTAATTAGGATAAGAATTCAAGTTATAAATGCATGTTATTACACGCTCCCTCTAGAAAACTTTTGAAACTGTGTATGCCAACTAGATAAATATCAATTATGTGATCGAGATCTTTAAGTCCCTTCTCACCTACAAGCAAGGCGATCTCTTCAAGACAACTTTTCCAACTTGAAGGCCTTAATTCTAGAGGTCAATCTTTGTCAGTCACCTATCACAAACCCAGTGACATTGAAGTGTTATCAAGAGGAGCTTTATGTTGGCATCTACTTGAGCGAGCTTCATCCCTCCATAACATCCTAGATTTAAGGCTCTCTTCTCTCTAGTGATTGTGTACCTAACCTCATTACTATTTTCTTTGTCACCCCTTGCATCACGGCTGGTAAGTCTTCCTTCCCTCTCTCTTCTGCTCCAAGCGATATGACTCCTCCTTCAGCTATGGCGGTTTTGGCTGCTTGGGCTCGTGATGATGGTCTCCCTCCTTGCTTTGATGGCAATCATCCTCCTCGTAGGCACTGCCACAAATATTTTTCACCATGTCTATACTGTGGCAAGAAAAATCATCTTGCCAACAAATGTTGAAAGCAATTTGGCAAGCCTCCAACTGCCCAAGCAGTTGTGACTCCTTTCTCTAGCTTCGTCCAGTACTCCTACTCCACAGAATCATCTGACCTAGAGGTCAACTAAGTTTGATGTGTTTCGCCGATCTAGGAGTACCGACGCCTCATCTTCTGCTAGCCTTGTTTTGCTTCTCGCTCCCTCCACGTCAAGTACACCTTTCTTCCTGTTCACCATTGTAGACTTCCTCGCTCCTATCGTTATCTCACCCTTGCTGGCATCTGAGGCTCGAAAAGCTCTCCAAATCTTCATCCAAAATAATGATTGCAGCGGAAGGTGTTGAATCAAAACATGCAACATCGCGGAAGCACCAAGAATGGATGATCTCATCATCCATTCTAGGTGATCATATCATCTAGTATGCAATAAAATTCATACTTACTTGGATCATTTGAAAGAGTTCTTCAACCGTTCAAGCGTCCGGCCTCTAGCGGTATCCACACAGGCTCCAGACGATCGGATCTCCTCTTGAACACTCGTCACCACGAGAGGAAGAGAAGAGGGAGGAGAAGTTCCACTAGGCTTGCATGGGCATCTCTATTATGGTCGTTCTCCCCCTATTTATAGACTTTGGGAATGTGAACTTTTCACAAAAACCCTTATTATTATGTCTATATCCACCGACGTCCATTGACCTTATGTGTGTGACCCTCTAGGTCCATATATCTCGCCAGTTAATGACTCTATCAACCCAATAACACTTATTGGTCCTTCTTATCAATTAACTATATCAACATATAGATTAATTGAATAAGGATCGATTTAACCCAATCGACAGGTTGAGTCGCCAGCCCGGTGGGTGCCAAGCTACACCACGTGCTCTAGGAGATATGGAGTATATTAGAACTCTTTCATGGAACCCTACCGTCATTGGTTACCGTGTACGTATAATCCTTCATCCACACGAGACTCATGAATGACTTAGGGTATGGTTAATTGTCAAACCCTAATCCGTCACTCAATTTAGTACTGATGCGAGTAAGAAATCATTGAGAACAACTTCTCTAATATTTCTGCTACCTTGGCCAAGGATTTAACCGCATCTCATTCCTTGAGTCGATCTCCTCATATACCGAGGGTGGATGATCCCATCTTGACCACACAATCATCTTCGTGGACTTCATGTCGTATCCAATATATGACGTTTTAGATATCCCGTGACTAGGGATTCGTAAGTCATAATCAAAACACGATCATCCATCAACAAGATGTCTTTGGTGTCTCAAGTCAAAGGACCACATACACAATCATGACATGAATCAACCTGATTGACAATTAGGTATATTACCATTCAGGGATTCATACGGATCAATTCAGTGAACTCTTTCTCCAAAGAGCACCCACTATCTATCCTTAGTGTCTCCACACCGATGGCTATAGGATCGGCCATACTCATCATATGAGATGGATCAGATAGTGATATTCTTTCCAGATGATTCGATCACTATATTATGGTCTCATCATAATTCACTTAGTCATTGCACATGCTCATGGACTTCATTGCAAACATCACACAAGAATGACAATGAATAAATTTTATTTCAACGAACATAAACAAGATTGATGGAAGTGTGATTGGCTTATAGGCCACATAATATCCATCAACCCTACCCCCTCCCATCCCCCTATTACTATTACCAAGGGCCGACCTTGTCCGGTCAAAGGCTGTAGTTTTACTCATGTCACTAATTCCCTTTCTCTTCACCAAATCCTCAATGTTCCCCGTTTCCCTGTGAACCTTCTCTCGATTAGGGTCATCACTCATTCTCTTCCTTGTATAGTTACCTTGTTTCCTTTTTATTGCATTCTCCAAGATCTGTATACCAAACGAAGGAATTGTTTGGGCCATGAGAATGGGTGGGACATCTATGGTCTAGTTTATAATGAACCCTCATCAATTCTTTAAGCTCTTTTTGTTATATCTTCAACATCTTCTTCCCTTTTGTGGCATTGCTGTTTAGGCCATCCATGCTTTGACAAACTTAAAAAGACTTTACCATGGCTTTCTGTTACTCAATTTGTGTGCGAGTCATGTTAGTTAGGCAAACATCATTAATCTTCTTACTCTAATTATGTTTGGGGTCCCTCTCGTAGCCCCTATGTTTCAGGTTATTGTTACTATATTGTGTTTTTTGCTCTTAGGTTATCATTATGAGCACCCACTTCATCTCGGAGGCTGTCACTCAATATTCCACTACACTTAAGATTCTTCGTGCCGATAATGCTCTCGAGTCTGTCCAAACCTCTCTTTGTACCTTTTGTGTTTATTGTGACATTATACACTAGACAACTTGTCCTCATACCTCAAAACAAAATGGTGTTGCTGAGTAGAAACATTGTCAACTTCTAGATATCACTCGCACACTATTGATTGAGATGCACATCTCATCTTACCTTTGGCATGATGCCCTCATAACTACTACATATCTCCAAAATCAATTTCCCTGTGCCCCCTTGATGGCGCTATTCCCCTTTGCAATCTCATACCCACCGTGCCTCTCTTTTGCCTTCCTCCTCAAGTCTTTGGATGTACTACCTTTGCCCAGGATCACTTTCCTTCCTTTTCCAAACTCGCCCCTCGCTCTCTTCCCTAGCACTCTTAAAAGTGTACTTGTTGGCTATTTGTGGAAATAGAAAGGCTATCGAGTATACTTTCTTGACACCCATCATTATGTGACTTCTGCCAATGTCACCTTCTATGAAGACTCTCCCTTCTCCTCTCCCTCACTTTCTTTGACTCTTGCTAATGCATCTCCTCCGCCTGGCTTCTCTCTCCTCATCATCTTTCTTGATCCCCTACTTTGGTTCCCTCTCCTCAACTTCCTCTCTCCTCTCCTTCTCCTCTGCTCTCCTTGATTCTACTTGTTTCCTCTACTCTAGATACATAGACGTTGTCCCCATTCTCCAATGTGAGCTCGCCATCCCTATACCTACTCCTCATGCCCCTCTTGATGATCTTCACCTTCCCATTCCCCAGCGTAAGGGTACACGTGCTTGTACTCGTCATCCCATTTCTCACTTTGTTTCTTATGATCGACTCTCTCCCTCTTTTCATGCCTTTGTGATGTAGGATGTTTCCAAAACTTTAATGATGAAAAAATATCTATAAGTGGATTATGAAAGAGAGCTGAATGATTCTATGATGAGTTCACGAAGTGATAAAATTTTAAACGAATCCTACAATATGCAAGAAGATCTAGGAAAGATACCCCTATGGACTTGGAATTATCTCATTGTTATTTCAGATAGTAGTTATGCGATTGAGAATAGAAATTACAAATCAGTCTAAGTTGGACTGACCGATATAGGAATTGAAAGTCCCAATAGGGTGGTGGTTTAACCTAAGAGGGGGGGTGAATTAGGTTATGTGTTAATTTTTATTGTCAATCTCTACTTTTTCTGTTTACTAAGATTCGTTGGTTAATCACTCACTTCTTGTCCTCTCAATGCACCAAATATTATTATACTGGTTGGGGGACCTAATGTCCCTTCATCTAGTCCCGAGTATTGTGGACTCGGAGCCTCAATCCTCACCAAATGAAACCTAATCCTCTCACCCCTCAAATGGGTGAAGGAAAATGTTCAAATACAAGGGTTTAGATTTTCCCTCAACAGCAAACCTAACACTCACCTTTACCTGTCCCTACAGCACTATCCTCAAGGCCTCGACCTCCTCGGCTCCCGAACGCCCTGACTCCCTCAGGCGGATCTCCACACGATCGATCGTCCCTTCACGCCCTATCGTGCCTCTTTCGCTCGTACCGCTGACCACCGGCCAAATTGAGACCTCGTCTTCCGGCTTCACTTGGTCTTCCCGCTCCCAAAGTCTTGACTCCTTCTCGTCTCAACGAATGAGACGCTCCCGTCCTCCGAATGTGTGAATGCAATGATAGGGTTATCTAAATGCTGCTAGCTATATGAGATGACTACAGCAAACAGATGAGAGTGAATTTAAAAATAAATGACACATGAGACTCCAACTTCAGGAGTTGGTACTCTCACCTAGGGTTGACTTTTGACCTAGACTTGACTTTGACTAAAAAGGGTTGACTTTACTAATCAGGGTTGACTTAGACTTATAGTTGACTTTATGACTTCTATTAACTCAAGGTTGACTTTTGACCTAGAGTTGAATTTTTGACTTCTATTGACTTTTTTTACTTCAGCTGACTTTCTATCAAAGGTTGATTTTTTTACTAAATTGACTTTTCTTACTTGAGTTGACTTTTGGTTGACTTTTGACTGAATAGGGTTGACTTGACTAATCAAAGCTGACTTGGTCTGTGAAGGTTGACCTTGACTATCAAAGATTGATTTCTAACTAAGAAGGGTTGACTTTATCTAATCTAGTTGACTTTACCTAATCAAGGTTGACTTGATACAATCTGGTTGACTTTGTATTACTTGGGTTAACTCTTGACCTAGGGTTGACCGTTTGATCGGTGTTGACCTTTTGAGCTACTATTGACTTTCTGGGGAAGGTTGACTTTGACTAAAGGTTGACTCTTTCTAACTAGGGTTGACTCAAACTGGTCAAGATTGACTGTAACTGAAAATGTTGACTGTGTAAATAGAACAAAAAGCTAACACAGTAAGTGAAACCAACTTTAAATCAAAATAATTTACTTATAAGATGAGCTAATTGAGTAAGATAAGTTACCTCTTGGTCTTGGCTGAGAGTTTCAAAAACAGAATGACATGGTAATAAAGATTTTAATTACTGAAAACAAAAGTTTAAATAACAGAATTCTAAATTATCATACCTCTGTTGAGTGTATGTCAGCTGAGATGGTAAATCACTAAAATTAACTTACTACAACAGAGAATTAAGGGTAAGCAGATTTACTAAATGATCAATAACAGACGTTATATAATCAAAGAATTTAATCTAACAATATTGTATGAATGACTGATGGATGTTGTTATCAAGACAGGAATTTAACTCTAAACAAAATAGTATAAGTGACTGTGTACGTATTTAATAACGACAGAGAATAATTCCCAACAGATTTATATTACCGACAAAGAATTAACTCTTAATACTTGTGTATGAATAATTGTCAACTAAGTTTTTGAAAGCATAGAAGTAATACTAATTGACGTACACAACCAATGAATGCAGAGAATGATTGAAGAATAGAACTAAAAATGACAGACTATTGATGAATATCAAACCAACAGCGGAATTGATGAACTTTACGGACGTCAATCAATTAGACATGAATATTCTAGGTTACTGAAAATGATAATAAAGTTTGAGAATAAGCCTTACCAAGTGTCTGATACAGAAAATCAGAGAATATGACTACAATCAAGTATATATGAGGATTTTCTAAATTAATTGTAATGACAACATAGTTTGAGAATAATGCCTTATCGAATATCTGTCACTGCAAATCTGAGAACTATGACTATTCAAAGACTAACAATTACATTAGGGAATGAATTAAATAACTAGTGAAAATAAATATAACGTTGATTAGATAAACAAAGATATAACAATAACTAAGAAACTATTTTGTATTAAAGGAGAAACCCACAACCCAAATATTAAAGACACTCACGGTATGTAAAACTAGGGCTAACAATCTGAGATATAGTTTCACTGCAAACAATGGGTCAACACATGTATGTCTGAGAGAATGGCAGTAAATGATGGAAATTTTGATTCCCGTGATTCTCGCAAATATCTGTAGACTGAAAAAATTAGTTTATTGAGATAATAGAACAACGTCTATAAACCTACGGAATCAGTATAGAGATAAATTAGCCAAATGACAAATGAAACAGTAAATCGGTTGACCGTAAACTGAACAAGAGAATGAATACACAATGAACTAAAAGGGAAACAACTAAAAACAGAGGGATTTCAAATTTGAAAAGTTCGAGTTTGATATTTAGAATCTAGTGAGAGAGTCAAACAAGATGAAACTCAGGCAAGATGGATGAATGATTAAATGAGCGAAAATGGATAAAACAACGCAAGGAACGATTTAAAATAGTACCAAGATTATTTGAGAGTAGAAATCCGAGGATATTGAGATTTTATGACAAGAAACACCGGGAAGAAATGAGGAACGCAGTAAGAAGCTTGCTGTTGTAGAATGTCGAAGATGATCCAGCAAAACTGATGTCAGTATTCTGGAAAGGGGAGGAGCATCTCCTTCGTCTGCCGCCGTGAAGAGCACAAGCCACACAAAGGTTCGTATTTCTTCTTGATCAGAATCACCAGAAGCCAAACGTTTTGATTTTGCAAGCTCTCTTTTCCTTTCCATCTTTTTTTGAGAAAAATCACCCCCTCGAGAAGAAACCCTAATGCTCTTTTTATACTTCAGTTTTTTTGAAAGCGATGATAGATATTTATAATAATATCCTCAACGGTATTAATGCTATGTAGAGTAAAACTCGAGATAATAAATTAAAGATAATAGACTAGAGATATTCACTAATGAGTAAATATAGTTATAGTTAGCTGCATAGCTGCATAGTTTATGATATGATAATTATCATAAGGATATGACCGAATAGATAGCTTTAAAATTCCTGAAATTTAATACACCCATGAACTGAAACAAACATTAGTGGGTTAGTCAAGATAATCATAGAGGGGATAAAATAGTAATAATTCACCTTGATAATATGATGTAGGATAATTTAGAAAAGGTATCTAAATCCTACATATGAGGGAGGATCTATGAATGATATCACTGAAGGAACTAAATAGAAAATTAGATGAGATATTGTAGAAGGTTAATGGGAAATAAGAGATGGATAATGATGATAAAAGTTAATTATGAGAAGAGGAGAGAAATAGAAGATATATAATATGTATTGTTTACTGATTAAGAGGGCTATATGATAATTATATAAGGAGGAGGATATTAGGATTTATAAGGAACTGGATTACGGTTTAAATACTTCAGTGGATGCGATTGGTAAAAGAAATAGAAAAGAGGAATGCACGGACGATGAGTGTGATATGAATTAGCGAAGGAGAGTAAAAGAAAACAAAGAGAATAAAAGAAAGATGATAGTGAGAAAGTTGGAAGTGAGAGGATAATTAGTCGAGGGAATAGTCGCGGAATGAGAGAGTGAGAGAGTGAAGACAGAAGAGAGGGGTTCAGAGATGGGTGAGAGAGCGGCGGAAGGTAGTAAGGTGACGTGGAAGAATAGAGAGAAAGCGGAGAAGTTAATACTGGACTTCTAGATTTCGTAGAACGAACTATCATTACCGGTAAGGAGAGAGGTTTGATTACCTGAACGCAGCGGGGAAGTGACGCTCCTGGATACGCCTGATGATAGGAGATACCCTCGATGACTCTCTGACCGATAGTTTGTGAAAGCGACAGAACGGGAGGGAGAAAAGAAGAAGGATAGAACTCGGGGAGATGGGTGCGGAAGATTCACGGGAAGACGATGGAGATACGGAGGAACACGTGAACGTGATGAACACGAACACAGGGATAAAAAGTAACCAAGAGAACCGATTATCAATAAACAACATCCTTTTGTTTCTTACATTTCTCTCTTTTATAGGAAGAAAGAGCGGTTTTGAAAAGAGAGAATTTAGTCAACGGTCGTTTACGGAACTTCTCGCGGACCGTCTCGCGTCTCTTCGGTTTCCGGTTTTTGCAGGATTGACGATCGCGGAATCGTTTGAATCGTGTGTTGACGCGTGGTAAGTGGCGGTTCTCCTGTTGAAAGAAGGTCTCGAACGAGGTGAGTTAATATCGCCGGTGCTTTGTCTTCCGTGGAGGAGAGGTACGTATAGTCCTTTGCGGATAATTCCTTTTGGTAGGAAGCGTTCGCCCAAGGCAATGTGGAATCTCCATTTGCAGGTATTGACCTGCGGTTGGCTCTCGCGACGGGGTAGAGGGGCCGCACGACGTCTCGTGCGTAGTCAAGATGACATCTTCTCCAGGCGATTCATCTTCACGATTCATCAGATACGACCGACGGTCGACGGGGATGGATGAAGTCTCTTTGCGTGTTTTCATGTGCCGACGATGGACGGTGGTTGAAAGGTGAAACTCCAGCTTCAGTCAGCTCTCTAATCTTCATGCTTCTCCATCGCTCGTTGGAAGACATTAGACTATATCACGCGCTTCATTAAAGGCTTTCACATCAGCTCTTTTCCCCATACTTCATCGTCACGTTCAGTTTCTACAGCATTGGCCACAACTTCTCTTTCTGGTCATTCATGCAGATGTAGATTTTCTTCAAGCATAGGAAACTTGTTTCACTGGGAAAGAGTTCTCCTTGTGACATCTTCTCTCGTGGTAGCTTTGTGTAGAATAACTATCAAATATATGAATGTTCTTCATGGTCTTTAGAAACCATTGAGTCCTTGATGTAGCTGTCTTCATGTTGAACGGTCTTCTTACATGCATGGATTTGTTCATGCAAAAGGCTTGTCTTGAAATGGAGCAATGAGATAATGTCTTCTATTTTAAATATTATGTAGATCTCATATAATTCTATCTAAAGGTGGTTTTCAAAGAGAGGGAAAATACAAATAGATTCCTACTGATTTTTCTTTGAGATCATTAAATAGAAGGATATAAGGTACCTATGATATGGAGGATAAGGTTTGGAGATTGGGGACCCTATTTCAAGGTAAGAGGGTGGTTGACTTGGTCCATTCAAGGGATTCTAATTTATCTAAGGATAAGGCTAACTTCTTTTGACCAAGTCAATCTTTGGATCAGTGTAAAATAAAAAGAGGAAAAGATGAGGGAAGATAATTCCCTTAAGATCTACACTCTCTTTATTTATTTAGAGAGGTCTTCTTCATCCATTTTAAGGAATGGATAATTTCTCAATTTGGTAGATAAGGAGGAGGAGGAGGAGGAGGAGGAAAGGTTCACTTAGAACCCTTGTGTTCATGTTTCAAAATAATTCTCCATCATAATAGAAGAACAATTCATGATAAACAGTGAACTTAGTGAGTCTTTAATGCCTTAATTTATGATACTAGCAATTTAAGAAAGAGAACGTACATCAAAACTAGTGCTCTAGGAGGAATTGAACTCTTGATCACTATAATAGTTTAGAGGATGAGTACCTCAGTTTAGACGTGAAGTCAATGCCCTTGGACTCATCAAACGATCTGAATTATCCTCGAGTTGCTTCTTTACCTGAGATGGATGAAAGGGACAGCAAGGAGGGAGAATAGAGGAGGGAGATAGAACTGGGATTTGAGAGAGAATGGAGAGGAAACAAAGTACACAAAGAATACAGAAAATTCTCCAACTAAGGAAAACAATTTCATTTAAAAACAACATCTGTTATTGTCTTACAATTGTCCCTCTTCTAGGGTGAAGAGAAGAGAGAAGTTAGAGTGAAGTAGTTACACACAGTTAATGATAGTTACAACATCTTTTTGTAGATTGATTTGTGTGTCTTCAATGCTCCAATGTTGGCAGAAGAATGAGAGGTGAAATAGCGTTGACCTTGTGATAATCTTGGTTTTTTGTGGTGGTTATAATGATGGTTACTTGATCAGTTGATAGATATCAGACCAAGTCTTCATATTCTCCAAATCGTGGAGGTCTTGCTTCAAGTATGAGGTAGTTATGATCTATCTTTGTGACTTCACTCCTTGATTGTAACTTCCTTCATGCTGAGTTGTCATGAGTGCTTTGACCACACCTTGACTTCGATTTTATTCATGTATGGGCTTTGACTTTATGTAGAACCCAAAGATATTCAATTCCACAAGTTACTGAAATGTAGATCTCTCATATACTTCTAACTAAAGGTGGTTGATCAAACAATTAAGGGAATATTAAAGCAAAGATGTTTCCTATTGTCTTTGAGATCATTTATTTACACATAGGAGACAATTGACTATAAGAAGAACTCCTCAACAAAATGGTATAGCAAAAAGGAAGAATCAAACTATTTTTGAGATGGCAAGAAGCATATTGAATGATAAGAAATTACCAAATGACTATTGGGCAGAAGTTGTGGCTGTTGCGATTCATATACTAAATATTTCTCCTACAGAGGTTGTGAGGAACATCACCCCATACGAAGCAAGGTTTCATAGAAAACCTAATGTCATCCATTTAAAGGTGCTTGGATGCATAGCATATGCATTAATTGATGAAAATGATCAAGGCCAAAATGGATAAGAAGAGTGAGAAGTATATTTTTCATCGACTATAGCAATGAAAGCAACGGATATCGGTTGTATAATCTAGAGACAAAGAAATTGATGATTACAAGAGATGTTATTTTTTATAAGTCTAGCTATTGGAATTGGGATGAGAGTTCTATGAACATGAAAGTTAAAAATACTAGTCAAGGAATTAACTTTTATCCATTATCATTCAGAGAGGTCTCTCATACGCGTAAATTTACGTATCAAACAAATTTATACTCAACTCTTCAAAATCTGATTTTTAAATTAGAACAGTGGCAAGTCAAGGTCGAATCCACAGGGAGGAAGGTTAAGAGATTGAAATCAAAAGATATTTTTTGGTATTTTTTGATTTAGAAAGCGAAAATGAACAGTGAAAGGGAGAAAATGATCTTGGAGATGAAATGAAACAAACAAGTGCTTCCAAAGTCCTTTCAGATATTAGAAACCCTTGATTGAGGGTGGAAAAGTAATTTTTAGGGTTTATAAATGAGCAAATGTTGATAAATAAATTAGAAAAATAGAAGAAATAGGTAAAAGATGATCCTAATCTAAAGATCGTGATGAAAACACAATCCAGTGATGCTCCCTAACCAAAACATACCTTCGAGAGCCGTATATCTCGCCCGAACTTGGCGTCTTGCATTCAATTTGAAGAATGAATAGAAGAGGGAAAAAACTCACTAAGAATGATGTTCAACACATGAAAAGTGATCCATCGTTGCTTTCTTTTCTTCTGGCTAACCAATACTAGAAGCAAACAACAAAACATTAATAACCCTAAATTTTTTGTCTCTTAGCCTAAATCGACCCCAGCAGATTCGTGATGATCACGCCCACAAAATTTCAGCCCCTAACTCCATCACGATCGTCAGATATTAGGCTTTTAATTTGGATCATTTCTGACCGTTGATCTGGTTTCTCTCTCCTCAGATAGCGCCGGTCAAACTGCTCCACCGGTCAAATGTCGCTGAGTCGCCGAGTCACACGCTAAAAAACAAAATTAGATTTTAAGCATTTCACTCTCTCTCTCCTCTCTCTTCTCCACTCTATTCGCTCTTCTCTCATTTCTCTCTCTCGATGGCGAAAGAAGTTGTCGCGGTGAATCATGGAGAGGAAGAAGAAACTCCTCCCGCCTCTCCTCGCAATGGAAAATTTTCGTCGCGAGAGAGAGGGAGAGAGGGGAGAGAGAGAAAGGAAAAGAGAGAAGGAAGGAGAGGAAGACCCTTCTCGCGACGGAAAAATTTCCGTCGCGCGAGAAAGAGGAAGAAGAAAGACGTTGCAAGAAGAAAGAAGAGGGAAAGAGAGGAGGAAGAAGGAGAAGAAGGAAAGGAGAGAGATAAGAAAGAAAAGAGGCTACGAGAGAGAGACGCGAAGGAGAGAAAGAGGAGTTCTCCCTGTGGTTTCCTCGCGACGGAAGTAATTTCCGTCGCCAGGAGACGCGAGGAGAGAGAAGGAGAGAAGTAGCGGAGAAGAAAGAAGAGAGAAAAAGAGAGTGCGGAGAGAGAAAGAGGAGGATTTTTCTCCTCTCGCCTCTCTTCCACGAGAGAGAAGGAGAGAGAGAAAACTGGGAGAGCAGGGAAGAGCGCAGAGGAGAGAGAGAGAGAGAGAGAGAGAAAGCAGAAGAAAGGAGAGAGAAATGTGAAAAAAAAATAAGGGGTTTTATCACCAGCTACCCCAACCTTTCCCCCGACCCCCAGATCTACCCCAACCTTCTAAAACCATGAGATCTACCCCAACCTTTCAAAAAGTTAGTGAGATCTACCCCAGCTGCTGACATGGCAAAATCGAGGTCTAGTGTGCATCTACGTGGAGTACACGGCGGAGGCTGACGGGGACGGAAGCCAGCTTGGCCGCCACGTGTCAGCCGAGGGAAAAAAATTAAATCACGGGGGAGAAGAGAGAGCGGCGGAGGGGCTCAACTCTTCGCGGAGAACCTCCAGTTGCCGATGCGGCGCTGCTTCTGGCGTGGGCAGATAGCCGGCGGCGGGTTTGGTGTCGCCTAGATAGCTGGAGGGAGGGAGGCGGGAGAGAGAGGGAGGGTGAGAGAGATGTAAGAACTGAGAAGATAGCTGAGAAGAAGACAGAGACTGAGAACTGAGAACAGAAAGAGAATAAGAAAGAGAATGAGTATTGCCTTTGTCAATGATTAATCCTTGTGTCAACTACAATGGCTATATATATAGCCGAAAGATTTCAACTTTCTAATCTTTAGAAAGTTACCGTTGTAACGGTAACTTTCGTCGAACACGTCGAACATGTAGGTTAAAGTACATTAGTACCCTTTCACTTATGCGCGTCTTCATTCGTCCACCTGTACACGATAATTTGTCCACGTTAGCGGCGACCGTTACATTTCTTCGCTTGCTTGTAACCGTATCATCAACCGGGTGCTTCATTTAACACCCTCCCGCAAGCTCAGCGTGGGGCGAACGGTGAGCTTGGACTTCAGTTGAAGGAAGCGACCTTTTGGTAATGGTTTTGTGAGAATATCCGCAGCTTGATCTTTGGTGGATAGGTACCCAATACGAAGCTGATGTGAATTGACTTGCTCGCGAACAAAATGATAGTCAATCTCGACATGTTTAGTCCGAGCATGAAATACTGGATTTGCTGCCAAATATGTAGCTCCAACATTGTCGCACCATAGAACCGGAGTAGTGGAGAGCTGGAAATGAAGTTCGTGAAGGAGAGACTTAATCCAAATGAGTTCGGCAGTTGTATCGGCGACTGCTTTGTATTCAGCCTCAGTGCTGGATCATGCAACCGTCCGTTGCTTTCGAGAGCTCCATGAAATAAGGTTACGCCCAAGGAAGACAAGATACGCTCCCGTAGAACGTCGATCGAGAGGGAGAACTTGCCCAATCTGCGTCACTAAAGACCTCAAGAGCGAGATTAGATTGTGATGAGTAATATAAACCCTGTCGAAATTGTCCCCTTGAGATAGCGTAAAAGATGTTTAACTCGTTGCCAATCGAGAGGAGAGGGATTATGCATAGATTGACGAGCACGATTAACCGCAAAGGATATGTCGGGTCTTGTGATAGTAAGATATTGAAGAGCACCTACTGTACTACGATAAAAGAGTGGGATCAACCGAGTAATGACTAGTGGGAGTTTCGGAGAATGAGCAGGGGGTTAGAAACAGGTTTAGTATTCTCCATGTTCAATTTTTAAGATAGAGATTGCATAACGTGATTGAGAAAGAAAATAACCTGTAGATGTTTTTAAGTAATTCAATCGAGAAAGAAATTCGCTGATCCTAAGTCTTTCATGGTAAAAACCTTCTTTAGAAGAGATATAATGGTAGTGATGCGAGTGTGATCAGGACTAATTAAGAGAATATCATCTACGTAAATTAAGAAAAATAGGGAGTAGAATTGTGATATTTAAAGAATAAGGAGGAATCGAGTCTTAGAGCCTTGAAAACCAATAGAAATTAAATATAAGGATAATTTTTTAAACCATTCTCGAGGTGCTTGTTTTTAAAACCATACAAAAGATTTTTAATTTGCAAACAAAATTGGGAAACCGTGAGTTAATAAATCCCTGTGGTTGACTCATGTAAAGTTGTTCAGTGAGATCGCCATGTAGAAACGCATTAGGAGACGTCCAATTGGTGAATATGCCACTCGTTGACTAATAGCAATAGAGAGGAGTAATCTGACAGTGGTGATTTTGACGACGAGGGCTAAAGGTGTCCATGTAGTCAAAACCATCTTCTTGTGCATAGCCTTTAGCTACCAACCGTGCTTTATAGCGATCGATGGAGCCATCAGATTTAAATTTCAATTTAAAAATCCATCGACACCCAATGATGTTCATTTTGCGGGACAAGTGACCATGTATCGTTGTCTATTAAGGCTTGTTATTCAGTGTGCATTGCTTGTGTCCAATGTGGATCTTGCAATGCTTGAATATGAGTGGATGGTTCTACATGAGGAACTTTAGAGGATAGGAAGCAAGTTGGCAGAGGATGGTGAGTGCTGAGTTTGACGGGTTGTGTCTGAGCGTAAATATCTGCTATTGCTTTTAGCTTTTGAGGAGGTGAAGTAGGAGGAGTAATGGCAATTGGATTGGATGGTGATAGAGAAAGAGATGGCAATGGAGTTGAAGTGGAAGGTTTTTGGAACAAGGAGGAGTTAGATGGTGAGGTATGGATAGAAGGGGAGTCGACTGCTGATGGAGAATCATCCGTTTGAGGGGAGGAGCATAAATCAGCAGGGGCAATAGGATTAGTAATAGAACTAGACGATATAGGTTCAGTGAGGGTGTAATAATGATTGGACATGGACCTAAGATACCAGCATTGTCTCAGTGGAGAGACAGAGATGGAATTTTGACTCGAATGGAAAAAAACACGTTCATCAAATAGTACATCACGAGATATGTAAATTCTATTGGTAGTTAGAGATAAACATCGATATCCTAGGTGCATCGAACTATATCCAAGAAAGACACATTTCTCGATCGATAATCTAACTTATGTGAGGTATACGTCTCGTGTGGGGATAGCATAAGCATCCGAAGGTTTTTAAGAAATATAATCAAAGCGTGCGTTTGAATAAGATTTCATAAGGTGATTGATTTGCCAAAAGTGGAGTGGGCATTCTATTGATCAAGAATGATGCAGTGGTGACTGCTTCATCCCAGAAGGTTGTTGGCAGAGAAGCTTGTTTAAGGAGAGCGAAAGAGGTTTCAATAAGGTGCCTATGTTTTCTTTCAGCAGTGCCGTTTTGTTCAGGAGTGTAGGGACAGGAAACCCTATGATGAATACCATGGAGTTTTAAGTATTTATTTAAAGATTGAAATTCCCCTCCCCAGTCAGATTGAAAGGCACAAAGTTTTTGAGAAGATTGTCTTTCTGCCTTTGTATGAAATTCAGTAAAGATATGAAAAACATCGCTTTTATTTTTTAGGGGAAATAACCATGTATATTTAGAGTAATCATCAACAAAGATCACATAATATTGAAAACCAAAGTGAGAAGTTAGGGGAGCTGGACCCCATACATCTGAATGGACTAATTCCAGTGGTCTAGTACTCTTATGCAAAGAGATTTTAAAGGGCTGTTTGTGTGATTTGGAAGAGCAGCATGCATCACACACAATATGAAAGTTGATGAGTCAACGGAAGTGCAAGATTTTTCAAAATATGTTGTAGAGTTCTAAAAATGTGGATGGCCTAATCTGTTGTGCCATATGTCTGAGTGGGATGCTTTCTCCCCTAGGTACGCGTAGTGCTTCGAATGCTATGCAGGACATAGAGACCGTCTTTATGTGTTCCTTTCAGCAAGTACATGCCTTGTCTTGTTGTCCTTTACCAAGCAAAAGTATGGATGAAATTCAAGGAAAACATTGTTATCAAGAGTAAATTGATGGACGTAAAGCAAGTTTTTTAGTGATGGTAGGAACATGAAGAATGTTTTTTAAGGACAAAACTTTTTAGGTCGAGACGATAAGACTGAATTTCCCGTAGATAAAAATTTTTCATACCTTGGCCGTTACCGATGTAGAGTTGATCTTGCCCTGCATATGGAACCCGGTTGAGAAGATTTTTCTGCATTAGGAGTAACATGATGAGACGCTCCACCGTCGGGATACCAAGTGTTTGTCTCTGTGGGCGTGGTATTTCATTTGTAATAATCATGTTTGCTTGTGGTGTTGGAGTGATAGTTCTGCTCGTGGCATGATTTGTCTCGCCATGGAGGTTGTACAAAATCTCGATTGAATCTTTCATAACAATTAACAACTCGGTGTCCAGGTTTGAAACAGAGCTGACACCTAGGAGTATTTCTCCCTTGATTTCTACCTCGTCCACGGTTTGTTCTCCCACCTCCGTTATATCCTTGTTCGAGCTCGTCCCGTTTGTGTGATATGTGCTGTGGGAGGAAAGATATGTGTTTTTATGTTCTTCAGATTGCCGCTGAAGATGTGATTCATCGCTTTTCAAATTGCAGGCCACATCGTCAAACGTGAGTGAATCAAGAAGCGGATCGGTGCTTGCAAAAAGGATTGTAAGTTGATCCTAACCCCCTCAGTAATGCAAATGTTAGATCGTGTTCATTCATCATACTACCACTTACCCGTAGCTCATCTCCAAGAGAGCTGAGCGAGTTGTACATAATCATCTCATCGTCATAGTATCTTTTCGAAGATTATGTAGCCGTGTTTGTAATTCCATTATTCTTGATTTGGACTTGCCAGCAAAATTTCTGTTTATGGCTTCCCATGCTTCTCTTGCTGTGTTTTTGCCCACAAGTATTGGGAGAACAGATTCGGACAAAGAAGATGTAATGATTGCAAGAACAACTTGATCATTTTTAAACCACGTTTTGTATGCAGGATTTGGGCAGATCCTGCCATCTTTATCCACATGAGACACCATAGGAGGATCTTGATCAACTAAGGCTACAAGATCATATGCTGCAAGCACTGGCAGCAATTGTGTTTTCCATAAAAGAAAATTATCTCTGCTAAGTTTGAGAGAAATAGTCAAACCTGCAGGATTTATGTTGGCAATAGCAACGTGAGGGACGACAGCAATTTCCGAGGAAGAAGAGGAAGCTTCATCAACCGAGTTGCTTGGAGTTTCCATGAGACTATCTCTTGGATAAATGACTTAATGCCGTGGGGCTAATGGCTCTGATACCATGTAAGAACTGAGAAGATAGCTGAGAAGAAGACAGAGACTGAGAACCGAGAACAGAAAGAGAATAAGAAAGAGAATGAGTATTGCCTTTGTCAATGATTAATCCTTGTGTCAACTACAATGGCTATATATATAGCCGAAAGATTTCAACTTTCTAATCTTTAGAAAGTTACCGTTGTAACGGTAACTTTCGTCGAACACGTCGAACATGTAGTTTAAAGTACATTAGTACCCTTTCACTTATGCGCGTCTTCATTCGTCCACCTGTACACGATAATTTGTCCACGTTAGCGGCGACCGTTACATTTCTTCAGTTTGCTGGTAACCGTATCACTGAACTGGGTGCTTCATTTAACAAGAGAGAGAGGGAGGGAGGGCGAGAGAGGGAGGGAGGGAGGGAGGGCAGGGAGAGAGAGAGGAGGGAAGGGCGGGAGAGAGAGAGGAGGGAGGGCGGGTGGGAGAGAGAGCGAGGGAGTGCGGGAGATAGGGAGGGCGGGGAGAGAGAGCGAGGGAGGGTGGGAGAAAAAGAGAGGGAGGGAGAGGGGGAGAGAGGGAGGGAGGGAGGGCCGGAGAGAGAGAGGGGGAGGGCGGGAGAGAGAGAGAGGGAGGGAGGGAGCGCGAGAGAGAGAGAGGGAGGGAGGAAGCGCGGGAGAGAGAGGGAGGGAGGCCGGAGAGGGAGAGAGGAAGGGAGAGAGAGGGAGGGAGGGAGAGAGATGAGAGGGAGGGAGGGAGCGCGAGAGGGAGGGAGGGAGAGAGAGAGAGGGAGGAAGAGAGTGAGAGATGGAAGAGAGGGAGAGAGAGGGAGGGCGGGAGAGAGAGAGAGTTGTCAGCAGCTGCGAGAGAGAGAGAGGGAGGGAGGCTCCATCTCTCACTCTCTTCAATGAAGGTTAGTCATTTATTTTCTTGATTCTCGACTCTGGTGAATTTCTCCTATCTTGAACATCGCGTGGACTTCGGTCGTCTTGATCTTGTTCATCGACGGCAGTATTCTCTCTTCCTCTTCTGTTTCACGTCCTCTACCGCTGGGACGAAACTGTTTCTTGAACGAAGGTTTGCCATTCTTTTCTTGATTCACGAGAGACCAAGAAACCATCCGTTCTCTACTACGGACGAAGAAATGAACGACAGCGGGCCTGAAAGAGAAACGAAGAGGAGAAGGATCAGCGAAGGCAGTTGTGATCACGTTGGGCCTGGAGAGAAGAAGCGATGGTGGACCGAGGAAGAGAGTGAGAGATGGAAGAGAGGGAGAGAGAGAGAGAGTAGTCCGCGGCGGCGAGAGAGAGAGGGAGGGAGGCGAGAGAGAGAGGGAGGGAGGCGGGAGAGAGAGGGAGGGAGGCTCCATCTCTCACTCTCTTCCTCCCTCTCTCACTATCTCTTCCTCATCGCCCTGGCCTACTTTTCCATCCCTCTTGAGCTCTTCTACTTCGCCACCTGCGCCGCCATCTTCCCCTTCCGTTGGATCTTTGGTGGCGTACGACCCCCGTCGCCACCAAGGCATGACACTACGGCGCCGGTGGAGCCGACACCTACGCGCGTCCAGCCCTCTCGACAGGCGAAGATGAAGGATCCCGAGTTTCACTACACCAAGTGAGGCCCTCTTCTCGCCACGACATATTTCGTAGAGCTCGCGCGCGTGGAGCTATCTTTTCCGTTTTCTATTTTGTTATGACTTTATTAGCCCGCACGTGTTTAAGCGGGCCTTTGCATGTCTTTCTCTCTCTCTTTAGGCCTTTGGGTGGGTTTCCCTTTGTTTCGGGACCCTAGCCTAAGGCCCTTTCCCTTTTTGTGAACCTTTTATTCTATTTCTATGAGTATGGGTGTGGGTTGTCGGCCTCAAGTGGGCCCTTTCCTCTCTTGGCCCACCAAGGGCTCTATAAGAGGGGAAGGGACCCCCCCACAAACCCTAGCCGTCATTTGAGAAAAGAAGGAATCATCCTCTCAAGTGGTTGCTCAAGGAAGGTTAGGGAAGGAGTCCAACCGCCGACGCCGCCGCCGCCTCCGCCGCCACCCCTTGCCCTAGCCCCGGGCTGCTTCACGCCGCCGCCACTGCCGCCGCCCAAGCCGCCGTGCAGCCGCCGTCGAGGACCGCCGCCGCCGCCGCCTGCAGCAGCCGCTGCCGCCGCCGCCCGAAAGCTCGACCGCCGCATGCCGCCGCCCACAGCCGCCGCTGCCGCCGCTGCGCCAAGCCGCCGCCGCGCGCCTGCGCTCGCGCCGACCAGGCCACTGCCGCCGAACCCAGCCACTGCGCTGCCGCCGCGCCCGCTGCCGCGCCGTCTGCCGCGCCGCGCAGTAGCCGCGGTCCCCTCCGCCGTGATCGTCGCCCGTACCGCCGCCACGCAGACCGACCCCAGCCAGGCCGGTCCAGATCGCCCCCCAGGCATGGTCCGGTCCAAACCGGTCCAGACCGGCCCGACTCCCCAACCCGGTCTCAGCGACAGCGGGCAGCCTCACGGCGGTCCCAGAGCCGGTCCGACCGTCCGAACCGGCCTGAACAGCCCGAGACCGGCCCTGCAACAGCCTGCACCGGTCCCGTAACCGGCCTGCGACCGCACTGAACCGGCCCTGACTGCCCTGAACCGGCCCAGGATGCCGCCTCCCGCCTTCACCGCGTTCGCTACGACCCGACCGACTCGTTGTGATTCGTCATCGCCCCGCCCCGCGCCGACCGCTCCTCCGCGCTCCCTCGCCGACTCGCTCCGTCGTCCGACATCGCTGCCGCGCCCGACGACCTCCCTCGCCCTGACCGACCGGGCTCGCGCCCTGCAGGTTAGGCATTCATTCCCCTTTCTCTACTTTGAAGTTCTATATTTCCTTCAGTACTTTCCGCACTTGTCTCCACCGCCTTCGGACCTAGTTAGGCTGAGTGACGTCAGGGTACGGGATTGGGATCGTGGATCCGGCCGCCGGGTTGACGATCGAGCTTTCCCCGACGACCCGAGACTGTTCTCTCTCCCGCGTCGACGGATCCGGGAGGACTTCCGCTCCATCCTACTTGGCGCACCCCAGGAGCATTGTGACGACGCGCCGGAAGGTTGACTGCTTGAGGAGATTTTAGACATCATTACATCATTTAGAGCACGTAGTTTTTCCATTCCTAGTTCCCCCTTAGAGGATATTAGCGCCGGACCGATTCACCCGACGGTCCTGCATCAATCTTCGTCCAGTTCGGCGCCTTCATCATTCTCTGTGGCCTCACCCACTTAGCCACCGTCTTCACCTATTCTCCCCACTCCTTTTTCCTTGTCCTCGTACTCACCGTACTCTCCATCGCGAGGAGAGAGGAGAGGGAAGAGCGATTTCCGTCCCGTAACTTCTTTCTCTCCCGTAACCTCTCTCTCTCCCATAAAACCTCTCTCCCGCAATCTCTTTATCTCTCTCTTTGTCCTCTTCTCTCTCCCCCGACCTTCTCTCCCTCTCTCCACGTTCTCTCTCTCTCTTCTCCCTCTCTCGCGATGCCCCTCTCTTCCCCATCCCCATCTTCCTTCCTCCTCTCCTGCATGCGGGAAGGAGGAGGAAAATTTCTCCTCCCTCTCTCCCGCGCTCTTCCCTCTCCACAAAATTGCTTTCGTCACGAGAAGAGGCGGGAGGAGGAAAGTATTCCTCTCTCCCGCTCTCTCCACTTCTCTCTTCCGCTCGTCTGATCTCTCTCCCACGTTCCCTCTAGTGATGGGAATTCCCGCCGTCCCTTCCTCCTCTCTCTCTCGCCCTTCCCTCCTCTCTCTCTCCCCTGCCCTCCCGCCCTCCCTCCCTCTCTCTCCCGCCCTCCCTCCCTCTCTCTCTCGCCCTCCCTCCCTCTCTCTCTCGCCCTCCCTCTCTCTCTCTCTCTCGCCCTCCCTCTCTCTCCCGCCTCCCTCCCTCCAGCTATCTGGGCGACACCGAACCCGCCACCGGCTATCTGCCCACGCCAGAAGCAGTGCCGCAGCGGCAATTGGAGGTTCTCCGCGAAGAGTTGAGCCCCTCCGCCGCTCTCTCTTCTCCCCCATGATTTAATTTTTTGGGCTAATATCATATATGAGTCTGAACTTTATCAAATGTACCAGATATGAGTCCAACCTTTTTTTTGGTCAGATATGAGTCCAAACTTTTTAAAAAGTCCAGATATCAGTCTCAACTTTTATTTTCTCATATAAAAGTCTGAACTTTTCAAGTGTCCACATAAGAGTCTAAACTTTTTTTTTTCCATAAAAAAGTCCCGATGACGTGGACAATGCGGAGAGTCCACGTGGCAGCGATGTGGCAGCCACGTCGTTCCAGCCTCTCTCTCTCTCTCTCTCTCTCTCCCGCCCTCCCTCCCTCCCCTCCCTCCCTCCCCTCCCTTCCTCCCTCCCTCCCTCCCCCGCCTCACTCTCCCTCCCTCCCTCCCTCCCTCCCCCGCCTCACTCTCCCTCCCCTCCCTCCCTCCCTCCCCCTCCCTCCCTCCCTCCTCCCTCCCTCCCTCCCCTCCCTCCCCCGCCTCACTCTCCCACCCTCCCTCCCTCCCCCGCTCCCGTCTCGCCCCGCCCGTCTCACCCTCCCTCCCCTCCCTCCCTCCCTCCCCTCCCTCCCTCCCCCCGCCTCACTCTCCCGCCCTCCCTCCCTCCCCCACCCGTCTCGCACGCCCTCCCTCCCCCGCCTCACTCTCCCTCCCCACACTGTCTCGCCGCCCCTCCCTCCCCCGCCTCACTCTCCCTCCCTCCCCTCCCCCTCCCTCCCTCCCTCCCCCCACCTCACTCTCCCTCCCCCCACCCTGTCTCGCACGCCCTCCCTCCCCCGCCTCCCTCCCTCCCTCCTCCCTCCCTCTCTCCCTCCCCCGCCCTCACTCTCCCGCCCTCCCTCCCTCCCTCCCTCCCTCCCCTCCCTTCCTCCCTCCCTCCCTCCCTCCCCGCCTCACTCTCCCTCCCTCCCTCCCCTCCCTTCCTCCCTCCCTCCCTCCCTGCGACCAAGGACGTGGGGAAAGTCCAGGAAGGGAGACCCTCCAGAAGAATCCTCGAAGAGAACGGCGAAGCGAGAATACCTGCAAAACATGGGGCTCGCTGGTCGGACTGATCCAGGAAAGCTTCAAGGCTTGCGTTCACGTGGTACATCACGCCGATATTGAGTGCTACGTTCACGGAATTGCGAGACGGAGAGTCTTCCTCCATTCTCACCGGGAAGCCCATAACTTCCATTTCCTTGAGGTACTATATTTCGCGCCGACATGTTAATTACCCAGAATTAATATCAGTACGATAAATTCATTACTGAGCCGCCTTTTTCTGATTTTTTTCCAGCTCGGTACCACTCAAGGCAAAAGCCCAAATACGTTCCCTTCAATGACTTTCTCGGTCCAGAACACGATGCGGATCTATCGAACTTCGTTTGCGTTCGAAACAAGTAAGGGTACAAGAAGAATTCGATGGTCCGCTATAACTTCCGTATATCGGACGCCTCGCTAGAAATAAAACAATATATGCCTTAACCGTTATCTTTGTGTTTTTCTAGGGCGTTCCCTCTCGGCGACTGGAAAAGCCTTGCAATTGATCTACGGCAAAGAAACGGTTTCAAACGACTGGGTGGCATCGTGGCCACCACCGCCACCACGAACGTCTTCCGAGCGAGCAAGTTCCAGCGCTACCATGAAAGATATCCAGTCTCGTACCTCCAGCCCCACCCGAAGTAATTTTTCGGTGGTTCTACTGAGCAATCTCTCTACGCCATCTCTTGTGCGGACTTCTCTCGTACGGGAGGTTCGGTGCAGTCTCGTCCACCTTCGCACACAGCATTGTCCAGGCTCTCTGGAACCTTCGAGCTTATCTCGGGAGGAGCTCTGAGCAGACATTAGGCACGGCTCCTCTCCAGCAAGATCACCGATCCTCCCATGAGGGCCGCCGTCTCCGTGTTGCTGAAGCCTAACCTGGATCAGCGGACGCAATCTCCGAGCAAATGCCGCCGCTTGAGCAACTTTTTGGGGTGATCCCTGAGCTTTGGCCCAATGCGAAGTACGTCTACGAGGATAATGACGGGATCTATGGAGCCATATTTGAAGAAACTGAGGCATTACGCGGGAGAGTTGCCGCTTGTGAGTTCGGATTATGGGTCTTCGGAGGGCTGGATCGGGGTCAAGCGTCACCCCCATGTTGCGCCCGAAGAGGTGAACTCGTGAGTGCTGCCCAATATTGGGTACTTCGAGTTCATCCCCGTGGAAACGGAAAACAGTCGAGAGACGACCAAGGAACCGAGAACCGCGTGTCTAGATGAGATCGAGCTGGGAAGGAATACGAGCTTCTCATCACCAACTTTGCTCGGTGAGCTCTAGACAAGATTTCGAACCCGTGGGAGCTTTCTTCAATATTGTAATACAATTCTCGTTGTTGGATGGTTCAGGTTTGTACAAGTATAGACTGGGGGATGTGGTCCGGGTGGAGGGCAGGGAGAGTGAGGCGGGGGAGGGAGGGGAGGGAGGGAGGGCGGGAGAGAGAGAGAGAGAGAGAGGCTGGAACGACGTGGCTACCACATCGCTGCCACGTGGACTCTCCGCATTGTCCACGTGAGCGGGACTTTTTTATGGAAAAAAAAAAGTTTAGACTCTTATGTGGACACTTGAAAAGTTCAGACTTTTATATGAGAAAATAAAAGTTGAGACTGATATCTGGACTTTTTAAAAAGTTTGGACTCATATCTGACAAAAAAAAAGGTTGGACTCATATCTGGTACATTTGATAAAGTTCAGACTCATATATGATATTAGCCCTAATTTTTTTCCCTTGGCTGACACGTGGCGGCCAAGCTGGCTTCCGTCCCCGTCAGCCTCTGCCGGTTACTCCACGTAGATGCACACTAGACCTCGATTTTGCCATGTCAGCAGCTGGGGTAGATCTCACTAACTTTTTGAAAGGTTGGGGTAGATTTCGAGGTTTTAGAAGGTTGGGGTAGATCTCGGGCTCGGGGGAAAGGTTGGGGTAGCTGGTGATAAAACCCCAAAAAATAATGAGAAGAAAGAGAGAAGGAAACGGAGAGAAGAGAGGGAGAAGTCGCGAGAGAGGGAGAAGCGATTTCTCCCTCTCGCGCGATGAAGAGAGGAGTGGCGCGGGAGAGAGAGAAAGAGGGAGGGAGTGAAATGGGGAGAGAGAGAGAGAAGGAAACGGAGAGAGGAGAGGAGTGGCGCCAGAGAGAGAGAAAGAGGGAGAGAGTGAAATGGGGAGAGGAAGAGAGAAGATCGGAAGAAGGAGAGGGGGAAAAATTATCCGTCGCGAGAGAGGAGAGGAGGAAGAACGCGGAAGAGAGAAAAACAGAGGAGAGAGGAGGAGAAGGAGAAGAAAAGAAAATTCAAGAGGGAGAAAGAGAGAGAGATATCAGAGAGAGAGGTAGAACGTGGGGAGAGAGATTTTTATTTCAATTTTAATTTCTAAAATTTCTTAAAAATTCTATAAAATCCTGAAAACAAAATGCACATAATATCAGAAAATCAATATTCTTGTTAAATCAATATCATAAAATGCTCATAAAATATTATGATTTATGAGAAATCAAGAATATTCTCTAAAATATAAGAATTATCATTTTATTCATTTTAAATCATGATAACATGCATTTCTGATTACAATTTTAACAAAAAGTTCATTAAATGTATCATATTAATGCATGAAATTGCATGTTATCAGTCTCTTCTCATGATGATTCCCCACCATCATGAAAGGTACGCTATGTGAGAGATGTTTATGGTTCATGCAAATTTGCCTTAATGACCAGAGAATCATAGAGTTATGAAGAAGCAAAATGTTAGAGCACTAGTTTTGATGTACGTCCTCTTTCTTGAATTGCTAGTGTCGTAAATTATTAATTAAAGACTCACTAAGTTTACTATTAATCATGAATTGTTCTTTTGTTATCAATGTGAATTATTACTATTTTATCCCCTCTATGATTATTTTGAATAACCCACTAATGTTTTGTTTTAGTTCATGGGTGTATTAAATTTCAGGAAATTTAAAGCTATCGAGTCCCTCATATCCTTATGATTAATCATCATATCATAAACTATGCAGCTATGCAGCTAGGTATAATTATGTTTACTCATTAGTGAATACCTTGAGTTTATTATCTCTAGTTTAGCCTACATATTACCAATATGACTAAGGGCATTATCGTTATTTTTTCTTCTCGTATCAAACTCACGATTCTATAAAGACAGTTAGGGTTTGAAAAAGATCGTTGGGTTGAGAATCGTGAAAACAGAAGAGGGCAACACCTGGATTGACTGCGTGCGCCAAAAATCTTTCTCCTCTGCGATTTTCTTGAAGACAAAGAGCTGTGCGAAGAGAAATCTTCATCTGGCATTCATGTTCTAATCTTCCTCCTTCACGACATCCGACAAAGAACACATCATTGCCTGCAATCAGACCCGGGTTTGCCGAATCACTATCAATACACAGTCAGATACAAGTTTGCTTTCTCATTTCAGTCATTCTGAATCAATCGCGGTTTTAACCTATTCTTTGGTTATTTTCTCTTCTGTCGTCGGTTTATTCACCAGCATTCAAATAGATTCATTCCGATTGATCAGTCGCTTGTCTGGATCTTCTAGTCGGTCTCTTGAGGCTTAGTATTATCTTTTATCTAATTTGTGGGTATGGAAGTTAAATTTCCTCTTGATCTATTACTTAGATTACTCTTGTTTTGAGTGTTTCGATTTCTTGTTAATTTATAGAACTGATTTGGTTTTCATGTTCTTAACAAAATATATATATACCGTGACCATAGTGACTAACCATTAAAAGACTAGTATTACTTATCATTTTAATTTCCTACATAAGTGTTGAAATATACATTGTTGTATAAACGATCTTCGCTTAGTTTCTGCTGTTAGTAGTTTGGTTATTAGTCAATTGAATAAACTGCATACTTTTAATTTCTGTTGTCGGTAAAATTTTTCTTAGGTAGTCATACAAATAATTTACGCGTTATTACTATTATAAGGAAACGGTTTATCATTTAGATATAGAAATTTTGTAATCTGCATTTTGTGTTGTTTTCAACAAGTTAATTGCAGCCATTTGATTTAAATATTTGTTTGTGGAATCGATATTACTAACTGATGTCTATTCATTTCATTCCGGTAGGTTAAATTAACCTTCTACATATCATAGCGAGTATATCAGCCTTCTAAATATTCTGTTGAAATAAATAGAAATATCTTTCAAGTTTATTTCTAACAGCAGTTTATGGTTTTGTGATTTAGCTTTAATTTTGCACAATCATAATCACAGTATGTTCCTCTCCATTTTGTGTTGTATACTTCTCTTGAAATCTCCATAAACAGCTATCTGTCATACATAATTTCTGGAGACCTTGGCTGTTATTTAAATCTGTTTATATAACTTGACAAGTTCAAGTAAGTACTAAATATCTTTACTCAGTCTCTTTGTTTAATTAATCTAGTCTTATCTACAATTAGTTTACATTATAAATAGTTGTTGTCTTAGGTTTTTTTTGTAGTCTAAATAGGCTGCTTGCAATAAATCAATTCTACTGATTTAATAAATCACTGTCTTTGTTTAATAGACTGTCGTCAGCATCATCGTGATACTCGACAAAGGTACAGAAGTTATAATTTGTCACCTTCAGTTCGTTTATATCTTTTGACTGTTATATTTCAGCTGAATCTTATCCACTTCATCGAGGTATTTCTATTAAGATTTGATTAGTCTCTCAGAATTACAGTGTTGATTATCTTAACGTTCAGCAGCTTGATATTATCAGTCAAGGGTAAGAGGTAATTTATTTACTTATTTCCCTCAGATACATTATATCTTTTGTTACTCAGTTTGTATTAAGGTCTTCATATATATTGGCTAACCAAGTTGATCTAGTTGTAGTAATATATTCATCTTTCTCATCGAACTCATTCTCAATTAGCTGGAAGCCAATTTGCATTCTATTTGCATCATTATTTGTACTTTTCTTCACTGAGCTCCGTTTAAATTATTTAGTGTTTAAGGTCATTCTATTCAATGGAAATTAGGTAGAGTCAACCTTGTTAGGTCAAGTCAACCCTGACTAGGTAAAGTCAAACCCCCTTAGTCAGAAGTCAACCTTTCACAATCACCGTCAATCATAGCAGTCAAGTCAACCCTTAGTCAAAAGTCAACCTTTCACAATCAAGTCAACCCTTAGTCAGAAAGTCAACGTTAGTCAGAAAAGTCTATTTGATGAGAAAGTCAAACTTTGACAAAAAGCCAACGTTAGTTGGAAAAGTCAACTTTGTCATAAAGTCAACATTAGTCAAAAAGTCAACTTTGTCATAAAGTCAACTCTGTCAAAAAAGTCAACGTTAGTAAAAAAAGTCAACGTTAGTCAGAAAAGTCAATTTGATCAGAAAGTCAAACTTTGATAGAAAGTCAACGTTAGTCATAAAAGTCAACTTGTCATAAAGTCAACAGTAGTCAAAAAAGTCAACTTTGTCATAAAGTCAACATTAGTAAGAAAAGTCAACTTTGTCATAAAGTCAAATTTTTCATGAAGTCAACGTTAGTGAGAAAAGTCAACTTTGTCAGAAAGTCAACATTTAGTCAGAAAAGTTAACTTGATCAAAAAGTCAAATTTTGACATAAAGTCAACTCAAGTCAGAAAAGTCAACAGAAGTCATAAAGTTAACTATAAGTCAAAAGTCAATCCTAATTAGTTAAGGTCAATTATATTATTCAGAAGTCGACTCAATTGGACAGAATCAATCGTCTTGAGTCAAAGTCAATCTTCAATCCAAGTCAACCCTGATTTGTAAAGTCAACCCTTCTCAGTCAAAGTCAACCTTAGGACAAAAGTCAACCCTAGGTCAGAGTATCAAATCCTGCAATTGGAGTCTCGTGTGTCATTTACTTTTAAATTCACTGTCACATAGTTACTATCATCATCTCTTATAGCAATGAGCATTTGGATGAACATTCTCATATATTTACACATTAGGAGGACGGGAGCGTCTCATTCGTTGAGACGAGGAGTCAAGACTTCGGGAGCAGGAAGACCGAGTGGAGCCTGAAGACGAGGTCTCAATTTACCGATGGTCGGCGGTACTAGCGAAAGAGGCACGACAGGACGTGAAGGGACAAGCGATCGGGTGGAGATCGACTTGAGGGAGTCAGGGCGTCCAGGAGCCGAGGAGGTCGAGGCCTAGAGGGTAGTGCCATAGGGACAGGTAAAGGTGAGTGTTAGGTTTGCTGTAGGGGGCAAATCTAAATCCTTGTATTTGAACATTGTCCTTCACCCATTTGAGGGGTGAGAGGATTAGGTTTCATTTGGTGAGGATTGAGGCTCCGAGTCTATAGTACTTGGGACTGGATTAAGGGACATTAGGTCCCCCAACCAGTATAATAATATTTGGTGCATTGAGGGGACAAGAAGTGAGTGATTAACCAACGAATCTTAGTAAATAGAAAAAGTATATATTAACAATTAAAATTAACATATAACCTAATTCACCCCCCCCCCTCTTAGGTTAAACGACGACCCTATAGGGACTTTCACAAAAGATAAAGAAGAATGGATAAATGCAATGAAATAAGATATTGATGCTATCGAAAGAAATGAGACATGAGAATTGGTTGATTTACCTATATCGTGTGATGCAATTGGAGTTAAGTGGATTTATAGGTCGAAGTATGATTCTGATGGGAATGTTAAAAAACACAAAGCGAGGTTGGTAGCTAAAGGACATGCTCAGCACTGTGGTGTTGATTATTTTGAGATGTTTTCTCCAGTATCAAGGTTTAAAATTGTACGAATGTTTTTATCTATAGCTTCTCAAATGGAGTGGGAGGTACATAAATTTGATGTCAAGTCAACCTTTTTAAATGGTTATTTAGATGAAGATGTATATGTTGAGCAACTGAAGATTTTGTCATCCAAGGCAATGAAAACAAAGTGTACAAATTAAAAAAGGCATTATATGGGTTGAAGCAAGCACCGAGAGCATGGTATGGGAGATTACATTCATATATTTGTGAAAATCAGTTTCAAAGAAGTGAGAATGAGCAAAATCTTTAAATCAAGAAAAGGAGAATAATATTCTCATTATTTGTATTTATGTGGATGATATAGTTTATATGGGTTCATCTCAATATCTCATCGATGAGTTCAAATTATCAATGACGTCAAGATTTGATGTGATAGATTTGGGTATACTCCATTATTTTATTGGCCTTGAAGTTTACTAAGGTGATCGTGGTATTTTTATTTCTCAAAAGAAATATATGTTGGATATGCTCAAGAAGTGAACTTCTTGAAAAATTGTGAAAAATTGTGTATCTACACCCATAAACACAAGTGAAAAATTGTGTATTAACTATGAGACATCAAAGATAAATGAACAGTTCTTTAGAAAAATAGTTAGAATTTTAATATATTTAACGTATACAAAACCAAACATTATGTTTTCTTTTAGTATGATATCAAGATTTATGCATTGTCCTTCATCACATCATCTTGGAGCTGCAAAGAGAATACTTAAGTATATTTGTGGAACTTTGCATCTTGGAATACATTATCCCAATGTTCAAAATTTAATTTGGTTGGATATTCAGACAATGATTGGGCTGTAGCATGTGATGATAGAAAGAGCACTAGTGGATATGTATTTAAGTTAGGGTCATGTGTAGCAGCTTCGACTTCAAAGAAGCAAGAGACGAACACTTTATCATCTTCAAAAGCAAAATATAGATCAGCATCATGTACAACACTAGAAGCTATTTGAATGAGAAGAATTCTGGAAGAATTAGATCTTATATCTGATAGGCTCAGAGTCATCGTGTGTTTAAGCCCGAAAAATTTTCTATTTATGCTCAAGAAAACTAAAACCAGATCGAAATAATGAAGGCGTATAGTTTTCTAAGTCGATCCACATGGATTTTAGGGCACAACAATATCAATATTGAGGGTTAGGATGAGAGTAATGGGGAAGGTTTTGGTGGTCAACTCTCCAAGTTGACCGTGAGAGGGAGAGATTTTTTATGGATTGAAGATGATTTAAGTAAACCTATAAATGCAGGAATCGTAATTTCAGCATACAAAGAGTAATGGAAAGCATAATTAAGGAAATCTAGATCATGGAGAAAGAAAGAAAGCAGGAGAGGAGAATAAAATGAAAATGAGTTGAGAGTTTGGGAGATCAGAGGGAGAAATAGGAGAAATAAAGAGCTAGATATGGAACCTTTTTATGGGAAATAAATAGATAGAAGGATTAATAAAATAGATAAATGGAGAAGGATAAATGTGAGAGGGTGTGTGACAGAAGAGAGAGACTTAGGAGATTACTCAGCGGAGACTTAGAAGATTTGGGAGACGCATTGGGAGAAGCGGAAATGCAGAAGTACAGACGACAGTTCGGAAAGGAGAGGAAGAGAGAGAGGGCTTGAGGGGATGTTCAGAGAGAGAAAGTGAGATCGCGAGAGAGATAGGGAGAGAGAAGATAGAAAGAGAAGACGTGAGAGAGAGAGAGAGAGATCGTGTACTGATTTTGAGGAAGAGCGGAATTAACGAGAGAGAATGGGAATAGTGGAGTTGACAAAATCAGAACTACGAGATGGATGAAGGAGAGCAGAAGATGAAATGCGGTAGAGGAAGATTCGCACGGAAGCGGCGAAAGAAAGGGGTAGGAGAAGAGAGAAGTTGGGAGCGAGATT
>CM044110.1:15872425-15926707 GCA_024174645.1 Lemna minuta | reverse complement strand
ATTGCATTTAACGTTTCAGACTTATCAATTGGCCCCGAGAATTCACACCGCGAATTCAACTCATGAATCGCAATCTCTCCTTTTCACTCGAGAATTCAAAATCGACATCCATGAATCGTTTCCGCAGTCTCCGCCGATCGCCGTCTCATCCCGCTGATTCCCACCCTGCGCCTCGCCGAATTTACGCCATCACATCCATTTCCACTTCTCCTTGCCCTACCAAATTCAACCCCGAAATATAGTATTTGAGTCTCCATTGAAGTCCAATTCCACTGCTAGCACTTTCTGACCCCCCCCCCCTCTTCTCCATTCTCTCTGCCCGACTCGCTACTCTGCCCTTCCGAACTCTTCCGTCGCAGGGTCCTGATCTACCGCCATTGCCGGTCCACATTCCGCGCCATTGACCCGACTATCAAGAGGTAATTTGTATATTTATTAAGTTTAGATCTTTAATTTCGCAAAGTAGTTCATAGTGTTCTTCATTTTTTCCCAATTTTAGGTCCGAAAAGTTTCTGATTTTGAAAATAGGATATCTCTTTGATTATAATTCCAAATCACTTGATTTTAGTGTCATTGGATTCCTCTTTTCATCAGCTTTCCGTGGATAGCAAATTCATCGAATTCCGAGTTCATTTGACCCTCCAATTTAACGTTTGACCAAGGACTGTTCATCTTTTATCAGAAGTCAAACGCTGACTTTCGAGGTCAATTACTTTTGATTTACAAATCAGAATTTGATAATTTTTGGTCTTGTTAGATTCCTCTGGTTCTTATCTTTCCATTTACAGAGAAATTACAAGATTTGGATTTCATTTGACCATTCAATTTGAAGATTTCCTCTGAGGTATCAATTATGGGGATTTTCTTATAGTTGATTTTCAATAATTCATAATAAATCTATTTCTTCTCCAAAAATCACGAAATATATATCAATAAATTCCATTTTCTCTCTAGTTTCCAAATATTTAATTTTTGTAATCTTCTGACTCTGTTTGGTTCTCTGATTTTACAGAACACCTATTGTTGGTCAAAGTCAATTCTTTGACTTTGACTTTTGACTTTTTTCTATCAAACCCGGGAGTTAAATTCTTAAACTTCTTATTTAGTCTATTTATATCATTTTCATTTCTTAAATCTTATTTTGTCTTATTTAAAACTCCTTTTAAACCTAAGTTTGACCAAGTCAACTCTGCGATTGAAGTCAACCCTGCTCTCTATGGATCGACCCGATACTTACACAATACTTGATTATTATATCTTCTCTTTGTGAGTTCAGTTTAGTAAATCTTGTTTGACCTTCGTTTTTGTGTTTTAACGACGCACGAAAAAGACAAGTCAATCAGGCACGAAGGTTTTCACAACCGTGTCCTGCATCACAATTCTTCTCAAAAAATTACAACTTTTATATCAATAAATTCCATTTTCTCTTTAGTTTCTAAATATAGAATTCTATAATATTTCAAGCTCTTTTTATCCTTTGATTTTACAGAAAGTTTTTTGACCGACATTTGTGAGTTTTAACAACTGCATAAAACGCTTCGTCAGTCTACGCCGTCGCCTGGTCTCCATTTCATGCTCGCGTCCACTCCAAGATGCGCTAGTGCCCACGTCTAGAACCAAGCTCACGCATGGCTTGCTTGGATGGCGCCACCACAGGCCTTGTCCGAACCCGCGCTTGACGTGTATGCTTGGACCGCGCCCGTCAGGTCCACGCCTGCAATCCGCTAGAGCTGTATCCGCGAGAACTTCCGAACGGATCGCGACCTCGTCCAGCCCCGTAGACCGTGCCCACGTGCCTTGCTTGGACCACCCCTGTGTACCCGCGCTTGGTCCCGACTGCGCTTGCCACTGGCCCAGACCACCCAGCTCCCGGGACGCATCTGCATTTGCATCCTTGATCGCCCTTGCGCCCACATCCGCTAGCCGGTCGCACCCTTAGGATTGACCCGGTGATCGTCGCTACCTCCCCCCACGGCGTGGATTTCGCCATTCCAAGACATTGCCTGCGAGGCCCTCTTTTGCCGAGCCAACTCTCCGCTACGCCATGACCCACCAGGCACCCTGCCCCGCAGGTTAGTTTCAACCCCTCCATTTAATGTTTAATTACTTTTCGAAGCATTTCTGACGGAGAATTATCTCAATACAAGAACACAAGGGTTCCAAGTGAACCTAGGTATGAACTATGAAAGAGAACTCATTCTCAACAACAAAAAAATAGCAAGCTCCTCCTTATTCACAAGTTTGAAAATTTATCCATTCATGAAATGAATGAAGAAGACCTCTCTCTAAGACACTTAAAGAGAGTGTAGATCCAAAGGGAATTATCTTCCCTCCTCCTCCATTTATATACTGATCTAAAGATTGACTTGGTCACATGAAATTAAATCCTCATTCATAGATACTTAGAATTCCTTGAATGGACCAAGTCAACCACCTTCATCCTGGTATAGGTTCCTCAATATCCAAACCATATCCACTATATCATAGGTACCTTGTATGAATAAATGACCTTAAAATCAGTAGGAACATCTTTGTGTTATATTCCCTTCTCTCTTTGAAACCCACCCATAGATAGAATTATAGGAGAGATTTATAAATTATCACTTATGGAAGAAGTATCTTCAGATTCTACCTCAAGACTCAAGCCTTTGAATGAATAAACCCATGCATTTATATGTTGATAATCAGCATGAAGAAAGCTGCCATTAAGGAAGACAACCACGAGGACAATCCCGCTAACTACCTAAGACCTCCAAGATCATCTGAAGGTCAACAAGTTCACACATCATATCCTTCAGCCATCATGAGAGCAATGAAGACACTCCTTATCATTATTCCTATAATCCTCTTCTCGAACTATCCTTCTCCATATCTTCACTTATTTATACTTCCATCCTTCGTGATATCATTCATCGGTCCTCTCTTATATTGTAGGATTTAATTAGAAACCAATATATTTTCAAATCTTCATATAAATCATTCTCTTTTCTATCGTATTCATCTTACTCATACTCATCTTCTTACATTCATCATCTTTTTGAATTATCCTACATCAATTTCCCTTTACTCGTCTCCACCACTATCGGACGACTTAGGCAGGGTAGTACGAGTATAGGTTCAAGACTTCTAACGCGTACATCAGATCTGGCATCGAGCGTGGGCCGCAGCCTTCAAACTACTCCACGAAGAGCAACTTCCACGCCTCCAGACGTGGACCAAGAGGATCTCACCCTATCCATCATCGCTAGTTTCTCCGGGTCACCCAGAGTCGACTCCGCTGATCGGCACGCCTACTTGTACTTAGGTTTAGGTTAGATATCATACTTAGGTTCGAGGACTCACCCACCAGTAGGCTAGGTTTGACCACCCTATCTTCAGTCAGCCTCAGTTCCATTGATTATGCACGAGGGTTTTCACATCCCTTCCTGCATCAAAATTCAGTGGCAAATCACCTATCACGTTTCCATATTCCACGTAAGGGAGAAATCAGCGACACATTTCTTGATCATCATCTCCTTGATATATCTATTCATGCTCCCTGGTTTGGGCATATTGTCAAGTTTCTCATGACTGAATCGATCCCGAAGCATTGGAGTCGCCATCAAAAGGATAAGTTCTTCCATGAACTTAAGTACTAATTTTAGGAAGTATCACTTTTCTTCCATCTCGGATACGACCAGATCATTCGATGATGCGTAGTAGAGGATGCGCAAGAAGACATTTTAGCGATGTGTCACTCATCGGCATGTGAAGGACACTTTGCCGCACGGAAGACTACGGACCAGATCCTGCATAGCAGTTTTTATTGGCCCACCATTTCAACGACCACCGTTTCTATATGGACTGCTTACAATCCCAAGCAGTAAGGCCTATTCTTGAGGTCGAGATATTTGATCTTTGGGGCATTGACTTCATGGGACCTTTCCAACCTTCAGACGAGAAAGAGTATATTTTGGTAGCGGTGGTTTATGTGTCCATGTGGGATGAGGCTATCCCCATGATAAACCAATTCATGAGTCCATTAAAAACACATGAAGATATGTGAAAACAATTTTCAAACTCAACAATTTAAAGCTTTAATCCAGAATTGAATAGTATAATGGTGAATTAGAGTCAAATCCACGGAGAATTAGGAAACTTTTCAAGTATTCTTCAAATTTGATCAAATCGGATGAAGAATTGAGGTGAGCATGATGATATTATAGTGGATTTAGAAAGAAGACTGATAACATGCATTTATAACTTGAATTCTTATCCTAATTAACTCATATTCATGCTTATTTTATGTGAATATGATGCATGTTATCATACTTTTTAGGAATTTTCTCCATTGGCATGTCATTTCACTAAAGTTGATATTTATGCATAAATTAGGGATAATTTCATGCTTAATAGATGATTAATCTTTTGTTAAGTCTTAATTAATAGAAGTTAATCTCTTGTATTGAATGATTTTTGACTTTAGTAAATGTTTGGAAGGATAATTTCAAGATGAATTTATGATTTAGAATGTTTAGTGAGAAATGATTTAAGTAAATTCTAATTCATCTTGATTTCTTCTCTGAAAATATATTTTAAATGACACGATGTTAAAAAGGAAGAAATTTGTGATCCAATGGAGAAAATTTGAGTTAAAAAGGAGTTATACAAATGAATTTCTTAATTTCTTAATTTTATAGTATTTTCAGGATTTTAGTTTGATTTTTCGGGATTAAATCGTGCAATCGGACGGTCAGGATTAAATCGCACAATCGGATGGTCGGGATTAAATCGCGCAATTGGACGGCTGAAATCACACGGAGTGGAATCGGCGTCATGGGCCACGATCCCACCGATTACGCGCGATCTGACGGCTGAAATTACACGGAGTGAAATCCGCGTCACGAGCCACCAATTTCACGCGATCCGACGGCTGAAATTACACGAAGTGAAATCCGCGTCACGAGCCACCAATTTCACGCGATCCGACGGCTGAAATTACACGGAGTGAAATCCGCGTCACGAGCCACCAATTTCGCGCGATCCAACGGCTGAAATCACACGGAGTGAAATCCGCGTCGTGGGCCACGATCCACCAATTTCGCACAAACTTGTCTATAAATAGGCCTCATCTCCAATGTAAAATTCATCTTCTAGTTGGCCTCCTTTTGGAGGTTGGCCATTGGGATCAAGGCTGCTAGGGATCAACTATCTAGGTATGTTTAATTACCGTTTGTTCTTCTTATGTTCTTGTGTGTTCGCCTGGTATCTAGGATTGTGCGGCGTGACAAACCGAGTGCATCTAGATACCCGACTTGCTTCTTTGTATCCTCTTTTGTGATCGCTTGTTCCATGGCAAGAGTGTTTCGTGTCGAAAGGCCAAGGGAGCACCGGGGGATCAGGTTTTATCTTCTTATCGTATTTAGAATTAATCACCATCGGTTGAATCGATCTCGAGAAAGTTAGAGGGCCTTCTCACTGAGATCCCCGCTCAAGGCTAGGGCTAGGGTCTTAGCCCCGTGAGGACTAAGGATAGGGGGCAAGGTTGATACTATGCGAGTTCTAGTTGCTTATTCAGCTCATTATTCTACTGTGATAAACGCCAAGCTTGGGCGGTAATTCAAGCTCTGGTGGAATAATGATGACTGCGTCACGATTAGACGGATTGACCGACACTTAGGGTTTATGTGTTAATCTTAAGACATTTCCTTCCTCTTATATAAATCTATTAATCAAACCAACTATAAAAATATCATCTTTAATTTTGCAAATTAGATCATAGTATTCTTCATCATTTTTCCTAATTTTTACTCTAAAAATATCCTATTTGATTTTCAATAATTCATAGTAAATCCATTTCTTATCCAAAAATCACGAATTATATATCAATAAAGTCCATTTTCTCTCTAGTTTCGAAATATAAAATTTTTGTAATCTTCTCACACTGTTTGATTCTCTGATTTTACAGTACACCTACTATTGGTCAAAGTCAACGCTTTGACTTTGACTTTGACTTTTGACTTTTCCCTGTCAAACCCGAGAATTAAATTCTTAAAACTTCTTATTTAGTCTATTTATATCATTTCCACTCATTACTTCTTATTTTTACTTCTTTAAAACCCCTTTTAAACCTAAGTTTGACCAAGTCAACTCTACGATTAAAGTCAAACCCTGCTCTCCTTGGATCGACCCGATACTAACACAATACTTGATTATTATATCTTATCTTTGTGAGTTCGGTTTTATAAATTTTTTTTGACCATCGTCTTTGTGTTTTAACGACGCACGAAAACGATACGTCAAAGACTCAAAGATTAATCCACGAAATCAAAAGTCACACAATTTGGATCAGTATTCGCACAAAAATCAAGGAGCAACAATTAGAGAGAAAAATGGATCTCATAGAGAGAGAAAACAAAAAAAATTGGAACATTAGATTAATCTATGATTCTAAATTGAAATCTAATGTTATCGGAAGAAATTAAGGAGAAAACATGTAGTCTAACCCAAAATTACGCTTGAAATGATCCAATTGATCATCGGATCAAGGATTTTTATTCCCCGTCTCAAAAAATGAAAATCAAGTGTTCAAGAGGCAATTTCTCCTGATTCTCTTGAGGAAATCTCTCTTTCAAACACTCCTTGGACGCAGAAATCAATCTAGAAAAGGAAGAAAGTAAGAGATTCAAGGATTGAGATGTATAAACTATTCGATTAGTTGAAACATCAAAGAATGCTTTCTATTGTCGAAGGACATGCGTATATATAAGAAAAATTGGGCATGACAATTCGATGTGCCTCTTCATCGTCAATCAAAGGCTTAGATGAAACTCTTGGATGCGAATCAAATGCGTATATATAAATGAAGATATAAATTTCTGAATTTTTTAGAATTTTCTAGATTTTATTTTGATTTTTCAGGTTTTTTTCGGATTTATTTCATTATAAAAATAGCAAAAAGGGGTTTATTATTTGCGCGGGACTCGCAAAGCTGATGTAGCACACGGCGAACATGTGGCGCAGACATGCGAGCCTACGTGGACGCCTACGTGGACACCTAGGTGGTAGTGAGTGGACGGGCTGGCAGATGATGAGCCCACGAGTTAATGGGCTCAGGTTAGAGTATTGGGGCGTACTTGGCCCATGTGAGCGACGCACCCTTAGGGGGGTTCTCTCTTTTATACCCATTGAATCCCCATATTTTCCTCCGTGTGGGACTAACGCCCTCTTAGATTTTGCAGGGGACGTGGCATCGCGTGGCGCGTCGGATCGATTCGTGCCAGTCAAGATCCATTAATCTGGTGGATCTCGGTCCACTAGATCAACATCAAAGCACGTGAGCATTTCATAACTGTCGATTGCTTAAATTAGATCCTACAGTCGCGATTTAACTGTGCCTTCAGCGACTCATGGAGCGGCACATGGCTTCACGTGGATTCTTCGATGAAGATCGGACAGGCGATAATCGCGGGATCGTGGGATCCTAGCCCATCAAAATCGTGCAATCTCAGCCGTCCAAAGTCTCTTCACCAAATCAGACGGCCCGCGTTTTTTGCGCCATTTTTTGTATAAATAGATGTTCCTCCTCTTTGTAACTCACCTTTCGATTAAATCGTGAAGAAATTAAGCAATTTTGGAGCAAAATCTTAAGTTCTTCCTGATCCCCCTGCGTTCTAGACTCAATTGTGATCATATTGAGGTAGGATTGATCACGAATTATTGCAAGAATCGATCTAAATCTCCCCTTGAACATTCAACGCATGTCGAAGAAGAATTCACATAAATACACTTCAATCAATGTATTTTGAAGCCCAACCGTCACGTTAATCGGGTTAGTAGTGTGATTTGATCGTAATCCTTGAAATTTATGTAGTTTAGATTAGATTTAGATAGGTCATTGACGTGTCGTTTTCGTGTGTTGTTAAATCACAAAGACGATGGTCAAACAAAATTTATAAAACCGAACTCACAAAGATAAGATATAAAAATCAAGTATTGTGTAAGTATCGGGTCGATCCACAGAGAGCAGGGTTGACTTTAATCGCAGAGTTGACTTGGTCAAACATAGGTTTAAAAGAAGTTTTAAATAAGAGAAAATAAGATGTGATGAATAGAAATCATATAAATAGACCTAATAAGAAGTTTTAAGAATTGAAATCTTGGATTTGACGGAGAAAAGTCAAAAGTCAAAGTCAAAGCATTGACTTTGACAAACAGTAGGTGTACTGTAAAATCAGAGAATCAAACAGGGTCAGAAGATTACGAAAATTATATATTTGGAAAATATAGAGAAAATGGAATTTATTGGTATATAATTCATGATTTTTGGATAAGAAATGGATTTACTATGAATTATTAAAAATTAAATATCAGAAAATCCCCGAAATGAACACCTCGGAGGAAATCGTCAAATTGACCGGTCAAATGAAATCCAAATCTTGCAATTTATATGTCATTAGAAAGCTAAGAACCAGAGGAATCTAACAAGACCAAAATTATCAAATTCTGATTTATAAATCAAAAGTAATTGACCCCGAAATTCAACGTTTTACTTTTGATGAAAGATGAACAGTCCTTGGTCAAACGTCAAATTGGAGGGTCAAATGAACTCAGAATTTGATGAATTTGCTATCCACGGAAAGCTGATAAAAAGAGGAATCCAATGAAACAAAAATCAAATGATATGGAATTATAATCAAAGAGATATCCTATTTTCAAGATTATCATATTTTTGGACTAAAATTTGGGGAAAATGAAGAACACTATGAACTAATTTGCAAAATTAAAGATCTAAACCTAATAAAAATATAAATTACCTCTTGATAATCGATCGAACCTCACTACTAACCCGATTGCCGCAAGAATGGGGCCTCAATTCTCGTGGATTGAAGCGAATTTGCTCGGATTCTTCCTCGTGGACGTTCAGAATTCAAGGGGAAAATTCGATGAAATCAAGAGATGAAATCGTGATTATCATGCTTCAATGGTTGCGTCTCTACACTCTTAGAAGCAGAGGATCACGAGAACTTATGACCTTCCTCGAAACTCGCTTAATTTCTTCACGAGTCGATCAAAAGTTGAGTTTCAAAGGGAGAAATACATTGGTTTTAAAGAGGAAATTGGCCCGAAGATCGTGGCCAAGTGAAGCGGTGGTGGAGGCGTTTTGCAAGGGTCGTGGGAGCGGTTCCACTTGGCGAGGACGCGGCTTCAATTCTGCGACTATTTTGACCGAATTTAACGGTCAAACAGCCTCAAATTTTTGCCACGATCGCACCACGATCGGGCCACGATCATGCGTCGATCGTGATCCTGGAGCTCCGTCGATCGTGCCGCGTCGCACCCCGGGTCGCACCCCGGGTCGGTCCCGTGCGCCGCCACGTCAGCCGTCGCCTCGCCACGTCAGCACCTACAGGTAATAAAACCATCTTTTCACGATTTTGTTAATAGAAAACACCTAAAAAAATAAATAAAAATCAAATAAAATTCGGAAAAAGGGCATAAAACTTCAGAAATTCATAATTTAAAATATACAACTCCTTTTTAATCCAAATTTTCTCCATTGGATCACAAATTCTTTTCTTTTTAATATCATGTCATTTAAAATATATTTAGAAAGAAGAAATCAAGATGGTTTATAATTTACTTAAATTATTTCTCATTAAACATTTTAAATCATAAATTCATCATAAAATCATCCTTCCAAACATTTACTAAAGTCAAAACTCATTCAATAACATAGATTAACTTCTTTTAATTTAAACAAAAGATTAATCATCTATTAGGCATGAAATTATCCCTAATTAATGCATAAGTATCAACTTTAGTGAAATGACATGGCCATGGAGAAAATTCCTAAAAAGTATGATAACATGCATCATATTCACATAAAATAAGCATGAATATGAGTTAATTTGGGTAAGAATTCCAGTTATAAATGCATGTTATCAGTCATTTCATTCTAGAAATCGGATTTTTTATCGTTTCGCCCAAATTTGGCGTGGATTTTTGCTGATTTTGAAGCAAGGATTTCTCTCTGATCTTAAGGCCAAAACATTTTATTTTGTTTTCATTGGATTCCTTGTTTCATCAGCTTTCCGTAGATATCTAATTTGTAAAATTTCATCACCATTTGACCCTTCAATTTGATGTTTGACCATCGACTGTTGATTTTCAATCCGAATTTGGGAATTGACTTGCGGGGGCAATTACTCTTAAAATACAAGGAAAATTCAACAATTTTGGTCTCTTTGGAATCCTCTAATAGTTAGCTTTCTATTCATATTTTGCAAGATTTGGATATCATTTGGTTAGTCAAATTCATGATTTTGACCGAGGTGTTCATTTCAGGATTTTATGATCATTGATTTTTAATAAATCATAGTAAATCTAGTTCTTCTCTAAAAATCATATATTTTATATCAAAATTTTCCATTTTCTCTCTAGTTTTTGAATCCATAATTTTCGTATTATTTTACCACCTTTTTCTTCTTTGATTTTACAAAAAGTCAAACATCTATTCAAAGTCTACGCTTTGACCTTCACTTTTGACTTTTCTTTGTCAAATCACCTTCTTAAATTCTTAAAATATATGCTCTTATACATTTATATCATTTCCATTATTTATATATCTCTTTCATTTCTGAAAAACCCTAATTAAACCTATGTTTGACCAAGTCAACTCTTTGATCAAAGTCAATCGTGTTCTCTCTGGATCGACCCGATCTTTACATTGTACTTGATTTTTATCTTTAAACCATTGTGAAATCAGAATTATAAAATTTTTTTGACTGACAATTGTGCATTTTCAACGACCGCATAAATCGTTACATCAGGCGGCGGCGACAACGATAGTGGCGGTAGGAGCAGCGACAGTGGCAGTGACAGTGGCGTCGGCAATGGCGGCGACAGCGGGGGCGGAAGCAGCGATAACATAATTGTGGCAAGGAGAGGCGGTGGCGGCAGCAGCAGCGGCGGCGACAACAACAAGTTGATTACTTGCTCAGCCTTTCTTCGAGTAGTCACTCAAGTTGGGAGTTCTCTCCTTTCTTTCTCAAATGACGGCTAGGGTTTGTGGGGGGTCCCCTCCCTCTTATAGAGCCCATATGGGCTGAGAGAGAAGTGGAACTGCTTGAGGCCCATGAACCTAATAGCCCAAACATAAAGAAATAAAGGTCCACAAATGAGTGGGCGTCCTAAGTGGGGCCCTAAGGGAGGGTCCACTAAGAAGCCCAAGGGAAGAAAGAGATAAACGCAGACCCTCTAAAACACAAAAAGGGTCATAAACAAGAAATGTAAAGATAGATCAACGTGGGCAAGCTCGAAGGGTGGTTGACAGCGAAGTCCTCAAGCGGTGCAGCGAAAGCCAGCATCCTTCATCTTCGCTCGTCATGGGGGCTGGACGCGCATGGGTGTCAGCTCCTCCTGCGCCGTGGTGTCATGCCTTGGTGGCGACGAGGGTCGTACGTGACCAAAAATATTTTCTCTTGTTATTTAACATGAAAACCCAATTATAATCTCAAATATCAAGTGGGAATAATCTAATCTCAAATATTTATTCGTAATTATTCATGATCATTCCTAAAAATAGTATATTTTGATATTATAACTTAAATTTTCATAGAATGATAGAAATATACTCAAAACATGATAACATGGCTAAGAATGTAATGTTTTATGCTATAATTTGCATTAATAATCATATAATTACATTTACATATTATATATTATCATCCAACTAGGACAAACAACCATTAGCAGGTGCTCAAATTTCTCAAGAGTTATATCTTCGCTTGATATGGATGTCCGAGAGCCATCATAAGCGACAGAAGCTCACACTTCAATAATGCACACTTCCGTACATTGTTGAAGAAGTATGGAGTACATCATCGAATCACCACATCATACCACCCCCAAGCCAATGGGAAAGTCAAGTGAGCAACAAAAAAGTCGAGAATATATTGAAGAAAATTATTCAACCAAACAAGAAGGATTGAGCGCACAAGCTTCCTGATGCATTACGGGCGTATTGGATGGCTTATAAGACACCCATCGAGATGTCTCCTTTTTGGCTCATCTTCGGGAGAGCGTGCCACCTTCAAGTTGAGCTTAAGCATCAAGCATACTGGGCTATCAAGAAGCTCAACTTATCTCTAAACAAAGCAAGAAAACAAAGACTTCTCCATCTTCACGCGTTACAGAGCTAAGACACGACACGTACAAGAACACGAAGATTTACAAAGACAAGGCCAAGGCCCTTCCCAATAGGTACATCATAAGAAAAGCCTTTCAAGTCAATGATAAGGTCTGGCTCTACAATTCTCACATTAACCTCTTTGCACGGAAGTTGTGCTCATGATGGGACAGTCCTTATGTGGTTCTTGAATTGTTAGAGGACAGATCTGTACTTATTTATGACATCAAATTTGGCAAACAATTCAAGGTAAATGGTCATTGACTTAAGCCTTATCTGACATCAGAGCCACTCATGCCGATAGATAGGGTGAATTTGTATCTTTTCGGGCCATCCAAGGACATGGCATTGGTATCACCCTCGCCTCATCGGTCATCATGAGCTTCATTAAGTTTTGTCTCGCTGAAGATGTTAAACTTAGCCCTTCTTGGGAGGCACCCCAAGATTATATTTACTTACTTTTTTCTTTTTGTCTTATTTTCTCTGCCGTCGAAGAAGACATACACTATGTAGAGGGGCACAAGCAAGAAAAATCCTGTGGACATGCATCAACACACCTAAATGAGTTTTTCTAAATCTTTTCTTCTCACCATATTTTTGTTATCTTTTTCATGTCATGCTCGATATTATTGCCATCTTTTCATGAGCATGGTGATTTCATTGTGGGCAATGAAAAATTTAAGTTGGGGGGTAGGACTTAGAAAAACTCAACAATTTCTCAAAAATTTTAAACTTCTAAATTCTAAAAACTCTTATTTTCTAAAATTTTACCACTCTACCCCACCTTAGAAGTCCTCAGCTTTAGAGATCCTATCTACTAGAAATGTAGAAGTGAGGGCCTTATAGCCTATCTAAATAAATCATGATATTATTTTTAGTGGTTGACTTCTTTGAGGTTGGCTATCTAACATGCACCAAGGAAAAATGAGTAATCAAAAGGTTGAAGTGCTATGAGATTAAAATGGAGAGATTTTGAGAGAAGTTTAAGCAAATTCCTATCCCCTAACTTAATCTAACTCGAAGTCACGCTCAAAATGATCCAATTAATCGCCAGATTAAAGGCTTTTCATTGCACGATTTCGAAAACAATGTTTGGCATTCAAGAGGTGATTTCTTCCGATTCTCTCCACCATATCTTGATTTCAAACACTCTCTGGATGTGGAAACAAGTCTAGAAGAAGTAGAAAACAAGAGATTCTAGGACTGAGTTGTCAAAAGAGTTTGATTTGCTTGAAACATCCAAGAATGTCTTTTTGTGTCAAACAACACGTAATTTATAGAGGAATTTGGGCGTGACCGTTGGATGCGTCTCTTCATCTTTGAATAACGGCTCGAATTAAAAGCATGTTCGCGAATCACCGTCATTAAGTTTCATCAGTTCGACTGACGATGAAGCGCTCATATTTTTCCACATTGCGCGTAATGAGGAATCGTCGCTTTATGTCCACCGTTTTATCTTCATCGAGCGATCAAGATGAGTCCATGATTCCACTAGAGTCCATCGAGCGCTTTTAATCTCGACTGTTATAACTTCTAAGATGAGCGGCTGAGATTAAATCATCTCAAAATGAATCATCGCCTAATCAGATGCAGCCTTGTACCCCCTCGAGTAAGTGAAAATTGACAATCGCGATTACATTGCACGATCATCTGCTCAAGATTGCGCCACATCACCTGCAAAAAAAACAAATAAAAATAGCCCCACATGGCAAAAATTAAGGTGATTTGACGAGTATATAAGGTATGCATTTATAATGGGTAAGCAAAGATCCATAATTACTCACACGCACGCACACACGCGCGCACATGCACACACACGCACACTCGCATAGACACGCACACGTGCGCACGCACATACGCACAAATACATTGCCACGTGGCATATACACACATCGCCACATGGCGATGCCCCCCCTGCCACATCAGCACGCAATATAAAATCATTTTCTTTAATTTTTTAAAAATCGAAAATAAGTATAAATAAATTCAAAAAAATTTAAGAAAAATCCTTAAAAATTAGAAAATTCATAACTTTCAAAATACAATTGCAAATTTATCCAAATTTTTTTTTTGTTGGATCAGAAATTAAATTATCTAACACTATAAATTTAAAATATTTAAATAACAAGAGAATAAGTTTTATTTAAAAAATACACTCATTTATCTTAAAAATTAAAACTTAGAAAATACATGAGTACAAAAATATTTTCTCTTATTATTTAATCATGAAAACCCAATTACGATCTCAAATATAGATGAGAATAAAACTATATTATTTCAATTATGCATAATTATCCCTAAAATGAGATATTTTTTGATCATAACTTAAAATTACATGAAATGATAAATATACACTCAAAATATGATAACATGCATAAGAATATTTTGTGCTTTAATTTGTGTTAATAATCATGTAAATTCATGTACAAAATGTATGTTATCACCCACCACTTCTAAGTATATTGTTTATTTGATCCATTAAAACTCTAAAGTAGGGGATTTTTGTCCCATGAATTGAGGTAGACCATTTGCTTTCTATTAAATTTCAAGATCTATGAATTTTCATGTGGTTGTTGGTCCCACTATATACTCTATTTCGTTCTATTGCTAAGGGACTAGCAATTTTTTAAGCTGGGGATGTGATAATGTGCTGTTGACTCATTCATTTCTATTATTATTGACCAAAATTTTATGCATAATTCTTGCCAAAATGATGCACATTATCATATTTTTCATGGACATTTTGGATTTGTCATGTCATTCTATTCACATGCTCAATATGCATCTACGAACACGACTACGTCCCATAATGCATCATTTGACTTCCTTGAAGTCAAGCGGTCAAATTCTCACATATTCTATGGGTTATATGGATGAAGGACATAGGTACATGAGTAGGAAAGCATGGATGTGAATTAAAACGAGAGAAAGGAGGAAACAACTCTCCACCAAATTTTGGAGGCAAGTCATAAAGAAAAGGATTCAATCAGGTTTGCATGTTGTAGAATAATCATCTCATCTTTTCAAGATGATCCATGATTGCTAAGGAAGTCAAAGTTGGGCCAGCTTCCTTAATTTTAAGAAAGTTGGACCTAAATTAATTCTCCTTAAAAATTTGTAATTCCTTTCATGAGTCTAGAAATTAATTGCCAAGAAGATAAATAATTAAATTGTAATTTAATTATGAAACATAGATGGAAATAAGAGGTAATTTAGGAGTTGTTAAATTTATAAGTTTAGGAATTTTTTTTGAGTTTTTAGAAAACTATTTTAGTTAAAAAAGGGGACTTTTAAAAAAGTGGATTAGAGTTGTGGCCAATCAAACTGTGACATACCATAGCTCTACATGCAGATCTGGCACTTTTGAATTGTGGTTGTGCGACATGAGTTCTGTCACACAACATGCATGTGGATCCCATGCATGAAAAGTTCTAACATCAAAATGACTTAATGCAGTTTAAGGGAGCAATAAGATCTTTTCGGTTGGAGAAGGGAGCCAATTAAGGTCGTCAAAAGATTCCTTAGCACCTAGAGCTTCATGAACTCTAGAACTTGGCATCACTTGGGATGGAATGCGTTCTTCTAAAACGCTTAGCCAATGAATCTTGAAGTCATTTTTGTGGTCATATGATATTGTTATTCACTTTCATTGTTAAGGGACTAGGAAGGACCTAAGTTAGAGGGTGTGATAAAATGTAATTTATACTTACAACTACATCACTCTCAACTGTTCCTTCGGAACCTCAGCGCTTAAAGACATATCACACACATTCATAATGTATGTTATCACACATTCGTTCGACAATCTAGAAGTTTTCATGGACGATTTTTTCGTCTTTGGAGATGGTTATCACAAATCACTCATCATATATGTTATCATGCTTCTTTAGACTTTCATGAATTGGTGGCGTACGACCCCCGTCGCCACCAAGGCATGACACTACGGTGCCGGAGGAGCTGACACCCGCGCGCGTCCAGCCCCCTCGATAGGCGAAGACGAAGGATACCGATTTTCACTACACCAAGTGAGGACTTCATCTCGCCACGACACATCTCACCGGGCTAGCGCGCGCGTGGAGTTATCTATTCTATCTTTCCTTTTATTATGAATTTTCTTAGCCCGCACGTGTTTAAACGGGCCTTTGCATATTTTCTTCTTTCTCTTCTAGGCATCCGGGTGGGTTCTCCCCTTTTCGGGATCCCATTTGTGAAGCCCTTTCCCTTTGTGAACCTTTATTTTCTATGAATATGTTTAGGTGTGGGTTGTGGGCCTCAAGTGGGCCCTTTCCTCTCTCGGCCCATTATGGGCTCTATAAGAGGGGAAGGGACCCCCCCACAAACCCTAGCCATCATTTGAAGAAAGAAAGGAGTGCTCTCCCTCTCAAGTGGCTGCTCAAGAAAGATCAAGGAAGGAGACCAACCGCCGCCTCCGCCACCGCCACTGCCGCCGCACTACTACGTGCCGCCGTCGTGCCCGCCGCACTACTACGTGCCGCCGTCGTGCCCGCCGCCTTCCCTTGCCGTGCCGCCGTCGTGCCCGCCGCCTTCCCTTGCCGTGATCATGTGTTTCCCCGCGCAGACATTCCTACGCCGCTGCCGCCGCTGCCACAGGCCGCCACCGCCGCTACCGGATTGCTGTGCCACCATCCTTATCCCCTCCATGGACCTATCAGCCTACCTCCACCACCACCGTCCTGATTCCGTCACCACCCTGCCCTCACGACCCGCCCACCTTCCCGGTGATCCCTCTATTTTTCTGTCCTTCACCATTTCCGAGATTCTCCTCTTCCACTGCCGACCTGTGCAAGACATTTTCCCCTCGCCTCAACCTTCCGGCTACATTTCCCTAGCCGGAGGACTCCCCAACTCCCACCAACGAATCCCCTCCCCTCTTTCCCTACCTTCATCCCGATCGCCTTCCTCACCTCCCTGTCGACGCTCTCCCGTGCCTGCAACTCCCCAGAAAGCCGCCGACCATTCCCCCCCCCCGGAATTTCCCGCACTGCCCAGTCCTTTCCCTCCCGTCCATCCAACAATCAACCCCACTCCAATTCCCGTTTCCGGCATCTTCGCCCACCCCTCCCCCAACGGAAATGCCCGGCACTCCCACCCGCGATTCCCTTTTCTGTAATTTCACACCCCGCACGATCATCTCTCTTTCTCTCTCTACCTCCACTTCCTGAAAATTCTCCCGTCCGCACGCCTTGCCTTTCCTCCTACCTTCCCCATTTCCAAAACCGCATCCATTCAGTCCTTCAGCCATCACGCCTTCCCTCACAATCTCGTCCTTACCTGAAACTAATCCCAGAAATCAAATCCATCTCCACACCGCCAATCCCAATCTCCGCCCCGCCCTCTGTCGCCACCCGATTTTGACGCGACACAAATTCCTAACTGCAGGAATCTAGTTTTCCTCTGTTCGCCGACCGATTCCCCCTCTCTAACGCGTTGTCATTGTCATCGGCCCCGCCAAATTTCATTCGTATACCTGTGCGCCAAACCCAATTTGCCTCGCTCCCCTCTCCCTCCCGGCCTTACATTCGCGTCACCTCCTCCCAGGTGCAGAGCGGGGTGTTGAAATCTCAGGGTATCCCCTTGTCTTCTCCAACCCCTTCCGCCGCACCGCCCCTCACGATTGACCTCCACCTGAGGACGTAGCCACGCGTTGTGATTCCTCGGGAATTGCAGTCACCCGCCACGCCTGCCAGGGACACTCAAGCCGCCTCTGCTGAACGACCGTCCAACGGGTTGTCTCCATCCCGAGGCATACTCTTCTGCCTCCCTCTGGCCGTCGCTCGCTAGTGTTCTCGGACTCCTCTCTCCCGTGGCGGGTTCGTGACGATGTCCACCCAAACATCAATCCGCCTCGCCCGCCGATATCGTGACGACGTCCACCCGATCTGCCGCTGCCGACCGTCCGTGCTTCGTACGAACGATCTTCCCCACCACGACCGATTGGGCTCGCGCCCCGCAGGTTAGGCACGCATCCCCCCTTTTTACTCGAAAGTACTATATCTCTTTCAGTGTTTCCCGCGCTTGTCTCCACCGCCGTCGGAACTTAGTTAGGACGAGTGATTAGATGACTTGATAGGATTGCGATCGTGGTCCAATCCGTCGGGTTGACTGTCGATCTCCTCTCGACGACTCACGGTCCTTCACCCGCGAGGACGTGGACCGGAAGGGATCTCGGACTGACACTACTCGTTGTACCCCAGGATCTACGGAGACGAAGCTCGAGACGGTGCTCGCCTGTTCTGCTTTATGAGTTATTATCTTGCAGTAGACACCCTAGGATACCCATCCCCTAGTCTCACCCTTAGTATCTCGGTGTGAGATCGGTTACGCACCCCGGTCCTACATCATGAATTATATGTCACTTGGACATAAGTCTCAAAAATGTCATTTGAGACTAACTTTATGTAATTCAAAAGCTTTTTCTTGAAGCCCTACATTCTTGAGAGTTTGAGTTTTGAATTTTCAAGTGATTAGAATTATGAATAATAAAGAGAATAATAGAGAGATTTTATCTCTCTCTCTCTCTCAATATTTATATATACATATATATCACTATCTTCTACCTCCAACATCATTTGCCCTCAAGGTCCTCAACGCTTCCCTGCTGTATGAAAATATGTTTTCATTATTTCTTTCGACCCGGGCTTCGGTTGCTATCGAGAACCATTCTTTAGGGCGATGTTTCCATCTTCGGAGATGGTTATCACACATCATTCATCATGTATGTTATCATACTTCTTTTGACTTTCATGAATTATATGTTACATAGACAAAAGTCTCAAAAAATGTCATTTGAGACTAATTTTATGTAATTCATAAGCTTTTTCTTGAAGCCTTACATTCTTGAGAGTTTGAGTATTGAATTTTTAAGTGATTAGAATTGTGAATAATAAAGAGACTAATGGAGAGATTTTACCTCTCTCTCTCTCATAATATTTATATATAAATATATATCACTGTCTTTTACCTCCAACCTCATTTGCCCTCAAGGTCCTCTAGGCTTCCCTGCTACATGAAAATAAGGTCCTCTAGGCTTTCCTTTGACCCGGCTTCGGTTGCTATCAGAGAAGCAATGATGTCGCGTACCCTGTAACGCTGAAATTTCGGGCGCCTGAATCAAAGACTAGAGCCACGTGCGACTAAAATTTTTGTCCCAACATATAACACACTGACCTCGCTCCGCCCTCGCCGTCTGCCCGTCTCTTCCGGCTGACCTCGCGCCGCTCTCGCCGTCTGCCCGTCTCTTCCGGCTGACCTCCCCTCCGTAGAATCACAGGGTCTCTCTCTTCCTTCACTCACATAGTAACAGGAAGAGAGAAGCACGAGAGAGGTTTGGGAAGAAACAGAACTCAAGAGTTGTACTTCTTGTGTCCGCCGTACGCTTCTTCCGGCGGAAATAATCGTGTTCCCTCTGCTCTGCGTTCTTCCCTAATCGCTGCAGTTCGATTCCGCTTTCTCCTCGGTATCATCTATTTCCCGAATACCTTCTCTAATGTATTCGTTTTTCTAAATGAATATCTTCTGTGTTTATTCCGTATTTCATTGATGAAATGCTCGATGTAGAATTTTTAGATTTTTTTAACTCTGAATCATCATCCCCGTTGGATATTCCCGATTTTGTATTCTGTAGTTCTCCATCATCTTGTTACAGATCGTTCTTATAATATATGATTTAGATATCTCAGATCAGTTGGTTCTTAAAAAAATTTTATGCATTGACAGTTGTGACGAAGATACCATTATCTTTCATAAAAAATTCTACTTCTTCTGGGAGTCAGATTGGTGTCATCTATGTTTATATCTATATACATCTATGTTTATACCTATAACTCATCATTTCTTCTATTAGTCCATTTTCTTTTCTTTTTTTTTCTATTTTTCACTTTTTATTTTTTTATTTACCCAAATGGTATTTTTTTACGAGGAGCATTCAGGGAATAGTAGAAAAGGTGGGTGAAACCCTATCTCCCAAGAGAACTCTACTTGGGTGCTCCTTGCAAAGTTCTCCAATTTCTCCTTCCATCGAGAAGAAAACCAGCGACCCTCTGCTGTGAAACCTACTGCGGAAAGGACACCCAGATTCTTATTTTCAACTATAAATACGGTTTTGGATTTATGTGACTTTTCTTGAGTTGATTTGTGTCCTTTGAATTTAGATTCATGGATATTACTTGTAATTTCGATTTGTGTGATTTTAAATTGGATTCATGGTGATTTTAGGAGCCAATATCTGAAGATTTTAGGTGATCATGTCCCTCTCAATTACTCTCTACTCTCTGCCCTACGTCTCTTCCTACCTCTGTCTATATCTCATTCAGTCACCCTCTCTCCGGCGACGCCTCTCCCTTCATATAATTATTTATTTAGTTCATGCACTTAATGTTTTTGAAATCCCAGAGTGGTGACAATATGGCAATCCAGATTGCCAACAGTCTCCATGCGGTGATCAACAATCTTGACTGCAGTTTTCTGGGAATCTGAAAATCTCGATCTGGATTGGCTAGATCTGGACCTAACTGTGATGAACGCAAATTAGTCTTGTATTTTGTCCTATTATTGACCTTTGAGAGGATATTTTGTGCCCACTAACAATTTTTCAGTGCCAAATGGTCACTTGAAGCATTGAAACTATACAAGTTCTTAACTGCTTCTGCGAGGTCTTTTATACTTCGCCCTTGTACTAACATAGAAGTTTTTTATGTCAAGATTTTGTTAATAAGATACATAATTGGTGGGAGACCAATTCTGTAATTTTCGTTGGTGACTTTTGCATTGTTGGTTCAATGCGGGTACAGATATTATTCTTACTTTTATGGCTTACTCTTGCAGGTGTCCTCATATTTCTCCTTATCCTCAAAGAAGCAAAAAAAAAATTCAAGGAAACCGAAGTCCAGTGGAAGAAAGCTCAAATGGTGGGGAAGCAAATGCGCAGTCGTGCAGTCAGGACAGTAATTGATAGAGACCTGCTCTTGAATCGCATTCGCAATCTCGAGGGTGTTGTCAATTTTTGCAATGCTGGACATGTTGTCAGTCATCTCCGCGAGCTCTACAAGGAGTATGCCTGCAAGAAGCTGATACCCTTCACCCTCTATGTGGAGCGTGTGCTGGTAGACTATCGTCAGAGGCAGATGCAAGCCAATGTGAAGAAATCAGAAAAAGAGAAAGAGACAAATGATGCCACACCCTCAACCAGAAGTTCAAAACGGATAAGGCTTTGCTCCACAGACTCTTCCTTATCATCTTCCGCTGGATCAGTAGATGAGCAGGGCATCTCTGATGCTGAGTTGAAACCAGAGTTTGATTTAATGAATTCATCTATTAGGGAGGCCTACAGAAAGCCACAGCTGCAGCAGATACCAAAGTGCCCTGATAAGGAGGTAGGCATCCGAGAGGATAATGCTCCAGCTCAGGCCCCACTGAGGATTGTTGAAAATGGAAATGCAATACCTGTCTCGGCAGGGCTTGGTAAGTGCAGAGGATCTGAATCGGTCGGCTTGAAGAAGATGAGCAGTCCAAGGTTCAGGGATTTGGCAGGAATGAAGAAGATACTTCACGATTTGATATGGGCAGTTATTGTTCCTTTATTCTATCCACAGTGTAAAATTACCATTGGCATGAGTCCTTCATCTGGAATCCTTTTGCATGGCCCTCCAGGCTGTGGAAAAACTATGCTGGCCCATGCCATTGCCAATGAAACAGGGTTGGCGTTCTACAAGTTCTCAGCTACTGAATTTGTTTCTGGAGTCTCAGGTGCGAGATTTCTTCATTACTTCTTCATTATCGGGTTGGACAAGTTAAATCATAGCAATCCATAGTCTGGATTTCTGATGCCATAGTTCATTTTTTGCTGGGGAGTGCTCTTGTGCTGTGAGCGTTATCACGAGTTTTCAGTTTATATTGTCCTTTTCAGTTACGCCTCTAATTTCTATTAACATGGCAGGGGCATCTGAAGAAAATATCAGAGAGGTCTTTAACAAGGCTTATCGCACAGCACCTTCCATAGTTTTCATTGATGAGATTGATGCAATTGGTTCAAAGAGAGATGATAATCTGCAAAGAGGAATGGAAAAACGGATTGTCACGCAATTGATAACATGCATGGATGAATTACATCAAGCAGTAAAGGATGCTCCCATAATTGAAGATGATGTTGAGAAAAAACCAGGCTATGTTCTCGTGATTGGAGCTACAAACAGGCCAGATGAATTGGATCCAGCTCTTAGAAGACCCGGCCGTTTTGAACATGAGATGTTTTTAGACGTCCCTGATGAAAAATCGCGGAGAGAAATCCTTTCACTTCAGACAGAGAAACTAAAGCTGGATGGCACAGTAAATCTATCGAGAATAGCCAGAGCAACTGCTGGATTTGCTGGCGCAGATTTGTTGGCTCTAGTGAAACAGGCAGGAATTCTTGCATTCAAGAGAACTATACCTCTTGGAGAGATGGAGATTCTTGATAAATTGATGAAAGGTGAAGAAGGAACAGGGTGGAGGCAGCTGTGTAGGCCAGATGAACTCGAAAAGCTGAGCATCTCAATGATTGACTTTGAGGTAAGATGTATAATGAACGCTAACTAGCTGAGTTAGTTTTTTCAAAAAAAAAAAACTAGCTGAGTTAGTCACAGATCAGATTTCTTGTTGATGATAGCCGTGTTTAGTGATAATTCTGTAGTTCTTCTACCTATAGTGTATGAAAGAGTATCAGTTCATTGGTTCAGCTGCACACATTTTCCTTATCCTTGAAAAGTGGGCAAATCAAAGGGCTCCCCTTTTAGACCATTAAAAGTTTTTGACATATTTATTCTTTTGATTCAGAAAATGTGGAATCAATCAATCAATAAATTTTTGACATATTTCTGTTCAACTTGACATATTTACTCACATGGATTCACACAAATTGACTTTCAAATGTGGGTTTATGGAGCATGACATATGGAATTGAAAAGACAATTGTTGTGAGCTACGTTTACTTTCTCTCCAATTGATTTGTCTTCTTATTTTCTATTTTTCATAAGGTGTCATGAAATTTGAGCAATGTGACGAGTTGAAATAAGGAACATTCTGAATTGTCTTCTTTTGTTTGCTCTTGGACAGAAAATGATCAGTTATTTCTGTTTGATCAGTTATTTAATACCGTCCGTCGCTTTCTGTTAAAATATTTGTCAACACATTGCCCTTTGATGTCACAATTTTTATTGTTTTATAACTGTCAGCTGTAAAATTGTTGGCCTTCTCAAGTTTCTGCTAATATCTTTCTCTTGCACCTGTCAGGAAGGTGCTAAATTGGTCCAACCTTCCTTAAAAAGAGAAGGTTTTTCATCCATACCTGCTGTTAAATGGGAGGATGTGGGTGGCCTTGATTCATTGAGAAAAGAATTTGACAAGAAGATTATCCAGCGGGTCAAAAATCCTGAGAAATTTGAGGTAGCGAGTGTTTTGTTACAAATATTTGTGCACCATTTTATTTCATCCTTAACGTTTGACTCTTGCTTCCTATGTGTACTACATTTCCTTTTGCTGGGAATTTCAAGTTCTTTCTACTCTTGTCATCATACTTGAGTTCTGTAGAGACAATAAAAGTGAGCCCACTAAGCTGAGGCATGACAACGGATAAAATCAAGACGCATCTCCCCAATATAGGAGGAGAGAGAGTTCCCAGCGGATGGTGCAATCCTACATCTCCCTATTTGTAATGACCCACGATGAGCCATCTAAATATTACCCTCCCCCACTGGCAATAGTTGGCCTATCATTTCTGCTGTGGGGCCTACCTCCTGGACGTGTCTTCTAAGAGTGGGTCCATCAGATAATGTTTTTGACGAACTCCTCTTAAAATCTTGCATGGCTATGGTTAGGCAGTATGAAAGCAAAGTGATCAAACACATCTAGAATAAATTGTCCAATTGTAAACCCGTCTTATGAAGGAGGAAAACCAACTTGTTTCTTTTTCTTCCACCTGAGGACTAGGTTGGAGGAAAAACATTTACCAGCCTCATGGAGGATTTGAATTCTTTTTATCAAGTGGCTAAGCTGATCCTCGTTTTATTTGTCCCCTACTTTTTCAGGAATTAGGACTGACCCTGGATTTTGGGTTCCTGCTGTACGGTCCTCCAGGCTGTGGTAAAACCCTTATTGCCAAGGCCGTGGCAAATGAGGCTGGAGCCAATTTTATCTACATAAGTGTAATATGTGCACTTTAGTTATTAAACTTGTGAAAACAGCTTGGACCAAGACTGGAGACTGGTCATTGTTAGGCTTACTTTGACTTCTCGAACTGCAGGGCCCAGAACTCTTGAACAAATATGTTGGGGAGAGTGAACGGGCTGTGAGGATGTTATTTGGCCGTGCTAGGACTTGTTCTCCATGTATACTTTTCTTTGACGAGGTGAAGGTCTCATCTTCCAATGTTCAATCATATTCTTAACATTTGATTTTCTGTAAGGTTCTGCAATCTAAAGTCTCATGTTTTCCCAAATGCTGTGATAAACAATGTGCCATGTATTTACTATGTATCTTGGCTGATATCATTTCAAAATATCTGCTGGTTACCATCAACTAGTTATTTTTTAACTTGGTGAGGTCATAGTTTATAGTACATTGAGTGCAGTGAAAGGGGACGTTAGGAATGAGAACCTAATGGACTATGTTTTGTAGTTGATTTGCTTTCTGTGGCATACCTTGATCAAAATATTCCATTCAGAAAATCTAAAGATCAGTGCGTTTGTCACCTGAAAAATGAAACTTGCGTCTTATATAAGTTTTTTTTCAATTTTGTGTTAAAACTCCCAGATAGACGCAGTGGCCACAAGGCGAGGTGGAGACAGCAACTCTGTTGTCGATCGGCTTCTGATGCAGGTTCAACTTCCACAGAGTTCTGTCCTTCCTTTAAAATTATGCTGGCCATGATTGGTTATGTCTATCTTTTTTTAAAAAAAATTGCAGCTGCTCAGTGAGCTTGATGGGGCTGATCACCGGTCTGGAGTTGTCGTAATTGGAGCCACTAATCAGTATCAAATACCACCATTTCTACTAATCTCCTTATTCCTTCAACTAATTTGTTGTTTTTACCATTCACCAAATTGATCCCTGGATTCTTTTTGATAGACCTGAGGCTATTGACCCGGCTATCCGCAGACCAGGCAGATTGGGAGAACGGGTGTATGTTCCGTTACCAAGCCCTGAAGAACGGGTGTCCATTTTGAATACCCTCACCAAGACGAAGTCAATGGCAGTTGACGTTGACTTGACTCTTATTGCTCAGGAGTGTGAGAATTTCAGTGGGGCCGATCTCTCCAGCTTGGTACATACTTCTTTGATTTAAGTTTTGACCCTTAGGGGTATGTTTTATCTTACTAGTATGGTCATCTCCAGGTGAATAAATCAGCCATGTTGGCTCTAGAGGAGACAGAAAGCTCAGGCAACCGAGGAATTTCTTCCCTGCTAATCAAAGCCTCCCATTTCAAGCTTGCCCGATTGGAGGTTTCTCCGTCTGTTTCTTTGGAGGTAGTTTTTAGTGCAATGGTACTTGGGATTTAGGGTACATTAATTGAGTAAAACTCCTATATTAGGTTAAATCGTTACCTTGTTCTTTTGATGTTTGCAGGAACGGAAGTACTATGATAATTTGTCTAGATTTTTCTGATCAGCTTGAGTCAGATATCATGAATTGCATTTCATCAGGCATGGTAATGTAAGGCCTCTCTATTTGATAAATTTATGTCGTTTCTTAATATAAAAACTTCACATTTCCCTGAGTTTATTAATTTGACTGGTAATTGCAGGCTTCTGGCCCAGTAACCCGGTGGGCCCAGTAAGTTGGTTCAAGACTAGACCAAATTAGGGCTGTGACCGACTTAGGCCCATTTGGTAAGACCAACAATCTCAGTTCGGTTCAGTTGACTGACTTTGGGTGTGTTTTTAGATAAAACAAATTGAACATCTAACATAAATACTTGATCTCTATGTCATACACTATTTCATATCATGATTTCATCTCACTACTTTTTGATAAATTCTTTAAAAGCTCCTTCAAACATTATTCTCTCACTTATTCACAATTTTGTATCATTTTCTTTTTTCTTTTTTGTTCCATTTTTTCTTTTCAAAAATGTTTTCTCTAGTTGTTCAGATTGTTGAACTCTCTTTGTCAAAAGTTTGAATTTGGGAACAAAAACTAAATGATTCATTTCCTAGATATTGATTATCTATCAATCTTGGTGCTTATAGTTAAAATTTTTGTAGTAGATGAGTCAAAACCACTTTAGAATATTGTAGAGGAATAATTATTCAAAAAGTCTTTTGCCGGTGATGAATTGACCATTTTTCCGTTTCAAAACATCTAATCTCAAAGGGGAGATGTTACAATTTAAATGATAATATAACATAAAATTAAATAGAATGTTTAGTTAACAATCCATTGGCAACAACAAAAGAAAACAAAATTCCTAATTCTGTATTGACAAATTTGGTACATTCAGGAATCTTTCAATGCTGACCAAATCTTTTTAGCACCCTTTCTTTGAAGATTCCTAAATTTTGTTTAGGAATCTTTCTTTGAATTGAAGATTCTTGAAGATTCCTAAATTTAAAGATTTGGTAAATCCAAGAATTATGTATTACATCAGGGAGAGAAGGTGAGAAGAAAGTGTGAACTGAGGTGAGAATAGAGAGCAGGGAAAATACATGAGTAAATGATTATTTTGTACTCTCTCTATTCAAATGAATGTACACAATTCTATTCGTATCATGTTTTGGGGTTGATCGTTGTGGCGAACATCAAACATTTCCTAACCCTAGTTCTACATTGAGGATGAAGAACCAATCTAAATTGACCAGCGCTAAATTTAGACAATTGAAATTGGCTGCTGGAAATTGGAGATCCCAGGTCTTCTTTTTCTCTTTTGCATCAGAATAATTCTCTCTACTGTCTCTTCAGTATAAGGGGGACACCAAGGTGAAGAGGAAATCCATAGCTAATCATGCATAGGTCATGCATAGGTAATGGGTGACCTATTGGAAAGAGTGGCACCGAGGTGGAGAAAAATTCCAAAGTTTAGCTTGCACAAGCTTTAACGGACTATGGATGGGTGACTTCTTGGAAAGAGGGATGTCAGTGTGAGAAGAACTCTAAGGGTTAAGAGTGCTCAAGTTTAGGTAGCCTAGGGATGGTGACCTCTTCCTTACAAAGAGGAGGATATTTATACTCGTTGATAACTGATTCCAGGTGACCTTCTATTAGTGTTTAAAAAGTCCTCTTGATTGAAGATGGAGGTCATGTAGAGGAGAAACTAAGTGGTGGCGTAGGACCCTGTCACCACCAAGGCACGACACCACAGCGCAGGAGGAGCCAACACTGATGGCGAGCGAGACTCGTCTCCATCAGCTTAGGATACACCGGCAGTCCGAGTCCAGCCCAATTGATGCACAAAGACGAAGGAGCCCGATTTTTGGTACACACCTAGCCATCGGGACGACGTCTACCTCCGTGACAACGATGAGCTCACGCTCACCCTATCTTCCTCGGTGATTCTTTTCCTTCCTTGGATTACTGGGCCTTGCATTTGTGCGTTAGTGGACCCAATCATATGTGTGTGTGTTTATGTTTGTGTCCTTTTTCTTCTTCCCTTTTTAAGGGTTTATTTGGGTCTCTATTATGGAGGCCCACTTAAACCCCAAAAGGGAGAGGGCCTCAAGTGGGTCCACCTTCCCCTTAGCCCACTTGTGGGCCCTATATAAGGGAGGTAGGACCTCCCCTCAACTCTAGAACTTGTTAGTGCCGTTTTGAATTGATGAAAGCTCTTGTAGTTTGTTTAGCTAGTTGTTAGAGGGATAGGGATAGTGGAGAGGAGAGAAAGGAGACGGTAGGACAAGGAGAAGGAGAAACCTTGCTTATCATCGCCCGCACGCACGAGGAGAATTGTAAGAGTGAAAGAGATAACTTCGGAGAGGAGAGGTCGACGTCCACGACCCTCTCCTGCCGCCCGCGTGAGGTAAGTTGCGACGCCCAACCGCGTCCGACGGTTTCCTCCTCGCGTTCATTGTCTCTCATGCTATCTACCTTTCCCCGTCCACCCTACCTTCCTCTACCCTTCCCTCCACGTTATGATTGGATGCCCGTCGACCAACGAAAGTCACCACCAATTCCCGCTATAACCCCCGACGTCTGTGATGCTGGGAGAAGCCGCGGAAGAAGAAGTAGCTGGACCAAGGATCGAGGACGTGACAGAAGCAGATGTGACTATTGCTATCAACTACTCGCCGAGAAGCCTCCCTGCGTACGCCTGAATTTTTGTCTGGAAACGACTCCTCATTGTCCGGAGGGCTTCCGACCGCACAGGCTATCGTCGATAGGAGGAGACGCGAGGGGAGGAGGGACTCGGAGGCAGAGCATTATCTATTTCCGCCCACGGAACCCTCCCTTTCGAGCCCCCCCTCCTCTTCTCGACGATCGTCCTAATCTATTCAGAGTTCCACTTGCGGAAAGCCTTCCCCATAGACGCTTAGGGACACCTAGAGTTTGCAAAAGACCTACCGTCCCGAATGCCCGAACGAATCCAGCTCGTGTACCCACTCGCGTCCGCTGACTGCACACCCCTCCACCATCCACTGACCGTGGGCCTCCCTCATTCCGCTGAACAAACTGATCACCTACGATACGACGAGACCAACCGTGACTCACCGCAGCCACCAAACACCGCGAAACCCTCCCGCGAAGCAGAAGACTACCTCGCGAGTTCTGCGAGGCCTAACAATTGAAGTCAAGTAAAGCTCTGCATTTGTCTTCTGACAACCGTGACGCCACTTGCGAGCCCGTCCACGCCAGCACACGCGCGTCTGCGATTCGGCAGGGTCCTTGATAACATCCCATATTAACATAATAAAACATGATTTTTGATGCATATTAAGGTATAAATGGTTTTATTTACATGCATGTTATCATACTTATGCGTATTTTTCTATCATTCTATGAAAAAGTCACTATAATCTAAAAAATACTTTAAATACTTTAAATTAGGGTTAAAAATGATGATTTAAAAGATAAAAATTAATAACCCAATCTTTACTTGAGATTATGAAGGTTTTTAAAATTAAAATAATGAGAGAAAAGGTTTTTATGAACATTTATTTACTTTTTTAATTTAAAATCTTTAAATAAATAAATGTATTTTTGAAATCATATTTAAAACTCTCATTATTTATTAATTTTGACTTTTTAGAATGATAGATAATAAAATTTCGGATCAAATGAAAGAAATTTGGAGTTATATATTAAAAGTTATGAATTTTCTATTTTTAGGGATTTTTTTCGGATTTTTCTAAATTAATTTTTATTTTAAAATAATAAAAATGAATTAAAAAAGGGGCAAAAAACAAGTTTATTTCGCGCGGGACCCGCGTGGATGCGATGTGGCATGCAAGGCCATGTGGCAGCGCCACGCGGACCCACGTGGTGCCTATGCAGCGCAAATATTACTTATATTCATATAGTTTATCATATATATAGTAAGTTCAGCCTTTCGTAAATCGGAAGGGAATATTAATTCCCTTAAAACGCCCCTCATTATAAACCCGATTGCCTTCTTTAATTTCTCCCGTGTGGGACTAAGTCCCACACATTCTTTTAAATGCAAGTGACGTGGCCGCTCATGGTGCATTGGATCGGGCGAGGCGCGAAAGATGGCTTGTCGATTGCGTAGACACGTGGTCCACCAAATCCGATCAACGCACCTGGCTTAAAGGCAGGCGTTATAACGGTCATGATTAAATCTGGCGGGTAGCATCGTGATCGCCGGATCGCGATCCAACGGCGACAAATCAATGCATTTTTATAACTGCCATCGCGCGAATCATCCAGACCGTTCGTCGAAATCGGACGGCCACGACCTGTTTGAAACGGTCCACGATGGACCATTCCATCGTAACCGTCGATCTTTTTGATCGGACGATTACGCCCAACAACCCTATAAAACGATGTGTTCTTCCGATGTTCTAAGCATTCGAGTGGAAATCAAACAAATTGATCTGTCTAGACACCTCCCCTCTCGTTTCTCTTAATCTCAACGTGTTCTACCTTAAATTCTGCACCTCCGGAGCTCTTGAAATCAAGATTTCATCGTGTAGATCGGTAGAAATTGCAGCTTGAACTCGCGAAGGCGTTCTTTGGCTTTTTCGTCGATTAATCGGTCTAATCGAGCTAATCTAATCGCTAATCATGGTTAGTAGAAGCGGTTTTTACCAAGATTTAGTTTATTGAAGTTTGATTTCGATTTAGATTAGGGTTTAAGGTTCAATTTGGTTAAATTTTAGATAAAATTGCGATTTTCGATTCCGAAATTTTCTCTCCACTTCGATTTTTGATTTCTCCGCGAAATCAAGTCCAAATTCGATGATTCTTGATTCTGTGGAATCGATTTGAAGTTATCTTTCATAACATTTTCCCCAATTTCTATTATCAACTCATTGTTAGATTTGATCCATTTTGAAGAATACATCAAGAATTTCCTTATTTCCTTGTGGATTCGACCCTTATTTACCATTATGCCACTCAATTCGAGTTAATTTCCCAATATTGGTGAGTTTGGTATTATTTTTGACACGAGACCGTGTGAAATCAACGACCTCGCGGTGTCGTCTCGTCAGATGGCGCTGTTGCCGGGGAATTAAGGCAATTTTTTATGAAATTAAGTCAATTTTTACTTGGTCAACTCAGATTTTTCTCTTAATTTCTTGAAATTCACGCAATTCAATCGTATTTTGAGTTATCCGAAGTAGAAATCAATCTTCGAGATCCTTAATACGGCATGATTAAGTGATTTTTGCCCCTTTTCTAAGGATTACAGGTGATCACTTCTTCAAAATCGCGTTAAGAACGCGTAACTCTCACGGAGACCGACATTCAGGTGCGATTGATCTCAATTTCTAATATATTTTAAGTATTTATAAGATATTATCCATCTAAATATTCGATCCACTCTTCATGAGAAGATGAACAGCCTGGAGAGTACGGAATAATCCCCTACAAATAGACCTCTTTGAACGATCCTCGTAAACTCTCGAAGCTACCGAGACCGACACTACCGAGACTGATTCAACTTTTGATCCAACCGAACCAGTAGAAATGGCCCGGAATGATGAGGGAAATGCCAGGAAACGCCTTAGTGACTATGCTAGGCCCGTCCTCTAGCGACTCGTCACTAGAATTCACGCACCCCTAGGAAGAGGGGCCAATTTTAGAATTGATTCCCATGTCATGAGCATGCTACCTATCTTCCATGGTAAGCCTTCTGAAGATCCCTATAGACATGTAGATGAGATTTCCCAGGTTTGTGAAATAAATCACCTTCAAAATGTCCCCGCCGACATGATGAAGATGAAACTCTTTGCCGCTACCCTTAGAGATAGAGCCAAAGACTGGTTTTTAAAATTAGGGAAAGAATTCACAAGTTGGACTAAGATGGAGGAAGATTTTTTGAGAAAATACTTTTCCGTAGGAAAAACCACCTCCGTCCGAAAAGCCATATGATAATTCACCCAAGGCTCGAGTGAAACCTTCCAAGAGGCCTGGGAGAGATTAAGAGATCTTATAAGGGAGTGTCCACACCATGGAGTGTCTAACCACAAATTAACTCAAATATTTTATAACGGGTTAGGCCCGCAAGATAGATATCTTTTGGATGGAGCTAGCGGCGGCACCTTCATGAGCAAATACGAAGACGACGCGATGGATCTCATCGAAACAGTGGCGAAAAATAGTCACCATAATGCGGCGAAACCATTTGGAAGAGGTGCAATGCCTAAAGCTCTCGACGCCAAATCAGCGGAGACGGGGATGCTCCTCGAAAGGATCGACAAAATGGTGGAAGTCCTGAACCTTTTACTGGACCGACTCAACATCCGCAACGGTTCGGAAGGACTCGCCCCCGTCTCACTCCAAGAAGCGTCACCATGGGCAACTTACTCGAGATTCGACCACGTCGAATTAGATTGCCCCGTGATGGCAATCGAAGGGCAAGGGATGTATAGACAAGGTCCATCAGGAGGACCAAGTCAACAGGGATGACCAAATTATCTAGGTAATTATTCTAACCAATATAATACCCCTGTTTTTAACAATTCTTCGCAGAACAATGGATATAGGAGGAACAACGATCAACCCTATCCTCCACAATACAACGGTCAGAAAAATTACCCTAATCAAAGACAGTCATCATTCGTCCCGCCGGCTCAACCACAAGCATACACGCAAGCTCCACGCCAAACCACGCTGACATCCGACCCAATCCTCGGCGCGATCTCGCAACTAATGGAGCAAATGACGAGGATGAACTTGCGGGTGGACGAAATTTAAGACTTCGTCAAGACGAACGTCCAACTGACGACGGATAAAAAGGGCAAGCAAGTAACTTTTACTGACCAATTACCCTCGCAGGCCACGTCAAATCTAAGAAATCAAGGAGCCTCATCGACCTAGACACACAACATCAACCATGTACACGTCGACGAGGAAGCCGTAGAATTAGCCCTAGCCATATCAAGCCTTCGGAGTGGGAAAGCTCTGCCGAATCCATACAAGGATCATCCTTTCCACCAAGGCTCAAATGAAGAAAAAGAGACGCCAATTATTGTAGAGCAAGACAATGACCCGGAGGAAGAACAGGTTACGGCTGAACCTAATCCTAACAAATATAAGCCCCCTGTGCCTTATCCTCAAGCTCTTAATAGACCAAAAGCCAAGAATAGTGAAACCGATGAAAACCTATTAGAAGCCTTTAAAAAGGTGACGATAACCATTCCCTTGACAGAAGCCATCAAGCATATCCCTTCATACGCAAAATTCCTAAAAGGTATATGTACTCCCCATAGAAACCCTAAACGGATCCAACTTAGTGAGACAGTGAGCTCAATCATGATGAATTCCTTACCCGTAAAAAAGAGAGATCCGAGAGCACTCATTATCACGAGTGAAATAGGAGGAATGTCCTTCACTAGATCCCTACTAGATACAGGAGCTAGTATCAACATCCTCCCTAAAGCTGTATTCGACCGTCATCATGTAGGGGAGTTACAATCATTCTTAGTAAAACTATGCTTAGCTGATGGATCAGTTAGGAAACCCCATGGATTAGTAGAGGATGTCATCGTCAGAATAGAGGATTGTTATTTCCCGGTAGACTTCCTAGTGGTCGACATGAAAATGACTAAGGAGCTGAGCTAAGTCCCAATTATCCTAGGACGACCCTTCCTAGCTATCGCCAAAGCCGTAACCGACTGGGGGAAAGGAGAAGTAATTCTCAAGGTAGGAGAGCACACCGTGAAGGTTGACATCAAAAAATTAATGAAATACCCTTCACGAGCTTCCGAAGACTTGGGCGCCATCGACTTTGCCGATGATCAAGACATAGATGCATGCATAGAAGAAGTGATGATGATCGACGAGGAAGCAAGATATGAGGAGCTTCCGATGGACAAGCCAACTTTGGAACTCAAAACTCTCTCGTCTACACTCAAGTATGCCTTCCTTGATGAAGAGAAAGCAAAGCCAGTAATTATTTCGTCCAAGCTGGACATAAAGCAAGAAGAGCAATTACTGGAAGTGCTAAAGAAAAATAAAGAAGCAATCGGATGGACCCTGACGGACCTAAAAGGGTTGGACCCTTCACTATGCACTCATCGCATCTTCCTAGAGGGTGAGTCGAGACCCGTCAGGGAGGCCCAGAGACGACTCAACCCAAGGGTATGGGAGGCGGTAAAGGAAGAGATTCTTAAATGGCTAAATGCAGAAATTATCTACCCCATATTCGATAGCCAATGTGTGAGTCCGGTACATGTTGTTCTGAAGAAAGTCGGAGTAACGGTTACGATGAACGAGAAAGGCGAGGAAATCCAGACGCGCCTACCAACAAAGTGGAGGGTCTGCATCGACTATCGGAAGCTGAACTCCGCGACCAAGAAGGACCACTTCTCGTTACCGTTCATCGGCGAGATCCTGGACCGACTAGAAGGATCAAACTACTTCTGCTTTCTCGATCGATATTCGGGGTACAATCAGATTGCTATCCACCCCGACGATCAAGAGAAGACGACGTTCACATGTCCTTTTGGCACCTCCTTCTTCAGACGCATGCCATTCGGACTCTGCAATGCCCCCGCGACCTTCCAACGATGTATGACGGCTATCTTCTCTGACTTTCTTGGCGACAGCTTAGAAGTCTTCATGGACAATTTCTCCGTCTTTGGAAACGACTTTGAAAGTTGTCTTGCTCATCTAACGAAGATACTCAAGGTATGCGTCAGGAAACGACTAGTACTTAGCTGGGAGAAATCCCACTTCATGGTACGAGAGGGAGTAGTGCTCGGGCACATCGTCTCGGGCAAAGGCTTAGAAGTGGATAAGGCCAAGATAGAGGTCAGCCAGAACCTTCCTCTACCAAGTACCGTGAAAGATTTGAGGAGCTTTCTCGGGCACGTCGGCTTCTATCGACGATTCATCCAGGACTTCGCGAAAGTATCCAAGCCCCTCACCACCCTTCTTTGAAAAGACAAGGACTTCATCATCGACGAAGAAGGGAAGCGCGCATTTACGATGCTGAAGCAAGCACTGATCAAGGCACCGATTCTACAAAGTCCTAATTGGGACTTACCCTTCGAGATTACATGCGACGCTTCGGACTACGCGGTGGGATCGGTCTTGGGGCAGCGACTGGACAAGAAGCCGACGGCCATCTGCTACCCAAGTAAGACCCTAATTCAAGCTCAAATTAATTACACGACTACGGAGAAAGAGCTTCTTGCGGTGGTCTACGTTATCGAGAAGTTCCGGCCTTACATCTTGGGGAGCAAGATCATCATCTACATTGATCATGCGGCCTTGAAGTACTTGCTCTCCAAGAAAGAGGCCAAACCACGACTCATACGATGGGTGCTGCTCCTTCAAGAATTCAACTTGGAGATAAAAGACAAGAAGGGCAGCGAAAACTCGGTGGCGGACCACTTATTGTGTCTCCGTGTCTTGGGAGGAGAGGACACTGGAGATACATTTCCAGACGAGCATCTCCTCGCCATCTTGACTCACGCCCCCTGGTACGCGCATATCGTCAACTTCATCATCATTGGATCAATCCCGGAGCATTGGAACCGGCACCAAAAAGATAAGTTGAAGTACTATTTTTGGAAGGAACCACGAGCTCAAGTACTATTTTTGGGAGGAACCACTTCTGTTCCACCTAGGATACGACCAGATCATCCGACGATGCGTACTGGAGGAAGAGCAAGGAGATATACTGGCGATGTGTCACTCATCGACGTGCGGAGACCACGAACAAGATCCTACAAAGCGGCTTCTACTGGCCCTCCATCTTCAAGGACGCTCACCATTTCTACACGGAATGCCTACAATGTCAAGCGGCGACCAACATCTCCAAGCGAGATGAGATGCCGATGCGGCTGATCCTGGAGGTGGAAATTTTTGATCTTTGGGGGATAGATTTCATGGGACCTTTCCCACCTTCTGACGGGAAAGAGTACATATTGGTGGCGGTGGACTATGTGTCCAAGTGAGTCGAAGCAATCCCCACTAGGATAAACGATCATCGGGAGGTTCTGCGATTCATCACACAATGCATCTTCGCCTGATACGGTAGTCCGAGGGCTATCATCAGCGACGGTGGCTCACACTTCAACAACTCTCACTTCCGCGCACTATTGAAGAAATACGGAGCACATCACCGCATCACCACGCTATACCACCCCCAGTCGAATGGGCAAGTAGAGGTTAATAATCGAGAATTCAAGACTATTCTTAAGAAGATAATTCATCCAGATGGAAAGGATTGGGCACACAAGCTCCCCGACACACTATGGGCGTACCGGATGGCATACAAGACACCGATCGGGATGTCTCCCTTCCGGCTCATCTTCGGAAAAGCCTGCCACCTTCCGGTTGAGCTAGAGCATCAAGCATACTGGGCTATCAAAAAGCTCAACCTCGCACTGGACGAAGCAGGCAAAGAACGACTTCTCCAGCTCCAAGAGTTACAAGAGTTGAGGCACGACGCGTACGAGAACGCGGCGATCTACAAGGAGAAGACCAAGGCCTTCCACGACCGACACATCCAACGACAATCATTCTAGGTCAACGACAAGGTCTGGCTCTACAACTCGCGCCTCAAGCTCTTCCCTGGAAAGCTGCGCTCCAGGTGGGATGGTCCCTATGTGGTTCTAGAGTTCTTCGACGGCGGAGCGGTACTCATCTCCGACCCTAAGACTAGTCGACAATTCAAGGTAAACGACCATCGTCTCAAGCCGTACCTGACCTCAGAGCCACCCGCACCAGCAGATAAGGTAAATCTGCATCTTCCCGAGCACTTGAGGAAACGGTATCACCCTCGACCCATCAGTAGTCGTAGGTTTTATTTTTGTTTAGTCTGGCTGAAGACGTTAAACTTAGTGCTCTTGGGAGGCACCCCAAGATTATCTTACCTTTTTAGTTTTGTGTTTCGATTTCAGTTTCTTTTTAGACATCGGAGAACTACATTAGGGAAGGGCGCAGCTGCGCCGGAAATCCCACGAGCATCACAGACTAATGAGCTTTTCTAAACCCATCTCACCGCACTTTTTATTGTATTCATGCCATGATTCGATGAGTTTTCCACATGAACATGTAGTTTTCATTGAGGGCAATGAAAGATTCTAGTTGGGGGGTGAGGATTTAGAAAAAGCTCTACCATTTTTCAAAAATTTTAAAATTCTACCTTCTAAAAACTCCTATTTTCAAAATCTTTGATCTAATCTACCCCACCTTAGAAGTCTTTTAATCTAGAGATCTGACCTACTAGAGATGGAGAAGTGAGGATCTTATAGTTCATATGATTACATTTTGAGTAATAAAGCCAAATGATCTATAGAGACCAATGGATTAGAGTTAGTGGTTGACTTCTTTGGGTTGGGTATCTAACAGGCACCAAGGAAAAAGAGTAATCAAGAGGTTGAAATGCTATGGGATTGAAAAGGAGAGTATTTGAGAGAAAATAAAATTCCATCCTTTACCTATTATTAGCCCAAACTGCTTAGTATAAGGAATTTCTCAATTATAGACTTTCCCCTTTAAAGAGTGCAATGATCCATAATTTTTGTAGCACCTATCTTTCCTTATAGGCATGTAGTTTTCTCTTCCAAAGCAGTCAAGTAGTAACACCAATTCGCTTTAAACTTCACTTTTGATGATGAACACTCCCAAGTGAAACTCTCATATCCATCTCACCTTCCATTTTTTTCCTCCCACATGTGCTTATACCTTCACTACACTTCATTTGTTACACACTCTCTTCATAAATCCTAAAACTCCTCCACATCATCACTCTAGTCTTCTGAAAAGCTTTAAAAAAAATTAAACAAAAAAAAAGAAGAAGAAGAAGAAAAGAAAGAGGAGAAAAGTCAAAAGAAAGAGAGAAATAAGAAGTTACAAGAAGGAAAATAAGTGGGAACATCTTCTACCTTTATCTCTACCTCCATTGTCATCTCCACCATCTACCCTATCCATCATCATCCACCTCACTTGGGAGTATAATCATCATAAGTGGTACCTTCTTTGATTTTATAATCCACTTTGTTTTATCAGCATGTTTACTTTTAGACAAGTCATACCCTTAGAAATAGTATATTTTATTTCCTTCAGCTTCCTCACACAATGCATCCAAAGATAGGAATCCTTTTGAAATTACACTCTTTTAAGGAGGAAAGCGAGTTGAGGGGAATTCTAAGTATTAAGTAGCCTCCAATTTGAGGGAAGGAGTGATGTGTTTATGGAGAGGGTAAGGAATTACATCCACTCATGAGAGAGTGAGTATATTTTCAACACCATATCATCATACCTTTGATAGGCTCACCTTGATTACAATCAAGAATTAGACTTGAGCATTAGCCGATGAGCACTACCCTAACATACACTAAAGAAGTCAACCTAGAGATGGAATCTAGATCATTATGGCCTACACTATGAGGAAAACGTGATCATACTTTTATACACTTCACCTTTTTAGTAGTAGGATCAAAAGATGAAAAGACTTTTTAGGGAGATCATATAGAAAATTGCTAAGAGACTAGCAATAATTTAAGTTGGGGGGTGTGATAACATGCTATATTAACATAATAAAACATGATTTTTGATGCATATTAAGGTATAAATGGTTTCATTTACATGCATGTTAAGTAACTTATGTGTATTTTTCTATCATTTTTTGAAAAAGTCACTATAATCTCAAAAATACTTTAAACACTTTAAATTAGGGTTAAAAATGATGATCTAAAAGATAAAAAATTAATAACCCATCTTTACTTGAGATTATGAAGGTTTTTAAAATTAAAATAATGAGAGAAAAGGTTTTTATAAATATTTATTTACTTTTTTAAGTTAAAATCTTTAAATAAATAAATGTATTTTTGAAATCATATTTAAAACTCTCATTATTGATTAATTTTGACTTATTAGAATATAGATAATAAAATTTCGCATCAAATGAAAGAAATTTGGATTAATTTGGAGTTATATATTAAAAGTTATGAATTTTCTATTTTTAGGGATTTTTTTCGATTTTTCTAAATTTATTTCGATTTTAAAATAATAAAAATGAATTAAAAAGGGGCAAAAAGCGGGTTTATTCCTCGCGAGACCCGCGTGGATGTGACGTGGCATGCAAGGCCACGTGGCAGCGCCACGCGGACCCACGCGGCGCAATATTACTTATATTCATATACTTTATCATATATGAAGTAAGTTCAGCCTTCCGTATATCGGAAGGGAATATTAATTCCCTTAAAACGCCGCTCATTATAAACCCGATGGCCTTCTTTAATTTCTCCCGTGTGGGACTAAGTCCCACACATTCTTTTAAATGCAAGTGACGTGGCCGCTCATGGTGCATTGGATCGGGCGAGGCCCGAAAGATGGCGCGTCGATCGCGTGGACGCGTGGTCCATGAAATCCGATCAACGCACGTGGCTTAAAGGCAGGCGTTATAATGGTCACGATTAAATCTGTCCGGGAGCATCGTGACTGCCGGATCGCGATCCAACAACGACAAATCGATGCGTTTTTATAATTGCCATCGCGCGGATCATCCAGACTGTTCTTCGGAATCGGACGGCCACGACATGTTTGAAACGGTCCACGATGGACCGTTCCATCATAACCGTCGATCATTTCGATTGGAAATCAAACAAATTGATCTGTCTAGACACCTCCCCTCTCGTTTCTCTTGATCTCAACGTGTTCTACCTTTAATTCCGCACCTCCGGAGCTCTTGAAGTCAAGATTTCATCTTGTAGATCAGTAGAAATTGCATGAATCAGTAGAACTGCTCATGTGGCCTGGATGGGCGCGACGTGATCTGGGAGGTCAGATCACGTGTGAGCCTAGATGGGCGGGCGTAATTTAGATGCTGATCTCAGGCGTGCGCGGGCTCTCTAACGGGAAGAGGGAGAGAGATAGAGCGACGGGAAGGGGGAGCTCGCTGGAGCAAGGGCTGATGGGGATGAATGGGGAAGTGGGGAAGTTTGCCAGGGAGAGGAAACAAGAGGGGGGGGGTGTGGGAAGCGGGGGTGGAACTGGAAATGGAGTGTAGAGGGGATGGCAGCACGGCAGTCCAGAGGTGGAGGAAACTCCTTTCTTTTTTCAAATCATGGCTAGGGTTTTTGGGGGGGTCCCTTCTTCTCTTATAGAGACCAAAATGGGCCGAGAGGGGAAAGAGCCCATTTGAGGCCCACAACCCAAAACCTAAACATACTCATAGAAAGAAGGTTCACAAAGAAAAAGGACTTCACGAATAGGATCCTCAAAAGGGAAGAACCCACCGGGAAGTCTAAAAGGGAGAGGAAATAAGCGAGAACCCACTTAAACATCTGCGGGTTGAAAAGTTCACAATAAAGAAGAAGACAAGTAGATAGATCCACGCGCCCAAAATGGCTCCTCCGACACTATGATATCGTGTCTTGGTGGCGGCGGAGGTCGTACGCCACCATTCATGCGATCCAACGGCAACAAATCGATGCATTTTTATAACTGCCATTGCGCGGATCATCCAGACTGTTCTTCAGAATCAGACGGCCACGACATGTTTGAAACGGTCCACGATGGACCGTTCCATCGTAACCGTCAATCATTTCGATCGGATGGTTACGCCCAAAAACCCTATAAAACGATGTGTTCTTCCCATGTTCGAAGCATTCGAGTGGAAGTCAAACAAATTGATATGTCTAGACACCTCCCCTCTCGTTTCTCTTGATCTCAACGTGTTCTACCTTTAATTCCGCACCTCCGGAGCTCTTGAAATCAAGATTTCATCGTGTAGATCAGTAGAAATTTCAGCTTGAACTCGCGAAGGCGTTCTTCAGCTTTTTTGTCGATTAATCGGTTTAATCGAGCTAATCTGATTGCTAATCGTGGTTAGTGGAAGCAGTTTTTACCAAGATTTAGTTTATTCAAGTTTGATTTCGCTTTAGATTAGGATTGAAGGTTCAATTTGGTTAAATTTTGGATAAAATCGCGATTTTTGATTCTGAAATTTTCTCTCCATTTTGATTTTCGATTTCTATGCAAAATCAAGTCCAAAATCGATGATTCTTGATTCCGTGGAATCGATTTGAAGTTATCCTTCATAATTTACCATTTTCCCCGATTTCTATCATCAATTCATCGTCTGATTTGATCATTTTTGAAGAATACATCAAGAATTTTCTTATTTCCTTGTGGATTCGACCGTTATCTAACCCTAAGTGCAAGAAAGCGTGCCGGTCCGCGAAGTCGACTCCAGGTAACTCAAGGAAACTCGCAATAATGGGTAGGGTGAGATCCTCTCGAGCCACGTCCAGAGGTGTGGAGTGGCTTGTCGTGGAGTAGCCGAAGCTGACGCTCATGTTTAGTTCCGGACCTGACATACGCGTCAGAAATCTTGAACCTATATCCGCTCTACCCTATATACGTCGTGCGACGGCGGTGGAGACGAGTAAAGGAAACCCTTCGAAAAGTAATTAAACTTTAAAATGAGGGGTTGCAACTAACATGCGGGGCGGGAGCCCGGACAATCGTGACGGGGGAGATTGTACGTATGTGGCACGGTCGGTCCGCAAAAAGGGGTGGATCAAGCGACGCGGGGGAGAATAGCCGAGATGCTATGGGGCAGCGACATGGCAAGCTTGCGGGCCGGAGTCTGGCATGGCAGCAACTAAAGAGGTTGCGGAGCCGGCCAAGACCAGGGCAGGTGCTGGTGAGGCAAGAAATCGGTGCGGCTCAAGATAGGTTTCCGGCACAACTCCGGAGAGGGCGCGGGTGTGGTCTGGATGGGTGATAAGCGTAAAAACGCGGTCGTTGAATGCGCACTTTTACGTATCAAACAAAATTTATAACTCAACTCTTCAAATATGATTTTTAAATTAGAATAGTGGCAAGTCGAGGTCGAATCCACAGGGAGGAAGGTTAAGAGATTGAAATCAGAAGCTATTTTTTGGTATTTTTATATTTAGAAAGCGGAAATGGACGATGAAAGGAAGAAAATGTGCGTGGAGATGAAATGAACCGATCAAACGCTTCCAAACTCCTTTCAAAGATTGGAAACCCTTGATCGATGGTGGAAATGTCGTTTTTAGGGTTTGTAAATGTGGAAATATGGATGAACAGATGATGAAATAAGAAGAAATGGATAGAAAACGATCCTAATCTAAAGGTTTGTGATGAAAATACGATCTAGTGATGCTCCCTAATCAAAACATACCTTCGAGAGCCGTATATTTTGCCCGGACTCGGCGTCTTGCATCCAACACGAAGAATGAATAGAAGAGGGAAGAAACTCACTGAAAATGAAGTTCAACACATGAACAATGATCCATCGCTGCTTTCTTTCCTTCTGGCTAGCCAATGCTAGAAGCAAACAACAAAAACACTGATAACCCTAATTTCTTCGTCTCAGAGCTTAAATCGGTCCTAGCAAATTCGTGGAGCTTGAAATGACGATCGTGCCCACGAAATTTTAGCTCCTAACTCCATCAGGATCGTCAGATATCAGGGTTTTAATCCGGAGCATTTATGGCCGTTGATCTGCCCTTCTCTCTCCTCAGATCGCGCCGGTCAACCCGCTCAACTTGAGTATAGCGGCCGGTCAAACTTCGCTAAAAGACAAGAAAAACTAAAGACAGAACATTAGTCTCTCTCCTCTCTCCTCACTCCTTTCTCCTCGTTCATCTCTCCTCTCTCCTCCCCTCTCCCTTCTCTCGTCTCTGTCTCTTGTCTCTTGATCGCGAAGAATACGGGCACGAAGAGGTCTCCTCCGCGCGCGTGGTTGAGGGAGAGAAATGAGGGAGAGAAGAGAAGAAGTGGAGAGGAAGAGAGGGAGAGATCTCCCACTTCTCCTGTTACGCACACACGCGCGTGTGCGGGAGAGCAAGGGGGAGAGGAGAGAAAGAAGTTACGCGAGAGAGAGAGCGAGGGGAAGAGAGAGAAAAGACAGAAAGACGGAGAGGAAATTTTCCTCGCGACGGAAATTTCCGTCGCGAGAGAAGGATCCCCGAGAGAGAGAGAGAGAGAGAAGAAGAAGAAGAAGAAGAAGAAGAAGAAAGAGAGGGAGAGAGATCGCGCGCGCGAGAGCGACAGAAAAAGGGAGAAGAAGCCTGGGAAGAAGGAGGAGAGGAGGAATTTCCTCCTCGCGAGAGAAAAGAGAAGAGAGATTGAGAAAAAGGGGAGTGAAAACTCCTCTCGCGACGGAAGTTATTTCCGTCGCGAGAGGGGGAGAAGTTTGCTGGAGAGAGAAAGAGGAGAAGAAAATGGAGGAGAAATCTCCCCCTCCTCTTACGCACGCATGCGCGCGTGCGGGAGAGAGGGGAACGAAGAAGAAGAGAAGGAAAAGGAAGGAAGGAAGGGAAAGCGGAAGAGAAAGAAAGGAGAGGGGATTCTCCTCGCGACGGAAACTTCCGTCGCGAGAGAGAGAGAGAGAGAGAGAGAGAGAGAGAGAGAGAGAGAGAGAGAGAGAGAGAGAGAAGAGGGAAGAGAAGGAGAGAAGGAGAAGAGCGCGGAAGAAGGGGAGAGAGAGAGGAAAGAAGAGAGAAGAGAAAAAGAAACAAAGAGGAGAGAGAGAGAAGGGAAGAGAAAGAAAAGAGAGATTATGAGAGAGAAAGAAGAGAAGGAAAGAGAAAGAGGAAGAGAGTGAAATGGGGGGAGAGAGAGAGAACTCCTCTCGCGCGAGGGTGAGAAGGAGAGAAGAAGAGGTAGGGAGGAAGAAGAGAGGAGAAAACGGGAGAAGAGGAAAATAAGAAGAATAGAAGAGGTGGAGAAAGGAAAGGAGAGAGAGAAATAAAGAGAAATAAAGAGAAATTTCATTTTATAATTAAAGAAAATTATATTCTTGATAAATCAAAATCATTAAATGCTCATAAAATGCTACTAAATTATGAAAAATCAAGAATATCCTTTAAAACATAGAAATTATCAATTTAATGATTTAAAATCATGATAACATGCATTTATGATTATATTTCAAAGAATAAATGCATAAAATGTATGATATTAATGCATGAAATTGCATGTTATCAATGGGCGCGGCGTGATCTGGGAGGTCAGATCACGTATGAGCCTAGATGGGCGGGCGTAATTTAGATGCTGATCTCAGGCGTGTGCGGGCTCTCTGACGGGAAGAGGGAGAAAGATAGAGCGACGGGAAGGGGGAGCTCTCTGGAGCAAGGGCTGATGGGGATGAATGGGGAAGTGGGGAAGTTTTCCAAGGAGAGGAAACTGGAGGGGGGGGGGGCTGTGGGGAGCGCAGAGCTAGAGCGGGGGTGGAGTTGGAAATGAAGCGTGGAGGGGATGGCAGCATGGCAGTCCAGAGGTGGAGAAAACTCCTTTCTTTTTTCAAAACACGGCTAGGGTTTTTGGGGGGGGGTCCCTTCCCCTCTTATAGAGCCCAAAATGGGTTGAGAGGGGAAAGGGCCCATTTGAGGCCCACAACCCAAAACCTAAACATACTCATAGAAAGAAGGTTCACAAAGAAGAAGGACTTCACGAATAGGATCCTGAAAAGGGAAGAACCCACCGGGAAGTCTAAAAGGGAGAGGATATAAGCGAGAACCCACTTAAACATCTGCGGGTTGAAAAGTTCACAATAAAGAAGAAGACAAGTAGATAGATCCACGCGCCCGAAAGGGCTCCTCCGACACTATGATATCGTGTCTTGGTGGCCGCGGAGGTCGTACGCCACCATTCATGCTTTCAGTTAAAATATTTAACACCAAAAATTTGAGATCAATCATAAGTGGTTTGACCCTTGAAAAGGTCAAACACACTTAAAACACATAAGAATGCTCATTTGATAAAAAATATATGGAATTAAGTGATTTGGCCATAAATTGAAGACAATTTCATTTTAAGATGATAACATGCATCACATAGACTGAAATTACGTATTAATAACAGTTTATTATGATGACAAGAAGAGTTAAATATGCATGTTAGCACTTACCATGGAAGATAGGCAACATGCTCATAACATGGATATCTCCTAAAAGTTTTACCTCAATTAAGGGGCGCATGCACACGAGTGACAAGTCTTTACAATGAGCTCTAGCATAATTGCTAAGATGCTTCCAAGCATTTCCCTCGCCATTTTTGGGTCATATCTACGCAGTTTACGGTCGTAGAAGATTGTGAAGAGGAGGATGAATGTGAGGAGCCTTCAAATAGATCTCTGCTTCAAAGGTTATTTGATGGGGACCATCTTACACCGCAGGCCAGAAGCAGACCCATCCGACAAGCTCGGGCCAATGTCAAGTCTCCAGGATTCTGGTACACGCCGTAACCAGCGGGGCTTCAGAAAAGGTTGGTTTTATCTTCCTTAGAACTTACTAGTGGCCCACTTGTTTTGGGGCCTTGACGTGTTTATTTTAATTCCTAGTGGTGTGTTGTTAGGAGGCCTTTAGTGATGTAAGGAATTAAGGGGAAAGGATTCCCCCTTAATTCCCTCTTTTTATTTCCCAATTAGGCTACCCAATGGCCCAATTTTGCATTTGAGCCCCTTTGTGGCCCCTCTAGGCCCATTTCGCCCATAGGGGCTTTTTCCCCTAAGGTGGAGGGGGGGGGGGGCTGGATTAGCAATGATCGGAGATGAAGAATCAAAAGAAACTTCTCCCCTGATTGTACACCCGCATGCAGCTGCCGCAGTGCTTCCCTTCTCCTCCCTCTACCCCGACTGCCCTCTCATCCCATCATCCACGTACCCTCGTGACCCAGCGCCCAACTGACCTCTAGTTCCACCATGTCGTCAATCATTGCCACCACTGTTGTGATGGCGCTCCTCACTTGACCGACCGTCAACCGCTAGACTTGGGAACGCACTACCTGTGCATTTGCCAATCGCCACTGAAATCACCCGTCGCTATACGTCACGACCAACCGGGCGCCGGCTTCGCAGCTACGCTCGTAGTTGTCCCTTTCGAGTGTTTGTTTACTTTTGTCAATGCTTTCCCAAACGCTTAGTGCTCAAGGCTAGAGAGTCAACCCTTAGTGCTCAAGGTCAATCATTATTGGTAAGAAGCAACCTTTAGTACTCAAAGTCAAAGTGTATTAGCAGAGAAGTCAGCTCTAGTTAATAGGTCAACTTAGACTCAAGAGATATCAGAAAGGTCAACTCTAGTTCAAAGGTCAACTCTAGTGCAAAGGTCAACTCGAGTCCAACAGATATCAAAACGGTAAACTCTAGCTCAAAGATCAACTCCGAGTCAACAGATATCTGAAAGTCAACCCATAGTCAGAAAAAGTCAACTTTAGCTGAAAGTCAACTCTAGGTCAGAAGTCAACTCTAGGTCAGAAGTCAACCCAGAGTCAACAAAAGTCATAAAAAGTCAACTCTAGGTCAGAAGTCAACCCAAAGTCAACAGAAAGAAAAACTAAACTTTAGCAAAAAGTCAACCCTAGGTCAGAAGTCAACCCAGAGTCAACAGAAGTTGGAAAAAGTCAACTTTATCAGAAAGCCAACTCTAGGATAAAAGTCAACCCAGAGTCAACTGAAGTCAGAAAAAGTCAATTTTAGCAGAAAGTCAACTCTAGGTTTAAAGTCAACCTAGAGTCAACAGAAGTAAGAAATATCACTTATTCACACATATCCAGAGGACGGGAGTATCTCATTTGTTGAGACGAGGAGAGGTCTAGACCTCGAGAGCGGGAAGACTGAGTTAAGCCTGAAGACGAGGTGTCATTTTACAACTGATCGACGGTACCAGCAGAAGAGGCACGACAGGGCGTGAAGGGACGAGCGATCGCGTGGAGATCGGCTTGAGGGAGTCAAGGGCGTCGGGAGCCGAGGAGGTCGAGGCCTAGTGGGTAGTGTCGTAGGTACAGGTAAAGTTGAGTGTTAGATTTGCCGTAGGGGGCAAATCTAAAAACCTTGTACTTGAACATTGTCCTTAACCCTTTGAGGGGTAAGAGGATTAGGTTTTATTTGGTGAGGAGGAGGCTCCGAGTCTTTAGTACTCGAGACTGGATTAAGGGACATTAGGTCCCCCAACCAGTATAATAATATTTAGTGCATTGAGAGGAAAAGAAGTGAGTGAATAAATTAACGAATCTAAGTAGAGATAATTTCATAAAATTACACATAACCTAATTCAACCCCCTTTCTTAGGTTAAGCAACCACCTTTAAGGGACTTTCAAGCTCTGCATTGCCACATCAGCACCTCACGGGTCCCGCACTTAATAAACCCCTTTTTACATTTTTTGGCCTTTAAAAATTCTGAAAAGAAAATCCAAAAAAATGGTTAATCTTAAAAAATTCATAACCTCATTTTTTAGAACTCTTTTGTGCATAAAATTTTCTTCATTAGATCAACAATTTGATCCTCTTTAAATCTATGCTCTGAAATCATGTATGATGGAATCATCAAAGATTTGAAAACATTAGACAAAAAACAGAATTAATTCCTAATTGACTTCTAAAGTCAACTAAAGTAATCCCCTCTTTCACTCTTATTTTCTTCCTCTTCTTAGACCTTCATTGATGCAAGACGCGGTTGTGAAAACCCTCGTACCTTCTCAATGTAACAAGGCTGACTGAAGATAGGCTGGTCAAACCTAGCGTACAGGTACGCGTGTCCTAGACCCTAAGTATGGTATCTAATCTAACCCTAACTGCAGGCAAGCGTGCCGTTCCGCGAAGTCAACTCCGGGTAACTCTAGGAAACTCGCAATGATGGGTAGGGTGAGATCCTCTCGAGCCACGTCCAGAGGCGTGGAGTGGCTCGTCGTGGAGTAGTCGAAGCTGACGCTCATGTTTAGCTCTGGATCTGACGTACGCGTCAAAAATCTTGAACCTATATCCGCTCTACCTTACCTACGTCGTGCGACGACGGTGGAGACGAGTAAAGGAAACGCTTCGAAAAGTAATTAAACTATAAAATGAGGGGTTGCAACTAACCTGCGGGGCGAGAGCCTGGTCAGCCGTGATGGGGAAGATTGTACGTACATGTCACGGACGGTCTGCAAAAGGGGGTGGATCAAGCGATGCGGAGGAGGACGGTCGAGACGCTATGGGGCAGCGAGATGGCAAGCTTGCGGGCCGGAGTTGAGCGCGGCAGGAGCTGAAGAGGTCGCGGAGCCGGCCGAGACTAGGGCAGGCGTTGGTGAGGCAAGAAACTGGTGCGGCTCAAGATAGGTTTCCGGCACAGCTCCAGAGAGGGCACGGGTGTAGCTTGGATGGGCGCGGTGTGATCTGGGAGGTTAGATCACGTGTGAGCCTGGATGGGCGGGCATAATTTAGATGCTGATCTCAAGCATGCGCGGGCTCTGTGACGGGAAGAGGGAGAGAGATAGAGCGACGGGAAGGGGGAGCTCGCTGGAGCAAGGGCTGATGGGGATGAATGGGGAAGTGGGGAGCGCGGAGCTGGAGAGGAGGTGGAGTTGGAAATGGAGCGTGGAGGGGATGGCAGCACGGCAGTCCGGAGGTGGAGGAAACTTCTTTCTTTTTTCAAATCACGGCTAGGGTTTGTTTGGGGGGGGGAGGGGCTCCCTTCCCCAAATAGAGCCCAAAATGGGCCGAGAGGGGCAAGGGCCCATTTGAGGCCCACAACCCAAAACCTAAACATACTCATAGAAAGAAGGTTCACAAAGAAGAAGGACTTCACGAATAGGATCCTGAAAAGGGAAGAACCCACCGGGAAGTCTAAAAGGGAGAGGAAATAAGCGAGAACCCGCTTAAACATCTGCAGGTTGAAAAGTTCACAATAAAGAAGAAGACAAGTAGATAGATCCACGCGCCCGAAAGGGCTCCTCCGACACCGTGATATCATGTCTTGGTGGCGGCGGAGGTCGTACGCCACCATTCATGCTTTCAATTAAATCTTGAAATATTTAACACCAAAACTTTCAGATCAATCATAAGTGGTTTGACCCTTGAAAGGATCAAACACACTTAAAACACATAAGAATGCTCATTTGATAAAAAATATATGGAATTAAGTGATTTGGCCATAAATTGAAGAAAATTTCATTTTAAGATGATAACATGCATCACATAGACTGAAATTACGTATTAATAACAGTTTATTATGATGAAAATAAGAGTTAATATGCATGTTATCACTTACCATGGAAAATAGGCAACATGCTCATAACATGGATATCTCCTAAAAGTTTTACCTCAATTAAGGGGCGCATGTACACGAGTGACAAGTCTATACAATCAGCTCTAGCATAGTTGCTAAGATGCTTCCAAGCATTTCCCTCGCCATTTTTGGGTCATATCTACGCAGTTTACGGTCGTAGAAGATTGTGAAGAGGAGGATGAATGTGAGGAGCCTTCAAATAGATCTCTGCTTCAAAGGTTATTTGATGGGGACCATCTTACACCGCAGGCCAGAAGCAGACCCGTCCGACAAGCTCGGGCCAATGTCAAGTCTCCAGGATTCTGGTACACGCCGTAACCAGTGGGGCTTCAGAAAAGGTTGATTTTATCTTCCTTAGAACTTACTAGTGGCCCACTTGTTTTGGAGCCTTGACGTGTTTATTTTAATTCCTAGTGGTGTGTTGTTAGGAGGCCTTTAGTGATGTAAGGAATTAAGGGGAAAGGATTCCCCCTTAATTCCCTCTTTTTATTTCCCAATTAGGCCACCCAATGGCCCAATTTTGCATTTGAGCCCCTTTGTGGCCCCTCTAGGCCCATTTCGCCCATAGGGGCTATTTTCCCCTAAGGTGGAGGGGGGGCTGGATTAGCAATGATCAGAGATGAAGAATCAAAAGAAACTTCTCCCTTGATTGTACACCCGCATGCAGCTGCCGCAGTGCTTCCCTTCTCCTCCCTCTACCCCGACTGCCCTCTCATCCCATCATCCACGTACCCTCATGACCCAGAGCCCAACTGACCTCTAGTTCCACCATGTCGTCAATCATTGCCACCACTGTTGTGATGGCGCTCCTCAGTTGACCGACCATCAACCGCTAGACTTGGGAACGCACTACCTGTGCATTTGCCAATCGCCACTGGAATCACCCGTCGCTATACATCACGACCAACCGGGCGCCGGCTTCGCAGTTACGCTCGTAGTTGTCCCTTTCGAGTGTTTGTTTACTTTTGTCAATGCTTTCCCAAACGCTCTCCACCGCCGGGGCTAGGATAGAGGGAATTCAGATTTTGGGGTGTACATAGGATTTCTATTCGGATTCGGTGCCGGTCAGGGGGGTCAAAGGTGCATGCACGTTGCGGTCATAATCGTGCCGTCACCGTATCCATTCCTCCAGAGCCTCAAGTTGTTGGGTCCCCCTACTCCCCTTACTGTCATTTATCGGGAGTTGGCGCTCGCTGTCGTGGTGTTTATATTCTCGTTATTCTCTTTACCACGCATCGCATGCATCCCATACCTTAGTTAGGGAGTCGTAACCATTGATCCGGAACAGTCGTCACTCCCGACCCATAGTTCCGCATCATTGTTGCTCATTCTCCAATTGGGTTGCTGTCTCATGGAAAGGTTGTGACAGAATATGGGTATATATACATAAATATTTATATGACTCAAATATAATTACCAAATGATGGTAAAGAATTTTACCTAGGATTGATATCTATGAGAGTTGCACACTCTTAAGGCAATGTGATCACACAATTGTCCGTAATATATATAAAAAATAAAATATAAGGGAAAATCACTCGCTCTCATCGAATTATCAATCCTCAAATTCACATATTCACGTGCGTCTCATCAGTAGAGAAAAGATAACCATTTGATAAAGCGTGATTGTCTAGTCGTTGAATACAAGTGTCCATGCATCAAAATAAAAACTATACTCACTTAAAGTAAGATTAATTAGGATTTATTTAGTATAGAGGTGAGTAAAGGTCAAATCCACAAAGAATTACGGTATTTTTTATAGATGTTTTGTAATTCAATCAAATTTAATAATTAATTGAGATGAAAAATTAGGGAATTAAAAAGAAAACTCAATGGTTGATCCACAAAATCAAATATCAGTCAAATCAAATTTATATCCAAGGAGAAATCAAAGAGTGAAATCAGTGAGAGAAAATTGTTTGTAATGAGAGAGAAAATGATGAAAATTATGGAAATCCACTTAATCTAAGCTTTAAAATTTATATTTAATGCAAAATGAAGCTAACCAACATCCATGCTCGAAATGATCCAATTAATTTCTGGATTAAGGCTTTTCATTTTGTGATGTGAACATGTAATTTAAGAGTTTAAGCAGTGATTTCTCCTCATTCTCTCGACGAAATATTGACTTCAAAAACTCATTGGACGTGGAAATAAGTCTAGAACATGATTGAAGCAAGAGATTCAAGAATTGAGTTATCCAAAAGGTCCAACTAATCGTAAAAATCCAATAATGGTTTTCAGCATCGTATAGGGAGAATTTATAAGCATTTTTAATTGGGCATGAATGTTAGATCTTCTTCTTTGATAAGATCACTGATCGTGATGAAATCTGATAAGAGGAATCATGATGGTTAAGTGGTGGCTGTCAAATCTAAGATGAAGAGTCACGATTTTGACATGTCACCAGATGAATATGTCAAATTCAAATGAGGTGCTCCAGATTTCATCATATATTGAGGTGAGTTCATCAGTCACATTGAATCTTGACTATTATAACTCCTAGCATGGACAACCACAATTTATTGACACTTTATCAAATGAATCGACACCCCATGGGAAATTGCCACTTCCCCCCAACGCTAAGTGAAAATCAATGGTCTTGGTTTAATCCATTAATTCACGCTGATCTGATGCTTTAGATGCTGCCACGTTACTTGTGCCAAGATAAAATTGTCCCACATTGAAAATATCAAAGTGATTTAATAGCTAAAATAGAGTGGCACTCCCATTAATTAAATATGGCCAATTAAGGGTGCTTAATGCTAATTACACTCCTTTAACATGAACCGCATGTCATCATGTGTGCGCCAAGTGGAGTCCTTACCTATCCTCAACTGATGATCCACAAGCATGCGCGTCGCGTCAGCTGTTTCATCACCTTGCGCTTATAAATAGTTATTTTTAACAATTTCTATAAAAATAAATTCAAAAAAATTGAAAAATTTCATATCTTTTAAAACACAACTCCTTTATAATCCGAACATTTTTTGGTGTGTTCAGAAATAAAGATAACAACTATTTTATGTAATTTAATTTAAGAAATAATAAGAAAGTAAATTTTTAACTCCAAAAAACCCAATTTATTCAAGAAAATAAAATAAAATAGTTTACGAGTGATTATAAAAATATTTTCCCTTGATCTTTTAGATTTAAAACGTAAATGAAATCTTAAGTTAGATTAGGCTAATCTATTGAAAGTGAAACTTTTGATTTATATACCATTAGCCCTAAAATAATAAATTTTTGAGATTTTTGATAAAAATTGCATAAAATGATGAATATGCACTCAAAATGTGATAGCATGTATAAGAATGACATGAATTATGCTTTAGAATGCACTAATAATCATGTAATTATAGATAAATATTGTATGTTATAAAAGCCCATCCCTAAGGGGATTATCATGCACGCTTTAGGCTCCACGAACTTTTGAAGGATGCAATCTCCAGGAGGAACTCGATATAGAGTTGATTAATCTCAATGTTGTGGATTGATTTAACGCAGTAAATTTGTATGTTTCCTCACTTATTATGAGGATAAAGAATCGAGATAAATCCTCAAAGAGCTCAAGTAATGAGACTAAATTCTTCTAATGGAAGATGAGAAGGTGAGTTAGGAAAAAAATCTGGGTTTGAACACGAGGAGAGGTGTGTGAATCAATGATCTTATAAATTTGTCTGATTAAAAATTAGATGAAAGCCATAAATAAAAAATGAGATGATGAATGACGAGACGAGGAACACAGAGTAGTGGTAGCAAGAGATCAATAAGTGAATGATGGTGCATAACATCTTGTGATCAAATGGTGACAGTGTTATTGGACAAAAAAATAGGTTCAAAAATATCCATGAAGGTATTACTAGGAAGAAATCAATATGAATATTTTAAGAAACCTCATTGGATATTTGAAAAATATCCAGTCCAAGGCTGGCTGAGGCTAGACTCACTTGGATCGCAATCCTCAACCAAAAAGAAGATAGAGAATGATTCTCTCTCTCTCTCTCTTTCTTCTTGCAAGCTTGGACGTGAAAAATCTTGCCACATCAAAATTAGGGTGGTGTAATTTTGTTACGAGAGAGGGATTGCCTCCTTTCGGCCCTTTTCTCCCTCCCTCTCACTCTTCTCTCTTCTCTTCTCTTCTCTCTCTCTTTGTGTGTGTTTTTTCCCCTGTGCATCAACTATACGGCACCACCAAACCTCATGCACTCTCATGTTTCTCCTCACTCTCTCTCGTGCACTAAATGACTCTCCCCTTGTGCAGTGAGTGCTAACATGGCAAATAAATTGTTGAGTAAATCAAACGAGTGCCTTTGGACGATTTCTACTGGAAACTTTGAGATAAGGAAAGAATCATTTATAAACCCACAAAATCATAAATGTGGATCGTATAGTGTAACATCCAAGAAAGGATCAATGACTGTTCCAAGTTTGCGATTGTGTATTTCACTCCCAGACAAGTCAACTCGCCGCATTTCCATTCGTAAGAAAAGCGCGAGATGGAAAACTCTTCGACTGAAATAGATCAGCAGCTGGGCGCGCGTACTTGGGAAAGGATCTGGAATGTGGGCGTTCTATCCGCCACCGTGAGTTGGAGAGTAAGAGCGATGGCAGCCTTCTTGAGAGATTGATTTAAGAGAGAGTCAAATTTTTTTTCGCCTTCGATCAAAACGTATGTGTCTATCGCGTTTGCGCGGAGCGTGACTACCTAGGCAGAGCTTGGACGGAGACCGTAAGAGGGCCATTTTTAAGGACCGACAGTCTTGGTCCGGTCCAGTTCGCCGACTTTCGGTCGGTCTCTGTCGATCCCTACCTGTGAACGTCACAATCACGATGCCATGAGAGAGATTATTCCCTCTCTACCTCGCTTTCTCTCTCTCTCTCTCATGTACTCTCTTTGCTGATTGGTTCAACGTTGCCGCTGCTGTTGCCGTTGCCGTTGCCGCCTGTCAATTCCCGTCGTTGCGCCAGTCCTGGCAGCCACGGAGCCGTCGTCCTCCTCTCCCTCTCTCTCTCTCTTGCTCGTCTCCCTCTCTTTCTCTTCCTTCTTCTGCTCGTCTCCCTCTCTTTTGCTCGCTCGTCTTTCTCTTCCTTCTTCTGCTCGTCTCCCTCTCTTTTGCTCGCTCGTCTTTCTCTTCCTTCTTCTGCTCGTCTCCCTCTCTTTTGCTCGCTCGTCTTTCTCTTCCTTCTTCTGCTCCTTCTCCCCTTCGCACTTGCTCGTCTCCCACTCTTTATACTCTCGTCTCTCTCTTCCTCTCTTCTACTCGTTCTCTCTCTCTCTCTCTCTGATGAACCCCGCGCACCTGCGACAGACATAACGGCCGACAACGACCCGGAGGCACCCGCAGGGACAGACGAGGACAACGCGATCTCTGACGAGCGCGACCGCGGCGCGCAGCAAAACCGACGACACAACTCGCCGATTTCGTCTATTTCTAACGGCAGCCACCTTTACGAAGGAGAGGGCCAA
>CM044110.1:15799029-15871925 GCA_024174645.1 Lemna minuta | reverse complement strand
TATTCGAGTATACTTGTCAGGGAAGTCACCAATATCTAGCCCTCCAATTTAGTTCTCTGGATATAGAAATAATTCCTGGATATTACTATCCCACAAGTTAGAGTCCGGACAAATAGACGAACACAGGAGGATCTCCCCAGTGTAGTGTCCAACCCCCGTCCCCTTTCCGTCTGCAACCCGGGGCAGGGGGTGGCGGCGGACACCCTTCTCCGGTGATGCTTGCCGTTGTCTCCTCTGCTTTTGGGCCTGCCTTCCTCGCAAGACTGCCTTCGTAGAATGGGTCAAGCAGATTTCCTTATAAATCTCGTACTGCCACGGTTCGTTGTCGGGAAAGCAGCTTAACAAAGCCCATCTAGAACGGATACTCTGAAACCCCAAGCGGAAAAGTCATTCGCTCCCGTTCCCTGTGCGACGGAGAGGCAGCTCCGCAGAAGAAGAAATCGCGATACATCTTATAACAAAACCCATCAAAAGCTAACTTATCCACCTACGGATCCAAATTCTTTACACGCTCATGGAAGTTCCTAATTATTTCCGTCCAGTGGCCGAATTGATGCCTCATTTTTGTGAACACGTCTTTTCAGGAATTCGGATTGACCCTGGGAGATAGATTCCTGCTGCATGGCCCTCCAGGTTGCGGTAAAAGGCTTATTACCCAGGCTGTCGCAAACGAGGCTGGTCTAGGCTTCATACACGTGAAGGTTATACACCATTTTGTCACGAAAATAGATTACGGAGATTGAACTTACTGGTAATGACATCTCGAGGCTGACTTTGATTTCTCAAACTTCAGTGTCCAGAACTATATTCCAAATACGTTGGGGATGATGAACTGTCCGTAGGGACAGTATTTGGTCGTGCCAGGAGTTGTTCTCCCTGCGTACTATTCTTCGACGAGGTGAAGTTCTCATCTTCCTATGTTGATGGTTACTAGGAAACTTTGATAATATCATGGTCATCGTAAGCATACTATAACCAACCTTGGGGTTGCATGTAAGATTCTGCAAGGGAGAACCTGTGATTAAAATCCCACCTTTGCGAAAAGTTTGTGCGGGAAAACCTTGTGTCGTGTCAATGTCATCGTGCCCACAGCTTGTTATCAACTGGGAATGATAATTATTTCTGCAAAAGATCAATTTACGATTTAGACAGAATATGCTTCAGCAGAACCTGTGAGCTAATCTTTACCATTTAGACCTAGAGCACACCTATCTTGTAGTAAAATTTGGAAAATTTTCAAGGCGACGAGGTTGTATTGAAATGGGGAATGATGGAGAGCCCAGTGAAGGATCATTGGGGATGCAACTGATTTTCTATTCGTGCAATACCTCTGTAGAAAGATTTTCCTTCAGCGAATCAGTGAGCTATTTTCTTCGCTCGAACAGGGGAACTCATATCTTAAATCCGTTGTGAAATTTGTGTTAATCCGCCCAGATAGATTGGTTGGCCTCAAGGCGAGGCATGAACTCGGTTGCCGACCGGCTCCTGATGCAGGTTCAGCTCCCGCGGATTCCTACTCGTCCGTCAATATTTTTTCCCGTCATTTGTTCATAATATTTGTTTGTTTATTTATTCATTTTTGTAGCTGCTCGCCGAGCTGGATGACATCAATCCACCATCCGGGGTTTTCGTTATTGGAGCCACGGATAGGTTGTAAGACAATGATTTCCACTAGTAGTCCTATACCTAAAACTCGTGAATTTTATCACTGTTGACCAAGTTGATGATTTTGTCGTCTTTCTTTTTACAGAATTGAGGCTGTTGACCCGGCCATCCTTAGACCAGGCAGACTAGGAAAAGCCATATATGTCCCATTACCAAGCTCTGAAGAAAGGGTACTCATTTTGAAGACCCTAACCAAGAAGAAACCCCTGGCCGTTGACGTTGACTTGCCTCTTATTGCTCAAGAATGTGAGAATTTCAGTGGAGCCGATCTCTCCTCCCTGGTACTTATTTCTATAAATTGAAGGTTTAACCGCTTGGGGATATGCTTTAGGTCTTACTATGTCCAGGTGGAAGAAGCCGCCTTGCTGGCATTAGAGGAGAAAGAAGGATCAATGAACCGGGGAACTTCTTCCTGGGTAATCCAAATCTCGCATTTCAAGCATGCCCGAGGGAAGATCACTCCCTCTGTTTCGGCCAAGGTAAATTTTTCGGTGATATTACTCGGTTTAGAAGTAAAATTATCGTGTGAAATTCTTGTACTCTTTTAAAGTCAGCTTGAATATCCATTTACTTATGGTGTTCGTTTGATGTTTGTGATGTGCAGCGAAGGTTATATAGTGTGCAGAACATCCACGACCGGAACGATTGAAAGGCCAGAACGATGAGAGCGGTTCAGTGGTTTTATTCTCTCTCTCCCTCTCTCTCTCTCTCTCTCTCTCTCTCGCTGTGCAGCCATGTGTTTGACTACCACAAACAGAGTCACGAGATGGTCACCGTGTTCTGACTTAACAGTGATCTCTCGCAAATGGCTGACGTAACACCTATCCCTCATGCTCCTAAAATCCAGGAACTCTACGCTTTTTTCATGAAGAAAGGATCGACTGTGGGAAATTCTGTCTTCAGTGACCTCAGAGGCGAAAATCTTAATCTTGAGAGGCTCAATGAGAATATGCTTACAGGAAGTGAAAGATTCGGGCTTCACCACCAGCAGTGAGAAGATTAAGGGCTTACTAATCGAGTGAGCAGGATATAGGGATTTGCGACTTCCTTATCCTATAGAACGAGATGGAGAGAGTCTTTCTCACCAGCTGCGTGAGTGAAGACGTGCGATCCCTCGCACGACATCAAGAGATACACAGTTATAACTGATATATCCAAATCGAGTGAACTGGATAGAGCGTCAAAGACGAATCCGTTCATAAAATATTGTTCTTGGATTATGAGTTTTGAAGATGAACTGGATACGGGCAGTTGATCTGCTCTCGAAATTGCGGCGCCCAATCCTAGCGAACCACGCCACTTGTACCAAGAAAAATAAGATATGATTAATCCAACGGCTGGGATCGTGTGCCACGTGCCATGATTAGCATAAATTGCCAAAAATCCTCGTTAAAAATCTTATTCAAATAAAAAAATCTTTCTTACATTTTAGGATTAATTTCCTAATCATACTGAATTCATAAAATTCTAAGAAAATCAGCAAATCCAAAACAATCCTGCTGCCCTTCCAATTGGACATTGACGGTTAGTTTGTGAGTGAGAAACAAGTGAGAAAATCACAACCATTGAAGGATCTATCTCCCCTTCTTTTTTTTGTCTTCCAATTGGGCATCGACTGCTATGATGGATTCTTGAAAGACCTTTTTTCTCTATGCGTGTCAACATGAAATAATTATTCAAAGGTCAGCTCTCATCATTCAATTGACTTTGGTTATCTAAGCCTTACTTATATTTGCATGTATCAACCAATAACTACACATCAACGTTGCATTCCTTGGACAAATAAACCCCCTAAATAAAATTCACCAAATGACTCAAGTACAGGGATGGCTGATAAATTCTAATAATTACACGAATATCATTCGTGTGATGCTTTTATTTACCTAAAAATGAACATAAATTTATGTCGTCATAGTTTAGATGATTCAATTTATTTCTATGAGGATATTCTGATTTTCTAAGGATTTTTGGTACTTTTTGGGAATATTTTGATGTCAAAATCATCAAAAGAATTACTTTTTTAAATCATAAAATCATATTCTTGTCAAAAATCTGTTTTTTTTAATGAATTTAGGTAAAAAAAAAAATCTGTTTTCTAAGGATTGGGCATCCATTTGATAGCACCAATCATTGGCCATCACCAATGATTGGTGATGCGGAACTATGGGTCAGGATCGACGACCGTTCCGGATCAATGGGTGCAGAACCCTATCTAGGGTCTGATATGCGTGCAATGCGAGGTAGGGAGAACAACAAGAATAATAAACACCACGGCGACGAGCGTGAATACCTGATGAACGACAGTAAGGGAGGATAGAGGGAAGTGCTGGACTTCCGATAACCCGAGGTTCGGGAGGAACGGATACGGTGATGGCACGGTTACGACCGCAACGTGCATGCACTTGTAATCCGCCCGACTGGCACCGAAATCGAGAAGAAACCCTAAATACACCCCCCAATACCCGAAGTTCCCACTATCCTAGCCCCGGCGGTGGGGAGCGTCGGGAAGGGCACTGAAAGAAGTAAATAAACACTCAAGAGGGACGACTGTGAGCGTACCTGCGGGGCCGGAGCCCGGTCGGTCGTGACGTATAGCGATGGATGATCCAATGGCGACAATGGACGCCTTGATAGTATGCCCCCAAGTCCAGCGATCGACGATCAATCCGCAGAGGAGTGTCACCGCAACAACGGCGGTGATGATCGGTGGCGTGGCGGAATCGGTGGCGTGGCAGATCGGTGGCACCGAAATTAGTCAAACCTATAGAAAATGCTCGTGATGTAGTGTACTCATTTTGTGTGTTTTTATCATTGTTAACTAATTTTGATGCATAATTAGTATGAATTTAATAAATCTTATCAATTATTTTTGGATTCGTCCCATTCTTGAAAAATTTTACTAAACTAGTAAGTTATCCATGTTTGACCTTTCTCAAGGTCAAACTACCTTAAAATAATCATATTTCTTGAGTGTGTATTGTTCCTGGTCTTTAGCAAAAGAGAGCATGAAGAATGAAGACTTACAGATGATGATAGATGAGAGAGGAGAGAGGAGAGAGGAAAGAGAAAAGAGAGCGGAGAGATAGTTAATGTTTACTTGTTATTTTTTTGCTTTGATTCTTTTAACAAAGAATTACTTCAATCTCATTGCCTAAGCTATGAGAATTTTTAAGGAATATTGGAAATTGACAAGTTGAATTAGAGGTGAGTCAATCTCACTAATGAGGAGATAGAAATAGATAAGCATTCCCATTTCCTCCAAATTCAAAGCTTGATATCTGACAATCTTGATAGAGTTTTGAGACTAATTTTATGAGCAGCTTTGTCTTTTCACGCTCTTTCCATCAATATCCTTGGGACAAAAAGTTTGAGATTTTAACTTTTTAGTGTATGCCTCTAGCATTAGTTGGTTGAAGAAAAGAGTCTAGGATGAATCATCGTTTCTACTGATTTTCATCCTTGTTATTGTCATTCTCATGTTTGGTGCAAGACGTCGAGTCTAGGTGAAATGTGTGTGCTCTACAAGGAGCGATCGAATCAAGAGCATCGCTAGGGTAAGATCTTGATTGGGCCAAGATTAGGATTTTGTTTCTCTCGATCTTCAAGCTCCTTTTGTCATTAGAAACTCTTAAAAACACTTTCATTGTCTCTAATCTAAAGTGTTTTGATCTTTAATAGAAAAGTACATTGATTTGGACTATTGTTCACTATGCTTCTTGATAGCCCAATTCAAGTTGTTGCAAATCGTTGATAAATCAGGTTATACAATAAAAATTCCTATTCACTCCCTTTAAGCGAAAACTATAGTAGTGAGTAAGGGATCGTCCTCAGGGAGCAAGCCATGATTCAAAGAAATTCGGACTGACTGCTATATATTTAAGCATATATAGATGTGATTGCTTATTGATAACATGCGTACTTGACCTGAAAATTCATGATTTCTCACTACTTTTAAAGCATAAATCATCACATCATAGTTCATGTTATCATGTTTTTATAACATTTTTTGCATATATCATGAGATTTCACATAAATACTCATTTTTATTAAATTGAGGTTAATCTGATGCATATTTGATGTTTGACCTTTCACAAGGTCAAACTATTATAAGCTAACCATATTTTGTTGAGTTTCTTATGTGTAGATTCTAAAATTAGCAAAGAAGGAAGATTGAGAAGGAAGAAATGGAGACCCAAATGCCTATTATGAGGCTAACCCTTCTTATATTTTTTTGGATTGCTGTTGATTTAAGAAGAAAGAGGGCTCAAAAAAAGGAAGACAATGAAAAATTTCACCCCAATCTGATTTATATATTGGGAGATATTGCATTTTTGAAATCAGGGGTATTTCTGTAATTACGGGCAACTTCTCTTACGGGATTTTTGAGTTTTTAAGTGCAGGAGGGGCAGTTTCGTCTTTTTGCACGACTTTCTAACCTACAGAAGCTATAAAACACAGATTGGGGAAAGAAGAACTCACGATTCTTCTTTAGGTTGCTCCTAGCAGAGGCTAGCCTGAGAAAGCGAGCGCCGATTGGGGAACGTCCGTGATTCAAGCTGAAGTTCTTGTGAGTTTCTTCGTTCTCCTTCTTGTTCTTCGTGTCGGAAGCAACACGCCTAGCTCGGGCGAAATATACGGGCTCTCGGATGAGCAACTGAAGCCGAAGCATCACATTGTATTGGTTTGATTGCGTTAATTAGGTTAGAAACATTTTCTTCTTCAACTAGACCGTGAATCTTTGTTTTGGAAAATCAAAGTTATGATGTTTTTTTAGTTTCTTGAAATTTCTATTTTCAGCAATTTAGAACTTCAACGATCTTGATCCTTTCTCATCAAATTCTGTATCAATCCTTCTTCTACAGCCAATCTATCTCCTTCTCCAAAGATAAAAAAATAAGAATCAAGCTTCCAATCGGGATTATGACCTTTTACAGATTTTGAAAATCCAGATTATGAATTCTTGTTTTTCAAATCTTGAAAAACCTCTCTCTGCAGATTTCGAAATTCCAGATTATGATTTCTTGTTTTCAAATCTTGAAAACCTATTTCTACAGATTTCGAATCTTGAATTCTCTTGATTCCCTCTCATCAGTTTCTATATCAATCTTTCTTTTTAATTCAATCTAAATCTCTCTCAAAAAATCAGAAAATTAAATCTAGTTTCAACAATCTTGATTGTCTTTAATAATTTCTGTTGCAATATTTCCTTTTAATTCAATCTAAATCTCTCTCAGAAAATCAGAAAATTAAATCTAGTTTCAATGATCTTGATTGTCTTTAATAATTTCTGTTGCAATATTTCCTTTTAATTCAAACTAAATCTCTCTTAGAAAATCAGAAAATAGAATCAAGTCAAATCAGGCCTATTGTCCTTCTTCTCCGTGGATTCGACCTCGAATTATTTCTATACTAGCCTTAATCGTCAATAGGAGATTCGTGAATATTCTTTGATATGCAAGCTCATGTTTAAACGATCGTGAGATTTGTGGTTCATTGATAATATGCAATCTTAACATGATAAAACATGATTATTCATGCAATTTAAGGCATAAAACATTACATTTATGTGCATATTATCATACTTTGAGTGCATTTTTATCATTCTATGCATATTTATGTCATAATCTCAAAATACACTAAATTAGGGTTAATTATGATGAATTAAGAATAAATAATTTTATAACCCATCTTTACTTGAGATTATGAATGGTTTTTTTAAAGTTAAATAATAAGAGAAATTATTTTTTTATGAACATTCATTTAATTTTTCTAAAGTTAAAATCTTTTAAAAAAAATGAATGTATTTTTTTAAAATATAAATTAAATCTCTTGTTATTTAAATATTTTGAATTTTTAGAATGATAGATAATTAAATTTCAGATCAAATGAAAGAAATTTGGATTAATTTGGAGTTGTATTTTAAAAGATATGATTTTTACAATTTTTAGGGATTTTTCTGTATTTTTCTGAATTTTCTATGATTTTATTTTCGATTTTTAATAAAAAAATAAATAAATAAATTAAAAAAATGGCCGCGGGGCCCGCCTGGATGCGACGTGGCACGCAAGGCCACGTGGCAGCGCCACGCGGACCCACGCAGCGCGCCTACGTGGCGCGTGTGTATATACTATATATATTCTTAATTTACATATATATAAAAGGGGTCTTTGTCCTCCCCTATATGGGGAGGGTGATACCCATATAAACCGTCGGGTTATTTAAACCCGACGGTTTCAAAATCATCCTCCGTGTGGGACTAATCCACACTCTTTGTTTGTTTCAGGTGACGTGGCGCGAGGAGAATCGTCGAATCAAATGAGCGCGACGATCCCACGCGTTGATCGCGTGAGCGCGGTCCACAGATCAAGATCAAAGACACGTGCGCAATAAGAAGAATTATAACGGCTGGATTAAAACCACGTGGCGGAATCTCAGGCGCTGATCACGTGGACTCATGGCACACCAAAAGATCAATCAACACGTGCGTTTTTCCAGGCGTTATAACGGCCGAGATGCATCCACGCGGACCGCATCTCAGCCGTTAGATCGCGATCCGACGGCGATTAATCAAAACGCTTCTTATAAGCGTTTTATTTGATTAAATCGTGGCCGTCCATCAAGATCCGACGGCCACGACTTAATCGAAACGGTCCATCGTGGACCGTTTCATCGTAACCGTCGATCTAAATGATCGGACGGTTACGCCCAAATCTGCTATAAATAGCCTTGTTCTTCGTCTTTTGTACTCATTCTTGGGAGTTTCGATCTAATTGACCTATCTATTTGCATTCTCTCTTGAATCTCTCTCTTGTAATCGCTTCTAGACAAGATTCCGCGTCCACGGAGTGTTTATAAGAGAGATTTCGACGATCGAGTGAGGAGAATTTGTCTCTTGAACACCGATGTTCACGTTTGAATTCGCGGAATGAAGAGCCGTCGATCCGGCGATCAATTGGATCGATTTGATCGTTATCTTGGGTTAGAAAACAAGTTTATCCTCTTATCTATCGTCGTGTATCATCAATTTTAGGATTAGGACTTTAATTTATGTTTAATTTCATTTTAATTTCAAGTGTGTTCTTCGCGAGTTCCGAAATTTCTCTCCACTTCCATCTTTGATTTCTCCGTGATTACTAATCCAAATCGAGTGATTTTTGATTCCACGGATAGATCTTTGAGTCTTCTTTCCAAAAACACCATTTTTCCTAATTTCTCACCTCAATTCATCGTCCAATTTGACCAAATTCTAAAAGATATCTCGAAAATATCTAAATTCCCTGTGGATTCGACCCGTATTTACCATTATACCCCTCAATTCTCTCTTAATTTCCCAAATTGGTAAGTTCGGTATTATTTTTGACACGAGACCGTGTGAAATCGACGACCTCGCGGTCTCGTCCCGTCATTCATCAAATGGCGCCGTTGCCGGGGAAGTAGGTGTCCATAGGTCTGAAATTGAATTCTTTTCATTTTTTTTTATTTTTTTGTTTTTTTAATATTTTCTTCCAAGAAACTGTTTTCTGTTTTCTGTTTTCTGTTTTCTGTTCAAGAATTTATTTTTCAGTAAATAGTTGATTTTAATCATTTTCGTTGAACTGCTCTCAATAATTGAGATCTAACAATTCTGTTGGAGCTTTCTTTGCATGTATGGCAGGAGATCCCTACATCTTCCTCTTTTTAGGGAGAATTTAGGTAAGAATTCCTTGAATTCAGATTCAAAGCTTGAGAGTATTGAGGAAGAAATTTATTCAAAGAGAGAGAATATGGAGGGAAATCCAAATGATCTTCAAAATCAGACAGTAGATCAAAATGCTAGAAGGATGAAGATAAGAGAATACTCTGATCCATCTGAGAGCCAAGCTTATACTAGAATTTCTACACCTCTAGCTGAAAATATTACATTCAGGATAGATCCTCATATGCTTCAATTACTCCCTACATTCTATGGAAGATTCAATGAGGAGCCTTATGATTTTCTAGAGGAATTCACTGACATTTGTATGAGTTACAATTATTCTGGAGTTTCTCAAGAACATTTGAAAATGAGAGTTTTTCCTTTTGCTTTGAAGGACAGAGCCAAGGATTGGTTTAAGTCTATTGGACAGGAGTTTAGATCTTGGAGTGAAATAGAAAAATGCTTCTTGAAGAAATTTTACTCGTTTGGGAAAACCAACGCCCTTAGGAGAGCCATCGAGATTTTTTTCTCAAGGAAATGATTCTTTTAGTGAAGCATGGGAGAGATTCATGGCTCTCACAAGGAGATGTCCACATCATGGGATTCCGTCATGGGAGTTAGTTCAAACATTTTATGGAGGATTAAATGATAATGAGAGGAATATGGTGGACATAGCTAGTGGAGGGAATTTTGTGGAAACTTATGCCGATGAATCCATGGAATTCATGGAAAAACTAGTAGACAATTGGGCCTATCAGCAAAGCTTCTCAAATAATGGTAAGAACAGTGGACAGAAACGTGGAGGAATCATTGATGTGAAGGCAGTGGAGCCCGAATACCGATTAGACCGAGTAGAGAGAGATATTGGTAAGATAGGTAACGCAATGGAGCAATTAACTGAAAATTTTAAATCTTTCATGCAGGGATCACAAGTAAGATCTCAGATTTATGAAGCAAAAAATATTTCTAACTCTTTTTGCTCTTTTTGTTCCACTAACGAACATGATGATGATGGTTGTCAAATGAGACTTCAGGTTAATGCATTTGGAAGAACAAATGATGGCCAAGGGAATTGGAACACAAGAGGGAATTTTGGAGGGCAAAATTGGAGCAAAGGGGGGATAACAAACTTTCAGCCAAAGCCTTTCGTGCCTCAACAATCTCAACCTTATTCTCAATATACTAAACCTTTTGTTTCCCAAAGTTCTTCTAATGATCAAACTAATGAAACTCTTATGGAACTTGTCAGGGAATTAAAAGAAGACAAGAAAAACCAGCAAAAGATTATCGACCAGCAAGGATCTCTTTTGAAAGAAGTGATGACAAAGATGGAGAAGTTAGAGAGAGGTCAAACAATGCAAGAACCCCAACATAATCAGAGAAATGAGAAGATGAAAGGTAAATTGGATGAAAATATTCCAAGTGAAGCAAATTCAGGTACATTCCCTACTCAACCTCTTATGAATCCAAGAAATGTATGTTTTTTAGATAGTAATCCTAATGCATCCACAGAAATGGATAGGGAGAAAGTTATTATTGCTGTTCCTGTTATCTCTGACTTTAGGGAAGAGGAAGACATAAAAGCTATATCTAGACTTAGAAGTGGAAAAATCCTAGGGGATAGTATTGAACCTGTAAAGAAAGATGATTTTGAGAAAGAGGTAAGGGAACCTAAGGATAGTGAGGAATGTGAGGCTAGTAATAGGGAACTGAAAATAAAAGACTTAGATCCAAAAGATTATGTTCCACCAATTCCATTCCCTGCTGCCCTAAAATCAGCTAGAGAAAAACCGGATGATTCTCACCTCTTACAAATTTTTAAAGAAACTACTATTACGATACCTTTGATCGATGCAATCCAAAACATACCTTCTTATTCAAAATTTTTGAAAGAACTTTGCACACCAACTAGGAAACCTAAGAGAATTCAGCTTTCTGAAAGAGTTAGTGCCATGTTGTTGAATGAAATGCCAATCAAAAAAAGAGATCCCGGAGCTCCTTTAATTGGATGTGAAATTGGAGGAATGATATTCAATAGGTCACTGTTAGATTCTGGAGCTAGTGTGAATGTGATGCCTAAAGCTCTATATGATAAATTTAAATTTGGGGATTTAGAACCTATTATGTTAGAATTACAACTAGCCGATGGATCAATCAAGGAACCATATGGAATAATGGAGGATGTGGTAGTAACTGTCAAGAATTGTAAATTTCCAGTTGACTTTGTGGTCATTGACATGAAACTTGCAGGAAATCTGAGCAAAGCACCAATTATTTTAGGTAGGCCATTCTTGGCCACAGCTAGAGCTATTACTGATTGGGGAAAAGGGACCATAGAATTAAAAGTTGGATCTGAAAAAATTGAACTTCCTATTTCAAATCTAATGAAATATCCTAAGGAATCTAGTGAGGATGTTTGTTTTGTAAGCTTAGTGGAAGAGGATGACTTCGGGTTCAATATTAATAACAAGGAGTTATTTTCTCTTGAGCCCAAAGAAAGTGAGGAGGAAGTATTTGAGGGGCTTCTGAATTCTCTTCCTATGACTGATATTGATTTAAAACCGCTACCATCTAATTTGAAATATGCATTTTTAGGACCTAACAATGCAATGCCCGTGATCATTTCATCTCTTTTGTCTAAAGAACAAGAGAAAGCATTATTAGAGGTTCTATCATATTATAAAACAGCAATAGCTTGGCATATTGATGATATTAAAGGAATCAGTTCAGATACTTGTGTCCATAGAATTTTCATTGAGGAAGATTCAAAGCCTTCTAGACAACCTCAACGTAGGCTTAATCCTCATATGCTTGAGGTTGTTAAGAAAGAGATTTTGAAATGGCTTAAAGCTGACTTTATATATGCCATCTCTGATAGTCCTTGGATTAGTCCAATACATTTAGTGCCAAAGAAATCAGGAATAACAGTAAAAATGAATGAGGACGGGGAGGAAATTCAAACCCGAGAGGAATCTAGTTGGAGAGTGTGCATAGATTATCGAAAACTCAACTCAGTGACTAAGAAAGATCATTATCCGTTACCCTTTCCTGATCAAATTCTTGAGAAACTTTCTGGACAGAATTTCTATTGTTTTCTTGATGGATACTCCGGATATAATCAAATAGAAATTCATAAACAAGACCAAGAGAAGAGCACTTTTACTTGTCCGGTTGGTACTTTTGCTTTTAAAAGAATGCCTTTTGGGTTATGCAATGCGCCGGCTGCCTTTCAAAGATGTATGAATGCCATGTTTTCCAATTTAGTAGGAGATTGTTTAGAAATTTTTATGGATGATTTTTCAGTCTTTGGGTCATCGTTCGATTTATGTCTTGCTAATTTGACTAAAGTTTTTGCACATTTGTGTGGAAAAACAAATTAGTTCTAAGCTGGGAAAAAGTCTCATTTTATGGTGGAGGAAGGAATAGTCTTGGGACATCATATTAGCAAGAATGGATTAGAGGTGGATAAAGCAAAAGTTGAAGTGATCAAGAAATTAAATCTTCCCACAACAATTAAACAACTTAGAGGATTTCTTGGACATGCTGGTTTTTATCGAAGGTTTATTAAAGATTTTGCTAAAATTTCTAAACCGTTGACTCATTTGCTTTCTAAAAATATAGATTTTATTTTAGATGAGAAGGCTAAAGACTCTTTTTTGCAGATTAAGGAAGCTCTTATTAATGCGCCAATCATGCAAGCTCCCGATTGGACTCTTCCTTTCGAATTAATGTGTGATGCTTCCATTCATGCAGTGGGGGCTGTTCTTGGTCAAAGAGTGGACAAGAAACCAGTCGCAATCTACTACGCTAGCAAGACATTAGGTGGGGCTCAGGTAAACTACTCTACCACAGAAAAAGAATTGTTAGCCATAGTTTTTGCATTAGAAAAGTTTCGTTCTTACTTGCTCGGCAGCAAAGTCATCATATTTACAGATCATGCCGCCCTCAAATTTCTGTTAAATAAGAAGAAAACTAAACCTAGGCTCATGAGGTGGGTTCTACTAATGCAAGAATTTGACTTAGAAATTAAGGATAGGCGTGGGGTTGAGAATGTTGTAGCCGATCACCTTTCTAGATTACCGAGTGAAGTTTCAATTCCGATTTTTAGATGAATTTCCCGATGAGCATATTTTTAAAGGTTATGAGTAGTGCCCCTGCCTTGGTTTGCCCACATAGTAAACTACCTTGTTACGGGAAGATTGCCCGAAGATTGGGATACTAATGATAGGAAGAAGTTTTTATAGGGATATCAAATATTATTTCTATGATGAACCTGAATTGTTTCATGTTGGAGTGGATCATGTATATAGGAGGTGTGTACCCGAAGAAGAACAATGGAAAATTTTAGATTTTTGTCATTCTTCTTTTTGTGGAGGACATTATGCCTCTAAAATTACCGGATATAAGGTGTTACAATCTGGTTTCTTTTGGCCAAATCTGTTTAAGGATGCTTATAAGTTTTGCTCTAATTGTCTAAAATGCCAAGCTTCAGTAAATTTGAGGAAGAACGACCGGATGCCGCTCCAACCGATCATCGAGGTCGAAATTTTTGATTTATGGGGTATAGATTTCATGGGTCCATTTCCTAATTCCGATGGGTTTGAATACATTCTCGTGGCTGTAGACTACTTGTCTAGGTGGGTAGAAGCAATCCCTACAAGAACTAATGATCATAAAGTAGTATTAAAGTTCATTCAGCAAAACATATTTTCTAGATTTGGCTGCCCTAGAGCAATAATTAGTGATGGGGGGACACATTTTAACAATCATCAATTTTGTGCTCTTTTGAAGAAAAATGGAGTCCATCATAGGGTTACAACTCCATACCATCCTCAGGCCAATGGGCAAGTAGAAGTATCTAATAGGGAGATCAAAAATATTGAAAATCATTAAAACCTGATGGGAAGGATTGGTCTAGTAGACTTTATGATGCTCTATGGGCTTTATAGAACAGCCTATAAAAACACCCTTAGGGATGTCTCCTTATAGGCTGGTGTTTTGGAAAAGCTTGTCATCTTCCTAAGTGAAATTGAACATAAGGCCTTTTGGGCCATTAAAAAACTTAACATGTCTTTAGATGCTGCAGGAAAGAATCGTTTATTGCAGATGCATGAGCTCCAAGAATTGAGAAATGAAGCATATGACAACTCGCTCATTTACAAGTCCAAGATGAAGAGCTTCCATGACAAAAATCTCAACCGTAGAGAATTTAAGGTGAACCAAAAAGGTTTGGCTTTATAATTTCTGCTGAAACTTTTTCCCTGGAAAGCTCAAATCGCGATGGGATGGACCATTTATTATTGTAGAAATTTTCACTAATGGGGTAGTTTCAGTTCGTGATCCAAAAACAGGTTTGGAATTCAAAGTCAATGGTCAACGACTAAAGCCATATCTGGAAGATGTCCCAATCCATCCACCATCGTCATTCCATTTGGAAGAACCTCTCGGGGATAACCCCTAAAAACAATATAGCTATTTTTACTATTTGATACATTTTTACATACTGAAATTTAAGGTGAGATATTTTACATTTTCTTTTCTTTCTGTATGTTTTTCTTCCAAATAAACAGGTGATGCTCATCCAATAATGCTCAGCTCTCATCAACCAACCGTGGGCTTTGCAGCATATCAAATTCAGCACCCAATGCGATACCTGCCAGCTCTTATCAGCCAATCGTGACTAAATTCAGAACCCAATGCGATACCTTCCAGGTTAGATTCTTGCTAAAAAATTATTTACCTGCTCATTTTCATGCATGAGGCCATTGCATATTTTTAGTGGGGGATAGATCAGGAAATCTGATTCCATTTAGCGATCATTTTCTTTTAAAAAATCTCTCCCAAAAACTTTCAAAAATGCTTTCATTGAAAGATAAATATTCATATCTTGTAGGTTCCTTGCATGAATATATACCTTAAGGGGTGAAATATGACCAATAGAGGAGGCTGAATGTGAGGGCAACCTGTTGTACCATGAATTGCCAATGAGTAACCAGGAGGGGCTGTCCTATGGTGAGCTCCCTAGGGAGGGTGATCATGTAAATAAGAAGCCTCAAAACCCTTATTGATTTACACAATTCTGTCCCCACCAATCATTCCACCATCCTCGAGCAAAATCTCCCCCAAAAACATGGCAAGTTTTTATGGGTTCACCTTGCCTTGTCATTCCTCATGTGCAAAAAGAGTGAATAAGTTGCATGGTGACAATAGACAATCAATTAAGTGGCATGGGCCGCAGAATAAGTTGCTAGCAGCATGTGAGGAAATGAATAAGTGGCTTAAGCTACAATTGCTTCAAAAAGCAATAAGTATATAAAAAAATTAATAATAAAAATAAATAGCACATGGGGAGGGCAAGGTTAAGATAATTATAACCCACTGTGGTTTTAAGCCTGAAATATAGGGGAGTAATAACCTTGAAGGATGGTTGGATTATTTCTTTTTCACATTTCTTTTTCGGGTAATGAGTATTCTTGGCTTACATGGTATACCAAAACAAGGATCCAAAATCCAGCAACTCTAGGTGTAAATCTCAGAGGCAATTGCCTTGGAAACAAGGCCTTGTGTGGTACTTAAAGGGGAAACTTAAACTGCCCACCACTTATCTAGTTCTATCGCTCACGTAGATTAGGCCACTAAGCACATACTACAGATAAAATAAGAGGGAAATTACTAAATCTTAATTGAAAAATATTAAACAACAAACCCGTGAATGACTACAGCCAGAGACTAAGAACCAAACAGTCAAAGGGTAGAGAGATCATAAGTGTTTAATCTACTAAAGTGAAACGCGATTAAAAAAAACATTCAAGTAAGAAAACGCAGATCAAGCCTCCCGGTGCAGTAGCGGCCGACTAGGCGAGCTTCCTGTGGTTGGAGTGAGAGATCCGCGCCATTCCCGATCCCACCTAGCACCGGAGATTAGCAGTTGCAAGGTCGACTCGGAAGAGTGGAGAATGAAGACGAAAGTGTTGCTGACGAGAGCTCACTTGGTCGATCTGAAAAGAAAAGAAGGCAGAAGACCGCAAGATGATCAGAACGGGAGGTTTTCTGTACCTACCAGAGTCAACCTCGCAAGGTTTTACCGGCTCGGTAGATAGATTGCTCCTTCTTCCCGGCAGAACTTCAAGCTAGAAGAGCTTCTTCCTTGTTTTCTCTCTCAGGACGCCGCTCAGGAGGGAAGTCTCCCGCTTCTTCTCCTAATTCGGAATGACCTGGAAGTTGCAGCGCGTCGAATTTTTAACAGCAGGATGAGGCTCTCTCCACCGTTAGATCCGGGACAGACAAGACCGCTGGAGAGCCTGATCCGCGCCATCTTCTAGCCTCGGGAACTACCTTCTACAGCTAAATCGAGGTAAGTTCTAATTTCCCGCCTTCTCGTTTCTCTCTGTCGTTTTCTGGAGCTGCGTGACTAAACCTTGCTAAAGGACAAAAACGACGTGGTAATAACTTCTCCTCCACATCATCTTGTCATTTACTGAATCCACGTCGATGACCCCTGCTAGAAGACAAATGAAAACACCGTGAGATCATCTTTCTCTCTTCTTCCTCTTTGTCATTTTCTGAAGCCACGTCCGTGAGCCCTGCTAGAAGACAAACGTAACATGAGAAAATTTTGATCTATTCTTCCTTTTCGTCGTTTTCCGAAGCCACGTCAGTGAGCCCTGCTACAAGACAAAAAATGTGATGAGATCTTTCCCTCTAGCTCTGCAACCCGTAGAGCTATAATTATACCGGTTTAGCAAATATGGTCTACCAACTTAACAACAATGCTTTTCCATTAAAAGACATTCCACTGCATTTTTACGAAGCTTAAGACCGCGAAATATACTTACAAAATATGTAACTCAAGTGATAACTTTTGGAGTTATCACTTCTGCTAACTGTCCCTCTCTCTCTCTCTCCCTCTCTCTCTCTCGCACGCGATCCATTTCCCGCGACGGAAATTTTTACGTCATGAAGAGCTCTCTCTCTCCTCGCATCTCCTCGTGACGAAACCTACCTCGGTCACGAGGAGACCCTCACGGTCTCTTCGTCCCTCTCATTTCTCCTCCTTTTTCCTTTTTCTCTTTTCTTCTCATCTCTCCCTTTCTCGTGACGGAAAATGATTCCGTCAAGAGGAGAGGCAAACCTCTCTCCATTTCTCTCCCTTTCTCTCTATTTCCTTCTCTCTCTCTCCTGCGATCTCTCTGTCTCTCTATCCCGATCGCCTCCTTCTCTCACAACGGAAAATCTATGTCGTGAAGAGAGATGCACCGCCGCCAATCTCTCTCCATCTCCCGTGTGAGTGGGAGAAAATATTGTCCCCCAATGCACTCATCTTTCTCACGCGACAGAAATCGTTTTCGTCCTACGTGTGATGCACGACCAAGGGGTTAAACCCGGTCGCGCACCTGATACTAAAGGTGACTCTTGGGAGGGGTTGTCCTAGGGAGGTCTCAAAGATGAAATGATCTATCAATGATTACAATCAGCTGCCTCCCCTCACGTCGTCTCCAAAGCTTCTGAAATGCGCTGAGTAGTGCTTGTCCGAGAGTCCTCCAGGTCCAAGTCCTCGCAGGCGTTGGTCCTTGGTTCGCCGATGAGAGATCGACGATCAACCAAACAGACTGGACCACGTGCTCAATCTGCTCGTGTCGTCCTCTCAATTGACCTAAACTAGGTTCCCAGGGCGGTGGAAATAGGTGCAAGAGATACTGGAAGAGATAAAAGAGCCTCAAAGAGCACGCGGAGTGCCCTGAAGGAGCGCGGGGACCCACCTGGAGGCACGGGCGTACAGGATGCGGGACGCACAGGGAGACGGCGTGGCGACCTGTTGGTGGGCAATGCATTGCTCCTGAGGTGGTGGCCGATTGGATTGATTTGAGTGACGTCCCGACGGGGGCAGTGCAGGGAATGAGGAGGGGTAGCATGATAAATGGAACTCTGCAGCGCGGTGAATTGATTTCTGCAACGCAGGGGATTGAATTCCGCAAATTGATCCGAATTCAACGGAGGGGTGAAGGGGTAGGTGGAAGACGGGCATCGAGTTGATGGTGATGGCACATTGGATGTTGGGAATCCGGGAGTGACTGGGCGACGAAATTCGGTGGGGAGTAGCTGTGTAAAGTCTGAAGACGCTTTTGTTGCTGAAGTCGGAAGGAGGAAGAACAAGAAGAAGAGAGAGGAAGAGTCGTAAATCTCAAATATAGAAACTGAGATCTTGAATTACTTTTTCTGCTTGTCTTTGTATTACAGAATGCGGATTATTTATAGGGATGCATTACATTAGATGACCGTTGGAGAGATCGAATAATTGTTGCCGTTGATTCACAAACGGAAGCCATTAATTGCGCTGTTTCACGAACGGAATACGTGGATTGGTCCACGTATTGTCCAGGTTGGCAGCGGTTACGCAGATTTAAGTAACTTCCGCAAACCGGTCTGTCGTGGCTTGAACCAGTTTGCGGATTGAGCCGGTTCGTCGTGACTTCACACTCCTCCGCAAGTCTGTGGGAAGGAGATGCAGCTTGGACTTGAGAAAGAGGAACCAAGCTTTTGGGAGTGCTTTGGTGAGGTTATCAGTAGTCTGATCCTTGGTAGACAGATATCTGATGCACATGTGTCTCAGTTGAACTTGTTCTCGCACGAAGTGATAGTCAATTTCCACGTGCTTCCTTCGGGCATGAAAGATAGGGTTGGCAGCGAGGTAAGTTGCGCCAACATTATCACACCCGAGAATGGGTGTACATTGTAGTGGAATACGTAGCTCTTGAAATAGTGATTTGATCCAAATGAATTCGGTAGTGGCATCGGCCACCGCTTTGTATTCAGCTTCGGTGCTGGAGCGGGCCACCGTTCTCTGTTTTTGATATCTCCAAGAGATAAGATGCTGACCAAGATAGACAAGGTGGCCACTTGTTGATCGTCGGTCAATAGGACAGCTGGCCCAATCTACATCACTAAACATTTCTAGAGAGATATCAGAGTTACAAGAATAAAATAAGTCGTCTGAGAGTGTGTCTTTGAGATAGCGAAGAAGGTGTTTTACCATGGTCCAATCAGAGTTTTTAGGAGAATGCATTACCTGACATGCCTTGTTAACAGAGAAGGAGATATCAGGTCTCGTAATTGTGAGGTATTGAAGAGCCCTAACAATGCTTCAGTTGAGAGTGGGATCATGAAATGTAGTAGAATCAGAGATTTGAGAGAAAGAACAAGGGTTAGAAGCCGGTTTGGCTTTATCCATATGCGCTTTTTGAAGAATTGAGAGGATCTATTTTGATTGAGAAAGATAATATCCATCTGGTGTAGGGAAGAGCTCAATGCCAAGAAAATAATTGGCCGGTCCTAAATCTTTCATAGAGAAGACTGAGCTAAGGGAGTTAATAAGATTTCTAATGCAAGTGGAATCTGGACTGATAAGTAGGATATCATCAACATAGATCAGGAAAAAAAAAGGAACTTTGTTATAATATTTAAAGAACAGGGAAGTGTCAGTCTTTGAAGCAGAGAATCCAAGAGTTAGTAAGTAGGTGGACAGCTTCAAAAACCACACTCGAGGTGCTTGTTTAAGGCCATATAACGATTTTTATAATTTGCATACATGATGAGGGAAGACATGATTAATGAAGCCCAGTGGCTGTTCCATGAAGATAGTCTCTTGTAAGTCACCATGTAAAAATGCATTAGAAACGTCTAATTGATGAATGACCCAATGTTGGCTAATACCTAAAGATAATAGAATACGGACAGTGGTAATCTTAATAACTGGACTAAATGTTTCATCATAGTCAAAGCCGTCTTCCTGTTTGAATCCTTTTGCTACAATCCTAGCTTTGTAGCGTTCAATAGATCCATTAGGTTTGTGTTTTAGTTTAAAAATCCATTTACAATTGATTACATTCATGTGTGGTGATCGAGGAACTAACTGCCATGTGTGGTTGTGTAGAAGTGCATGGAATTTTGTCTTCATGGCCTGAAGCCAATGTGCATCCTTAAGAGCAGGTGAGAGGGACAATGGCTCCCTAGGAATATCTAATTTAGTGAGAAAGCATTTAGGTAGAGGATGATTAGTGATTGGCTGAGTTTTAGAGTAAATCTCATAAATAGATTTTGTTTTTAAAGTAGTATTGGATGAGATGGGTTCAGCATGAATGGGTTCAGCAGGAGGTATAGTCAGATTATTTTCTTCTGGGTCAGTGGACTCAGATGAAGAATTCGATGAATTTTGAGCCTGAGAGGTTGGCTCTATGGTTTCAGCAGTAGTACTATTGTGAATATCTTGAGCGGATGGCCTAAGTATGATGGGAAGATTTGTAGGAGGAGGTCCTAAAATGCCGGGAGATTGAGTTTTTGAAGAAGTTGATGAAGAAGAGTATGGAAAGATAGATTCTTCAAATATAACATCTCTAGAGATAAAGAGTTTCTGTGAAGATAAAGATAGACATCTATAACCAAGATGAATACTACTATAGCCAAGAAAAATACATTGTTTTGATCATGGAGTCAACTTGTGAGGTGAATAAGGTCGAAGATGAGGATAACAGAGGCATCCAAAGGTTCGAAATAGATTGTAGTCAGGTAGTAGATGGAAAAGAACTTCAATATTCCCTATTTTACCTCTCTCTTCTATATTTTATATTCTCTATTCTCTTATCACTTATCTATCTTATCTAAACATTCTCTATAATATTATCTCTGAATTATAAATCTATTCTCACTGATATCATTTCATTGATCCTCCATTAGATTGTAGGATAATTATATAATTAAATAAGTAGAAGTTTATATCATACTTCCTTCACTTCTTCATTTCATACACACTCTCACATTATCATATCATGGTCATCATCTTTCTGAAATTATTCTACATCAGAGGACCTAAAGGAAGAGAGTTCCACAAGAGAGAGGCCCTTAATGGGCTGCCCACAACGCACTTTATTGGACCATCTCTCTCTTCCAGTTGAGGTAGCCCCAAAAACGGGCCATATTTATTTGATGTGACTATGGATCATGAAACAATTGATTAGAGCAGATGGAATCAACAGTGACAATTCAGAGAGGACCAAATTCTGGTAGAAGGGTCTCTGTAAATAGAGTTTATGCGCTAGACAATGCACTAACTGGCTCTCAACCTTTTGTCGATGATATACACCAAAAGTCAACCAACATACTTTTAGCTGATGTAAAGCCTGATGATGCAGGACCAAGCTGGTAAGCCCAATTGTGCACGAAGTACTAAGGGGTGAATCTAGAGAATGGATACCCTAGGACGATCTACAATGTTGAGATGATCTATCAAGGCATACAAACAACTGCCTTCTCGTACGTCGTTCCCCAAAGCTCCTGAAGTGCGTCGAGTAGTGTCAGTCCAGGAGTCCTCTTGATCCACGTCCTTGTGGGCGTTGATCCTCGGGTCGTCCAGGGGAGCACGACGATCAACTTGACGGATTGGATCATGGTCTCAATCCTCTTGAGTTGTCTTCTCAATTGACCTAAACTATGTCCAGATGGCGGCGAAAGCACATGCGGAAAATAGTGGAAGAAATAAAAGTACTTCAAAGTAAAGAAAGTGGATGTGTGCTTAACCTGAGGGGCGCGAGCCTGGTCGGTCACCAAGGGGAAGGTCATTCGTACGCGGCGCAGACTGTCTGCAGAAGTCGGGCTGGGTCGGGCGTCATCTTGAGCATCGGGGAGCCAAGGTGTGGGGTTGGGGGGAACCGCATAAGGGATGCAAGTGGCGCCGAAGGCCGCACGCGGCGGGCTACAGGTGGGATTCAGCGGGCCGCAGGCATCGATGCAGCGGGCTTTGGGTACGAGTTTGACAGGCAACGGGAAGAGGCACGACAAGCTGCAACAGATGCGCGGGGGCCTCAGGCAAGAGTGAGGCGGACCACAGGCAGAGGCATGGCGGGCTGTATGCAGAGGCGTGGCGGACCACAGTAGGAATGCAACATGGGTGCACGCGGGGACATCTTGGGCACATGATGGACGCATGTTGATGGCGCGACCAGCGAGCACGGAGGAGAGTCGGGGGTGTTGTTCACCAGGGCGCGGCAAACACGCGTTGACTACGCGAGCGGGGGAGCCCAAAGAGGGGGGTGGAAAAGTCGCGAGCGAGGTGGCTAGGACTCGGCAGGCGCATGTTGATGGTGCGACCGGGAAGCGCGCAGAGAGAGATTGCGCGAGAGCAACCTGGGCATGGCAAGCGCGCGTCGTCAGTGCAACCTGGAATAGGAGCTGTGCACGAGGGCAACCTGGATGTGGTGGGCACACTTTGTCTGATGATGTATGCTCGAGCTCAGCATTCGGTTACGGGCTTCCGGCGGTCTTCCGCCTTTGTCGATTTTCTCTTTTCATTGTTTGTAGGTAGTTACGATTCTTTCCTCCTTCGAATCGGGACCGTCCATTCTGGTGAGTTATGACAGCTACGAGGATGACACGTCAGGAGCGACGGGAGCAGCCTGCAGCGGTCGTTGGAAACTCCTCGTCTCTCTCCTCTTCATATTGGCTGGGTGATTTATAAATTCACCCAACCTGTTCGACGTATGTACCGTGCACAGCAGAAATTCCTCCGCGAATAGTTTAAGCTTTGATTGTTTGTTAATCTCTTTCTCACTCGATCTTTCTCCATATTTCATTCATCCAATTAGACGCGAATAGGCAAGCGAACCCGATTTTTGTTCCAACAATTGGTATCACAGGGATTGATCTTTCGAAGAAAAGTGATAACATACATATTGAACTAAAATTCTGATCTTAATTAACTAATATTCATGCTTATTTTATGTAATTATCATGCATGTTATCATAGTTTTATGAATTTTCTCCATTGGTATGCCATTCTACAAAAGTCCATATTTATACATTATTTAGGGTTAATTATGTGCTTTAGAGATGTTTAATATTTTACAAGGTTAATTACTTCCCTTAATTTACTTTGACTTTAGTAGATGATTAGAAGATTTAATTTCAAGAAGAGAATGTTGAATGTTGGATTTAATTTCAAGAAGCAAATTTTGAGGAAGGTCTTAAGTTCTTCGTGATCCTCTGCTTCCTAACATCGAATTCCACAGCCATTGAAGCATGATAATCACGAATTGATTGCAAGAAATGATCGTAATCTCGCCTTGAATTCCGAACGTACGTCGAAGACGAAACCGAGGAATACTCTTCAATCCACGTGAATTGAAGCCAAATCATCACGTCAATCAGGTTAGTATTGTGATTCATTTGTCATTCTTACAATTCATGTAAATTATATTACAATTAGGTAGGTAATTAGATTGTACAAGTCGATAAATTCACATTTTTGCCCAATTTTAGTGATGAATTTTTGTCAATTTTCAAACAAGGATATCTCTTTGACTATAATTTCCAATCACTTGATTCGAGTATCATTAGATTCCTTGTTTCATCTGCTTTCCGTGGATAGCAAATTCGTCGAATTCCGAGATCAGTTGATCCCTCAATTTGACGTTTGACCGAGAACTGTTCATTTTCAATTCAAATTTGAGCATTGACTTTCGGGATTAATTATTTTCAAAATATAAATCAGAATTTAACAATTTTGGCCTCTTTAGAATCCTCTGGTTCTTATATTTCCATTGATATATAAATTACAAGATTTGGATATCATTTGACAAGTCAATTTGAAGATTTTCTCTGAAGTGTTTGTTTCGGGATTTTTCTGATCTTTGATTTTTAATAATTCATAGTAAATCTATTTCTTATCGATAAATCACAAATTTTAGATCAATAAATTTCACTTTCTCTCTAGTTTCCAAATATATAATTTTGGTAATTTTCTGACATCTTTTGGTTCTCTAATTTTATAGAACTTCGACTATTGGTCAAAGTTAATGCTTTGACTTTGACTTTTGACTTTTCTTTGTCAAATCCGAGATCTTAAATCTTAAAATTTCTTATTTAGTATATTTATATCATTTCTATTCATAACACCTTATTTCTACTTCTTTAAAACCTATTTTAAACCTAAGTTTGACCAAGTCAACTCTGCAATAAAAGTCAACCTTGTTTTCTATGGATCGACCCGATACTTACTCTTTACTTGATTTTATATCTTTGTCATTGTGAGTTCGGTATTATAAATTTTGTTTGACCGATGTTTGTGTGTTTTAAACGACCACACATTACGCTTCATCAAACAGCAATGGCAAAGAAATCCGTCGATGGAGAAATGGGATCTTCGATGCCATCTCTCAAGATGTCAAATATGAATTATCACGTATGGTCCATGACCATGGAGGTATATCTCGATTCTCATGATTTATGGCAAACGATCATTGGTGAGAATCCAACGAAGAAGAAGGACCGCCAGGCACTTTCCGCGATCATTGGCGGAGTTCCAAAAGACTTACTTGGGATCCTTGACGTGAAGAAGACCGCGAAACCTCGGCGTGGACAGAGTGATTCAGTCCTACATTCAAGGACTTCGATGCGATTTAGAGATGCTCACCATGGGTAAGTCGGATTCGGTCGTGGATTTGGCGATGAAATTCATGCACATCGTCTCCGACTTGCGGAATCTAGGAGAAGTGATGGAAGAGAAAGAGGTTGTGCAAAGATTCCTGAGAGAAACGCCAGCCAAATTTGATGCACTCACCCTCTCATTGGAGCAATATGGCGAGCTCGACAAGGTGAGTCTCGACGAGGTAATCGGATGACTTACTGATGCAGGACCGACGGGGTGGATCGGTCCGGCGCTAATATCCTCTAAGGGGGAGCTATGGATGGGGTGAACTACGTGCTCTAAATGATGCAATGATATCTAAGATCTCCGCAAGCAGCCAACCTTCCCGCACGTCGTCACAGCGCTCCTGGGGTACGCCGAGTAGGATGGAGCAGGAGTCCTCCCGGATCCGTCGATGCAGGGGGAGAGAAAAGCCTCGGGTCGTCGGGAAAGCTCGATCGTCAACCCGGCGACCGGATCCACGATCCCAATCCCGTTCCCTGACGTCACTCAGCCTAACTAGGTCCGAGGGCGGTGGAGACAAGTGTGGGAAGTACTGAAGGAAATATAGACTTCAAAGTAAGAGAAAGGGGGGGACGAATGCCTAACCTCGCGGGCGCGAGCCCGGCCTGGGCCGTGGCGAGGGAGGTCAGCTCGGCGCGGCAGCGAGGTCGGACGCCGGGCGACTCTGGCGGGAGCGCGGGGAGCGATCGGCGTGGGGGCGGAGTGATGATGAGTCGGGCGAGCCTGACTGGGCGCAGCGAACACGGTAGGCGGGAGGCGGCGTCCCCGGGGCTGCTGTCGGGCGGCCGGGACCTGCTCAGTGGCGGCTCTGGGCTGCTGGGACCTGGACTGAGCTGCTTCGGGCCTGGCTGCGGGCCGTCTCGGGCCGGCTCAGCGGTCCCGGACCGCGCGCTGACCGGCTGGGCGGCCCAGTGGTCTGGCGGGCGGGACCGGACCGGCCTGGGCTCGCTTTGGACCTGGTCGAGCCTAGGAGCGAACAGGGCCCGGCCGGCTGGGTCTGCTCGGGGCGGCTCTGCTCTGGTCGAGGCGGTTCGGACCGGCTCAGGCTGGCTCGGGCCGGTCCCTGGGCGATCCGGTGAACCCGGGCGAACTGGGGCGATTCCCGCCGAGTCGGCTCGCCGGGAATCGTCCATTCTCGTCGTCTGGGGTTAGGTTTCGTGCGAGGGTAGGGGCAGGGCGCACGGCGAAGGGGGCTTCGTGGCGGCGATTCCGGAGCGGAGGAGGCTCGCCGGCGGCGAATGGGGGAGAAGGCAGGGGCGACGACCCTCGTGGCGGATTGATGCGCGGAGCTTGACGGGAGAGCTGGAGGCGAGCGGACGGCGCGAGACCGGTAGCCGGGCGTGGCGTCGGCGGCAACAGAGTCGTGAAGACGGCAGCGGCGTGTCACGGCGGCGGCGCGCGGCGCGGCGCGGCGCGGCGGCGGCGATCCCGGACCTTTGGGGGTCGACTGAGAAGGCGGCTGGCGCGGCGGCGATGGCGGCGCCTTGGGCGGCAGTGGTGGCGGCGGCTAGGATTAGGCGGCGGCGGCGAGCAGAGGTGCGGCGGCGGCGGCGGACTCTCGCGGCGGCTACAACGGCGGCTTGGAGCGGCGGCGTGGAGAGGATCCGGAGTTAGGGCAAGAGGTGGCGGCGGAGGCGGCGGCGCGGCGGCGTGCACAACCAGGGTGCGGCGCGGCGGCGTCGGCGCCGGGCGGTAGGACCTCTTCCCCAACTTTCCTTGAGCAGCCACTCGAGAGGAAGTCTCTTCTTTTTTCAAATGACGGCTAGGGGTTTGTGGGGGGTCCCTTCCCCTCTTATAGAGCCCTTGGCGGGCCAAGAGAGGAAAGGGCCCACTTGAGGCCCACAACCCACACCCATACTCATAGAAATAGAATAAAAGGTTCACAAAAAGGGAAAGGGCCTTAGGCTAGGGTCCCGAAACAAGAGAAACCCACCCGAAGGCCTAAAGAGAGAGAGAGAGACATGCAAAGGCCCGCTTAAACACGTGCGGGCTAAATAAAGTCATAATAAAATAGAAAAACAGAAAAGATAGCTCCACGCGCGCGAGCTCGTGGCGAGAAGAGGGTCTCACTTGGTGTAGTGAAACTCGGGATCCTTCGTCTTCGCCTGTCGAGGGGGCTGGACGCGCGTAGGTGTCGGCTCTACCGGCGCCGTAGTGTCATGCCTTGGTGGCGACGGGGGTCGTACGCCACCACTTACCGTTCATGAGTTGAGGCTCAAGTAACAGGAATCTTGTGAAGAGGAGCAGGTTCTATTGACGAAGGCAATGGGTAAGGCTAGGATATCTAATGAGGAGGAGTCCTCGTCGCGAGGTAGAGGCTGACATCGCAGTAGAGGCACAGGAAGAGGTCGAGGCTGAGGTCGGATTTGTGAAGTTCGGTGATAATTCAAGGATCCATATCAAAGGGAAAGGAGCAATTGAAGTTAATCAGAAGGATGGTAGCACCCTACGACTTTGCAATGTCCTATTCGATCCTAAGCTAGAAGCAAGTATCCTGAGCCTTAGTCAATTGGATGAGGAAGGCTACTGGATGATTATGGGTGAAGGTAAGATTACCATCTTCAATCCTAACGGTCAATTATTTGCAGAAGTTCATAGATCAAGTGGGCGGCTCTATCTACTGAAGTTATGTATCGTTGATCAATGTCTGATCACGACTAAGGACACTGCCGAAGAATGGTTATGGCACTCACGGTTTGGACATCTCAATTTTCACACGCTTTAAGAGATGTCAAGAACAAAATCAGTTGAAGGACTTCCTCCGTTCGTGATACCAAGAAAGCTCTGCCAAAGTTGTGTTGCAGGAAAGCACCACATGACTTCATTCCCGAAGAAGTCATCATTTAGAGCAACTGATCCATTGGAGCTCATCCACATAGACATATGTGGACCAATCACACCGACAACCTTAGGAGGAAGCCGGTATTTTCTCCGGATCAGTGATGAATTTTCTTGACTAACGTGGGTGTCTATGCTGCAGTGTAAGTCTGATGCCTTTGAAGCCTTCAAGCACTTCAAGAATTTGGCAGAGACAAAGAAGGAAATGAAGATTAAGACCCTCAGATCAGATAGAGGAGGAGAACTCACATCGGATGAATTCTCAAAATATTGCTTGGAGCATGGAATCAAGAGGCAATTGACTGCCCCCTACTCACCTCAGCAGAATGGGGTGGTGGAAAGGAAGAACAGGACAGTGGTGTCCATGGTCCGAGCCATGTTGAATGCCAAGGACCTCCCTAGAGAACTATGGGGAGAGACTGTAAATACCACAGTTTATATTCTTAACCGTTCTTCCTCTAAAACCTTTCAGGGTCAAACACCTCACGAGATGTGGACGGGGAGAAAGCCCTCTGTGGACCACTTGAGGACCTTCGGGTCAGTTGTTCATGTGAAAGTGACAAAAGGAAACTTGAGTAAGTTAGAAGACAGGAGTCAACCCATGATTTTCATAGGCTATGAGCTTGGAACGAAGGCCTATAAGTGTTTTGATCCGGTCAACTCCAAAGTTATCATCAGTCGAGATGCAATTTTTGAAGAAGATGAGAAGTGGACTTGGTCAACGCAAGGTGAAAACTCAATTCCACTCACCTTCCTGCCTAATTTTCTCTCTGATCAGGCACTCGAAGACCAAATTGAACTGTCGGATGAAGAAGAGCAGGCCTCATCCGAGGTGACATCCTCATCTAATATCTCAAAAGATATGCATTCTCCAAGATGCAGGTCATTGAATGATCTGTACTCTGAGACCTCACCTATCACTCAAGACGAGGAAGTTCATCTCCTCTCAGGTGAAGAACCTCTCTCCTATACAGAGGCTGCTTGTGAAGAAGTATGGATACGGGCCATGTGAGAGGAGATGTTGTCTATTGACAGAAATGATACATGGGAATTGGAAATCCCCCCCCCAATTGTAGACCAATTGGACTGAAATGGATCTTCAAATTGAAGAAGAATCCACAAGGAGAAGTTATCAAGCGCAAGGCCCGATTAGTAGTGAAGGGTTATTCACAGAGAAAGGGGATAGATTATGAAGAAGTTTTCTCTCCAGTTGTTCGATTTGAGACAATCAGGTTATTGATTGCACTTGCAACACAGAAGGAATGGGAGATTCATCATCTCGATGTCAAGTCAGCCTTTCTTAATTGGGAGATCAAGGAAGTAATCCATGTGAAGCAACCGGAAGGATTTTTGGTCAAAGGGAAGGAAGGGCATGTGCTTCGACTCAAAAAGGCCCTATATGGACTGAAGCAAGCCCCGAGAGCTTGGTATTTCAAGCTCCACTCATGTTTAATCTCTTTTGGTTTTATTAAAAGCAACCATGAACAGTCACTCTATCTCAAGCAGTCGGATACTAACACTATCGTTGTTGGTGTATATGTTGATGATCTGATTGTCACAGGATCAAGCTCTGCAGGGATAGAGAATTTCAAGGCTGAGATGACATGGGAGTTTGATATGAGTGATTTAGGCTTCCTACGCTCTTATCTCGGAATAGAAGTCAAACAAGGTAAGAAGTACATCTTTCTGTCTCAAAGATCCTATGCACAGAAGCTCTTAGAACATGCAAATTTGGGAGAGTGCAATGCAGTAGCAACTCCCCTCGAAGCTAGAGTCAAATTTACCAATGAAGACGGAGGATCAAGAGTGAATTCTACAAAGTATCGAAGCCTAATTAGAAGTCTTAGGTACTTGACTCACACAAGGCCGGATCTTCTATTCTCTGTGGGAATTCTAAGCAGATATATGGAAAATCCGAGTCAAGAGCATTACATTGGAGTGAAATGAGTGTTAAGGTATGTAAAGGGGACAAAGGATTATGGATTGCGCTATAAGCGGGGAGCATCCAATGCCGAATTGATTGGATACAGCTACAGAAATTTTGCACGTGATTCTAATGATCGGAAGAGCACTTCCAGTCATATCTTCTTTTTTGGAGGAATGGCAGTTAGCTGGTCATCACAGAAGCAGAGTATCGTTGCTTTATCTTCTTGTGAAGCCGAATATATCGCCGCAACTACTGCTTCCTGTCAAGCCATTTGGATGAATCGGATGATCGAAGAATTGATCAATAACGAACAACTGAAAGTAAAGGTAATGGTGGACAATCAATCGACAATTACATTGAGTAAGAATCCAGTTCACCACAGTCGAACTAAGCACATTGATACTTGGTATCATTTAATCGACCAAGGTGTTGAAGACAAGAAGATAGAAATTGGGTTTATCCGGACTGAAGATCAATTGGCAGATATATTCACTAAAGCTCTTGGGAGATTAAAATTTCAAGGAAATGCGAGGTCGGATCGGCATTTGTAACCCTCCATCAGATGAGCTAGAGCATGGACGAGATTGATGATGTATGTTCCAGCTCAGCATTCGGTTACGGGCTTCCGGCGGTCTTTCGCCTTTGGCGATTTTCTGTTTTCGTTGTTCGCAGGAAGTTACGATTATTTCCTCCTTCTAATCGGGACCGTCCATTCTGGTGAGTTATGATGGCTACGAGGATGACACGTCAGGAGGGACGGGAGCGGCCTGCGGGGGTCATTGGAAACTCCTCGTCTCTCTCCTCTTCCTATTGGCTGGGTAATTTATAAATTCACCCGACCTATTCGACGTATGTACCGAGCGTGGAAATTCCTCCGCCAATAGTTTAAGATTTGATTGTTTGTTAATCTCTTCCTCACTCGATCTTTCTCCATCTTTCGTTCATCCAATTCATCGCGAATAGGGAAGCGAACCCGATTTTCGTTCCAACATTGTCGGCCCGACCTGGGTTGCTGAAGGGGGGTTGAGCGTGAGGGCGGTCTGGGCACGGTGGGCACACGTCATTAGCGCGGTTATGGAGCGCAGAGAGGGATTGCGGGTAGGGCCGACCGGCCGCAGCAAGGATGCAGCGTGCGCACGCGCATGGACGATGGAGAGAATTTCTGCAGGGTGATGGGATTTTGCGGAGCGACGAGTGGTGTTCTGCCGGGGTGACGGATTGAGTTCGGCGGGGCAAAAGGCTGGTGGACAGCAGGGCGACGAAGGTGATGGATTCCGCGAGGCAACAGATTTTTTTAATGTCCACAATGGCAATGGAGAGAATTCTCGCAGGCGACGGGATTCTGTAGGGCGATGGTGGTATCCCGCAGGGGTGGCCGATTGAATTCAGCGGGGCAGGAAAATGGAGGAGGGCGGCTGGGCGGCGGAGAGAAAAAAATGGGGCAACCGAGCGTGGTTGAGTGGTCGAAGGCGGGGAGATGGATTCGGCTAGCGATGGAGGGAGGAATCGGTAGGTCTACGGGGGGGACGATGGAGAAGGAGTTGGTAGAGGGGGGAAGAGAGTTTGGCAGGGCAAGGAAGGGAATCATAGAGGCTATGGGAAGGGAAGGTTGAGGAGATAGAGGGAGATAGAGAGATGGCGAGATTGTTGGAGGTCGATTTGTAGGGTGTTCGGAGGGATATCGACTGGTCACGAGAAGGGGAGGGAAGTGGCTAGGTGTGCGCAGATGTACGGGAGGAATGTGTAAGGTGGAGGGATTGGCAATGATGATAAAGGGCTAGGGCAATTTCGCATGAGGGGCTAGAGCGGAGGTTTGGCTGAGGATGCAATGAAGGAGCGGGGTCGGAGAGAGGGGAAAGGGTAGGGGAATGGCGATCAGAGTGGCGGTGACGGTGGCGGCAATGGCGGCAGCAGCGGCTTCCTCTTGATCGCAGCAAGGAGAGCCGATGGCAGCAGCGGTAATGGCAGCAGCGGCGGCTAAGGCGTCGGCGGCGGCGTCGGCGGCGGCGTCGGCGGCGTCGGCGGCGGCGGTAGCGGCGATGTTGACAGCGGTGGTGGTGGCGGTTGGTCACCTTCCTCGATCCTCTGGGAGTGGTCACTCAAGAGGGAAATCTCTCCTTTTCTTTCTCAAATGACGGCTAGGGTTTGTGGGAGGGTCCCTTCCCCTCTTATAGAGCCCAAGATGGGCCGAGAGGGGAAAGGGCCCACTTATGGCCCACGACCCTAAACCTAACATAATCATAATAAAAAAAAGGTACACAAAAGAGGGGAAAATGGAGATAAAAGAGGGCGTGTTGAAACACGTGTGGGCCAATAAAGTTCAAAACGAGGAAAGAAGGTAGATCCACGCACGCGAGCTCGGAGTGGGGCGAGACAAGGTGGTGGTGTACGATCTTCATCGCCACCAAGGCATGACACCATGGCGAGGGAGGAGCCAACACACATCCAGCCCCTCGGACAGGCAAAGACGAAGGATGCTGACTTCCATTACACTGCGTAAGGACCTCGTCTGGCAACGACACATCACACCCCAGGCTCGTGTGCGCGTGGACCTATCTGCCTTATTTTGTTATTATGGACTTCCTTAGCCTGCACGTGTTTAAGCGGGCGTTTGCTATTTTCCTTTCCCCCTTTTAGGCTTCCGGGTGGGTTCTTCCTTTTTTCGGGATCCTACGCATGAAGCCCTTCTCCTTTGTGAACCTTATTTTTCTATCGCATGTTTAGGCTTTTTGGTTGTGGGCCTCAAGTGGGCCCCTTCCCCTCAGCCCATTATGGGCTCTATAAGAGGGGAAGGGACCCCCCACAAACCCTAGCTGTCATTTGAAAAAAGAAAGGAGTGAACTCCCTCTCAATTGGCTGCTCAAAGAAGATCGAGGAAGGAGACTTACTGCCGCCGCTGCCACACCCACCGCCGAGACCTACTGCCGCACCCACCGCCGAGACCGCCGCCTCCCCTTACCCCGATCACGTGTTACTACCACCGTCGCCGCCGCCCTAGCGCTACCACTGCCGTCGCCCTTGAGCTGCCGCAGTCACCGCCCCTCTGCCGCCACTGCCGCTGCCCTTGAGCCACCGCCACTACTGCCCTGCACCGCCGCCGCTACCCCTCTTCTCCACCAACTCCTGTTCTTGTTTCCCCCTTCACCAGTGCTCCTCCCTTGCAGAACGCCCTCTCCTCCCATCCCTGCCATTTTCGAATCCCCTTCCCCCTCTCTTCCATGGTGAACCTTCCCAGTCACTGCCCATCCTCGCCCATTTCCTCTCCACTGTCGATCCCTCCTCCAGATAATTCCCCTCATCGTTCCCACGAGCCTGACTGTGCCCTCAGCCTTGCCCCCCTCTTTCGTGAAAATCGCCCGCTCGCGATACTCCTACACGAATTCACATTCCACACATTCACCCCTTGATAACATGCATTTATAACTCAATTTTTTATCCTAATTGACTCATATTCATGCTTATGTTATGTGAATATGATGCATGTTATCATAATTTTTAGGAATTTTCTCCATTGGTATGTCATTTCACTAAAGTCAATATTTATGCATAAATAAGGGATAATTTCATGCTTAATAGATGATTAATCTTTTGTCAAGTTTAAATTAATAGAAGTCAATCTCTTTTATTGAATGATTTTGACTTTAGTGCATGTTTTGAAGGATAAGTTCAAGATGAACTTATGATTTAGAATATTTATTGACAAATGAATTAAGTAAATTCTAATTCATCTTGATTTCTTCTTTGAAAATATATTTTCAATGACATGATATTAAAAAGGAAGAAATTTGTGATACAATGGAGAAAATTTTGATTAAAAAAGAGTTGTATATTTTAAGTTATGAATTTTTGAAGTTTATGTCCTTTTTTCAATTTTTATTTGATTTTTATTTGATTTTTAGTAAATACTTTCTTTATTAAAATCGCAAAAAAGGGAATATCTTAACTACAGGTGATGACGTGGCGAGCGGGCCCAGCGGAAGAGCTGACGTGGCGTGCGAGACCACCGCGTGGATGCGACGTGGCACTAAGGCCACGTGGCAAAGCCACGGGTAGTCCGCACGAGGCGCAGGTGGCGCACAGGGCGCGGACCTGAGGCCGCGCGTATCCACGCGGGTCCACATGAACGCCCGTGAGGGCGCCACGTGGCGAGAGAGGCTAGCGAGTGAAGGGCCCACGGGTTAGTGGGCCCTAGTGAGAGTATTGGGGCGGTAACGCAAATGCGTTACCGCGGCCCCCAATTTAACCAGGCTTTATTTTTCTTTTTCCTCCATGTGCGACTAAAGTCCAGTGGAGTTTAATACATGCAGGTGACGTGGCGACCGCACGGGCGTTGGATCCTATCGCGAGATGCCGATCGTGTGGACGCGAGTCCACGTGATCAGAAGTCAAAGCACGTGCGCAATCCGATCTTAAGTGAAGCTATCGATTTGCGACATGTGGCGTGGCAAGGAGACATCACGCCTCAATCGAACGCACGAAATCAAGCGCGTGATCAGACGAGCGATTGATGATCGCGTGGGCTGACCTCGGCATCTGACGGGTGATAGATGAAGATCACGATCCAAGATCGACGCGCGATCTTCATCAGACGTATCTTCATCGGACGGTCGCGATATTTCCCGATTTTCCTCTCACCTGGGCAATACGTGGAACTCCCTGAATCACTCAATCGCCATCGGACGGTGGACGATCGATGACGGAGAAACGTCATCACAACCATGGGGCAGCCTGATCATGCAATCGTGATCGTCCGCTCAACTTGACCTCCATCGAACGGCTGACATTATTTCACGAAGAACCACGATCGACACGCGATCGTGGCCCGATCGTCGTGTGATCATGGCCCGATCGTCGCGCGATCGTGGCTGATTCAGCGCCAATTCGGGAGCCACGTCGCCACCCAAGCAAATCGCGCCCACAATGCCTTCAATCTGCTCCCACGACCGCATCAATCGGTCATGATTTTCGAGCGAAATTTTCCTTTAGAAACAGATGTATCCCCTTTTTGTTCTATAACTTTTGATTGATTCATGAAGAAATTAAGCAAATTTCGAGGAAGGTCTTAATTTCTCGTGATCCTCTGCTTCCAAGAGTGTAGAGACGCATCCATTGAAGCATGATAATCACGATTCAATCTCTTGATTTCATCGAATTTTCCCCATGAATTCCGAACGTCCACGAGGAAGAATCCGAGCAAATTCGCTTCAATCCACGAGAATTGAAGCCCCATTCTTGTGAAAATCGGGTTAGTAGTGAGATTTGATCAATTATCAGGAGGTAATTTGAGTTTAATAGATTTAGAAGTTTAATTTGGCAAATTAGTTCTTAGAGTTCTTCATTTTCCCCAATTTTGAGTCCGAAAAATTGCTGATTTTGAGAATACGATATCTCTCTGATTATAATTTCAAATCATTTAATTTTAGTTTCATTGGATTTCACTTTTCATCAGCTTTCCTCGAATAGCAAATTCATAGAATTCCGACTTCATTTGACCCTCCAATTTGACATTTGACCGATAACTGTTCATCTTTCATCAGAAGTCAAATGTTGACTTTCGGGGTCAATTACTTTCAATTTACAACTCGGAATTTGATCATTTTGGTCTGTTTAGATTTCTCTGGTTCTTAGATTTCAATTGATATATAAATTGCAAGATTTGGATTACATTTGACCGGTCAATTTGAAGATTTCCTCTGAGGTGTTCATTTCGGGGATTTTCTGATATTTGATTTTAAATAATTCATAGTAAATCTATTTCTTATCCAAAAATTATGAATTATATATCAATAAATTCCATTTTGTCTCTAGTTTCCAAATATATAATTTTCATAATCTTCTGACACCTTTTGATTCTCTGATTTTATAGAACACCAACTGTTGGTCAAAGTCAATGCTTTGACCTTGACTTTTGACTTTTCTCTGTCAAATCGGAGATTTCAATTATTAAAAATTCTTATTTATTTATATCATTTCCATTTATCACATCTTAGTTTTACTTCTTTAAAACCCCTTTTAAACTTAAGTTTGATGAAGTCAACTCTGCAATTAAAGTCAACCCTGCTCTCTGTGGAACAACCCGATACTTACACATTACTTGATTTTATATCTTATCTCTGTGAGTTCAGTTTTTATAAATTTTGTTTGACTTACGTTCTTGTGTTTTAACGACGCACAAAAACGCTTCTTCACCCCTCCGTCTCCGTCTCTCTCTCCATCGGGACATTAACCCGCCTCCCTCAACCCTGCCGTCATCAAATTCGGTGATCCCTCCCCTCCCCATTTCAAAGTCAACCTGAATTTTGCGTTGGGAGTCAACCAGCAACCCCTCCCTACTTCCTCCACTCAACAACCCCCCCTAGTTTCCTTAATTCCCCGCTAAATTGTTACCTGACGCAGCCAACCGTGCGCATTCCCAATTCTGTCGACGAAGTTCCTATCCATCACTCTCCCTCATCATCTTCTCTTGTTCGGGAACCGATGATCCTCCAATTCATCCCCCCCGGTCGATTTAATTCCCTTCACGCGATTTTCCCGATAGCTGCCTCACCTGTTCCTGTCCATACCCTCCCGGCAACCCTATCTAATTCACCGACGTCTGGCTTCTCACCACAGATCGGCAATCTTCCCTCCCCGACCCCAACGGCCTTGATGATTCATCTCCCGTAACTGTCCCTCCCACTTCCCCATTCCCCAGCCACGTCCTTCCCACGAACTTGACGAATTTCTTCCCGCCTATCGGAATTCTCATCCCCGCGTCACCACTCGACCTTTCCCATCGCCTTGCTACCGTCTGTCATCTACTCCTGATAGACTCACGACATCCAAATGAGAGCAATTCCGTTGGCAGTTACCTCACGACTCACCTATCACCACTTGGATTCCCTCATCTCTTGCACCCCGCCGAGAGTGGCCTCCCCTTCCCCTGATCCTACCGTTAGCTATACCTCTGCCGGACTCCTCAATTCTGTTTGTAGTTTGATTACCCTCATCCGCACTCGGCTGATTCCCTTTACCGAATTCAACTGCGCTTGCGTCGCGGACACCTACTCCAAATCACCCGCGACCCAAAATTCATCCTATCGCCGACACACCCAGCCGCAGGCATCTTTGACTTGCATTCCATGGCGTTCTGGTGGTCTGACTAGCACGCAACACTCACGGGCATCTACCCCCTCCATCGGAAGCACCCGCGTCCAGCCCCTAGTTTTGTTCTCTCTCGCGTTCCGCCTGTGCCCGCCTCTCATGCCCACACCTCCTCTACGCACATCCTCAGGTCGGCTTGAACTATACCTCAGCTTACCTAGCGGCACCTTATCTCGCACCGACCGTGACCGCCACGGTAACTATTGCCCCGCGACTTGTACATCGCGTTGTGGACTCCATAGCACCTATCGTGTCGTTGGTCCACCCCGTTCTTGTCGACCGTCCGTGTTGCGTACGAACAAATGCCCTAGCCTTGACCGTCTGGGCTCGCGCCCCACAGGTTAGGCATGCATTCCCCTCCCCTTACTTTGAAGTACTATATTTCTTTCAGTATTTTCCGCGTCTATCTCTACCGCCGTCGGGATGTAGTTTAGGTCGCGTGATTAGAAGACTCGAGTGGATTGAGACCGTGGACCAATCTGTTGGGTTGATTGACGAGCTCTCCATCGACAACCTGTGGTTCCCCGCCTACATGGATGTGGGTCAAGAGGATTCCTAGATCGACATTACTCAGCGCACTCCAGAAGCTCCGGAGATGACGTGCGAAAAGGTATTTTCTTGTTGACACCATTAGGTCATTGCATCATGGTAGTTCACCCTAGAGTTTCCCTTCCCTAGGACCACCCCTAGTCATTCGGTGTGCTACCCTGGTCCTGCATCACAAGGTTCTCAAGCAGTATAGCAGAACTCGGCATCCGTCGTCTTCACTTGTCATGGGGGCTGGACGCGCGTAGGTGTTGGCTCCTCCAATGCCGTAGTATTGTACCTTGGTGGGGATGGGGGTCATATGCCACCAATCCTCCCAGGGTCAGAAGAACTCGACTCCGTTGAGTCAGTGGGTGTGCCGAGCAGCTGCTTGATCAGATCCGATCGCAGGCATGACCAGTTGATGGAGAATTATCTCAAAACACGAACACAAGGGTTCCAAGTGAACCTAGATATAACTTAAGGAAGAGGTTTTAGTCTCAACAGCAACGAGACACTATCCTCCTCCTTGTTCACAAATTCAAGAAACTATCCATTCATTAAATGAATGAAGAAGACCTCTCTAAAACATTGAAAGAGAGTGTAGATCCTAAGGGAATTATCTTCGCTCTTCCTCCAATTATATACTGATCCAAAGATTAACTTGGTCAAAAGAAATTAAACCCTTGTCCTTAGATACTTAGAATTCCTTTAATAGACCAAGTCAACCACCCTTACCTTGGTATAGGTTCCTTAATTTCCAAAACACATCCACTATATCATAGGTACCTTGTATAAATCCATGATCTCAAAAAAAATTTCAGTAGGAAACATCTTTGTTTTACACTTCCTTCTATCTTTGAAAACCATCCATAGATAGAAATTTTAGGAGAGATCTATTTACTATCAATTATGAAAGAATGGTATCCAGAATCTACCTCAAGACAAAGTCTTTGCATGAGTAAAACCATGCATTTATCAGTATAAAAAATCTCTCAACAAAGAAGACAATCGTGAAGACCACCGCTTCATTACCATGATCATCACGAGATTAATGAGATCTCACATCTCATCTATCTGCCCTCATAAGAGCAATGAAAATGCATCTAAAACAATACATGGAATATGAAGCTAGATCTCCAAACTTCCTAAAGACTAAGATGACGGGATTGTATTACTACCAACCGGATGAATAGTTATCCTCTCAGCGATCACAACTACCACAAGCCATAGAGAGATCACATTTGATTTCACGTCCTCTCTCCTTGCTGATATGTGATAGAGGAGGGACAAGAAGACCTCCAAGATCCTCTCAAGGTCACCAAGCTTACACATGAACATCACATTGATGATTTATGAAAACAATCCAGCATAAAAAAAGCTTCATAAAACAAGAGATAGCCAGTTCACGAGCAACTCTAGTAAATACGTGAAAACACCTCACCTAGCAGGCGACCTTCACTGACCAAAGAATCACCTGAACTCTCTCCTTCATCTCGCCCTGGTGAACATACAGAAGATAGAAATCAAAGCTCCATACAAATGCAGAGATTGCTCACAGAAAATATGCATCATTGTCGTGCAGGCAACAAAGAGTATTCAATGAGAGGATACCTTATCATACTCTGATGTAGGATATTTCAAGTTATGATGATATGCATGATGATGAAAATATTTAAGAAATAATCCTACAATATGGGGAGGATCTATGAAATGATATCACTAGGAATTATGGTTATAAGTCAATGGAGATATATTTCAAGAATATAAAGTTATGTGAAGGTTTAGTAGAGACGATACTAGGAATAATAAGATAAGAGAAGAGACAAAGGAAGAGATTAAGAGCAGAAATAAGAGACGGGTTGTGAATAGATATAGAGGTAATAATATATAGGAATAGAAGAGTGATGAAATAGATAAGAGATAAGAACAGAGATTAGTTAGAGGAGAGATATAATATTATATATTTAATAAAGAAAATGGAGGAGAAGAATAGATCGACAGTGATGATGACAATAAAGATATGGATTGTGACAGAAAAGAATTGGATAGTGTGCGGAGAGGATCGGATAATAATTTATATTTAATATAGATGAAATAGGAATAGAGGAGATAACGGTGATAATAGAGAATAGAGAAAGAGAGATACGAAAATAGATAATATGTAAGAGCATGGAATAGATAGGGGGAGATTTAAGAAGAGTGAATAATATGGACTTATGATATCATATACGAACTATTACACGGGAAAGAGAAGAGAGGATGATACCTGAGAGAAAGGAAAACGATGCTCCCAAATCGCTCCACTGATGCAGATAATCCCCGATTAATCTCTGACGGTAAAGGTTTGAAAGAAGACAGAAAGGGAGGGAGAAGGGAAAGGAAGGTAGAACTCGGAGAGGAGAGAAGGTGGGAGAAGCACAGGGATACACGAACACAAAGGGTAAATCGTAACCAAAAGGGTAACCAATTTAATCAAATTCAACATCGTTTTGCTTCTTACATTTCTCTCTTTTATAGGGTAAGAGGTTTGAGGAAAGAGAGGATAAAGATTGAGGGAGTTGCACCGCTGGGGAAAGAAGAGGTTATGGACGGTTATCGCAACCCGTCGGGATGTCTTCATGCCTTTTCCTATTCCCGTTGATAGAGTCAAACTACGCGGATGATTATGGAATGTCCTTCGGTTTGGACGGTTGCAGGCGTCGTGACAATAATATGGTTGTTGAAATCGTTGGACGTTGCAGACGGTCCATCACGTGATCAGTAGTCTGCGTACAGAGGATATGGATCTCGTCAACTCATCTGCGAAATGGTGACGTGGGCCGGTCGCGTTCACGTGCGTGCAATTGGCCCCGTCGTCTTCTTTAGACGTTAGCAACTCAAAATCTGGTTTATCCACAGTGCCTGTGTTCTATGGGCTTCGCTCCCGCAACGGATCTCGGGAGAGAACATCTCAGACTCACCAACAGTATGCTCCGAAACTTCAACGTCCACGCTACCCGAGGATAGGTGATAGGTCCTGGTGAAGTCAAACGTCTCCGTAAAGAGCTTCTCATCAATGTTTCCTTCGACACAACTGTGGTTCTTTCTCCGGAAAGATGTGGTCAGGGTCAACACCAACTCTCGGATTTCTGCCGGAGGGTAGACTTTGAGCTATTTACATCACTTCGCAGAAATAACCGCGGTTCAGCTAGATATCAAACTCGGGGGACACCCAACCGTGGTATAAGCTCCTGTTTGGTGACTATATGATGATACATCTTCCAAGCAGCACCCTGTACAGTTGTAGCAGGCCCTGGGTTTTAATATTCTTTAGAAACAATGGTAAACTTGTTTCGTTTGGCTGGCCTTTAGTACATATTCATTGTACTCATCATGTAGACAGCTTAAGCTTCATTCTCTTCTTCAACCGTGGAGATGTTTCTTAAGGAGAGATGTTCTCCTTGATTGAAGTGTTCTTTATAGTTCTCATAAATGGCTTCATACGTCTTCAGGGTTCTTTAGAAGTCATGGTGATGTTGCTTCATATGGGTAGCTTCATATATCGTCAAAATTGTCAAAGATGGTAGCTCTTTGATGATCGTCTTCATTTTGATAGCTCTCTTTATGCTGATTTCAAAATATAAATGCTTGATTGTTTGATAGAACTCAGTCAATGGCTTCTTTATGTTCATATGAGCTTAGAGAATTCTTCATTGCCTTCATGATGACTGAGGATAATTCTTCACCTTCATCTTTAACCATAATATTCTTGCTTGAATAGGAAATAGAACAAGAAGATAATGTACTTTCATAGGAATAGATCTCTCTTATAATTTTAACTAAGGGTGGTTTTCAAAGAGAAGGAAAATACAAATGGATTCCTATTGATGTTTCTTTCTTGAGATCATTAATTTATACAAGGTTCCTATGATATAGTGGATAAGGTTTGGAGATTAGGATCCTATATCAAGGAAGAAGATGGTTGACTTGGTACATTCAAGGAATTCTAATTATCTAAGGATAAGATTAATTTCTTTTGACCAAGTCAATCATTAGATCAGTGTAACATAGAGGAAGGAGGGAAGATAATTCCCTTAAGATCTACTCTCTCTTTATTTATTTGGAGAGGTCTTCTTCATCCATTTAATAAATGGATATTTTTTTCAAAGTGGCAAATAAGGAGGAGGAGGATAGGTTCACTTAGAACCCTTGTGTTCATGTTTCAAAATAATTCTCTATCATACTCATTCCTCAAACAGGAAATGTTGCCGAAGTGATGATTGCATGGTCCACATGCGAGCTCACCTGCAGAGTCTCTAGTCAACGCTCGATGATAGTGGACGCGTCCCGACGCCCGCCTCTGCCTTCTCTTCACCCCGTACAGGGGAATCTTTCGACGTCAAGACTATCACCATCAACATTGCACCTCATTACCCAGCAATCCTGACGATGGGATATCTACGAATATGACTGGTTCCGAAGGAGAGATTCGCGAAAATACAAACACTCACACGCTAATCTTCACGCCTCTCGCCATCGGCTTTCTTACCTTCTCCAATAATCCTGCCATAAAGTTTGATCATGTATTCTTCTCTAACGACTTCCAAGAGAAGAGGTGACAGCGTTCGCGGGGACGACGTTAATACGGACCCGCTACCGTGAAAACTATTTTCTTGTCTTCATCCCGCCGGGTGGACATCAGAAGACGCCAGGCTGGGTCAGTCAGTCAACCAACGTGGGAATTAACCGCCATGACGCGATTTTTGCCATTAACCCCCACTCTTGTATTTCTATAAAATGAAAATTTGTAACAAACAAACGGGAGTCGTTGAATTGAAATGAAACTATTATCTTTCTAGAAAATTTATGTGTTTGTGCTTTCCCGTGTCTCCACCATTCTCCCTTCCAAAAACTTCATTCCGAGTTCTACCTCCCCCGCTTTTCTCACTCCCGTTCTTTCCGCTTTCAACCACTTCAAGTCCGCCGCGATTCGAGGATAATCTGTATCATTTTGTGAAGTCTGACGGCCTCACTTCCCGTACATTCCCATGTAATTATACTCTTCTCCTTTTTGTGATAGTTGTTCATATATAAAATCCGTAAGTCCACTATTAGATCGCTCTTCTATCTATTCTCTCTCTCTACAGTTATTATCCGATCCTCTCTTAACTCTATCCATCTTCCATCATATTCTTGTTATTCCCTTGCCACATCATAAATCTTCCACACCCTATCCATCTTCTTCTCATCGCGATCTCTCTCATTATCGTCATCATCACTGCTAGTCTTCTAAATCATTATCCTCCATCTCTTCTCCGATCTCCATTCTATTCTCTGTATTAAAACTTATAAATCTATTCCCCATTCTACATTATAATAATTCTAACCCTATCAATAAATAAATCGTATCATCTATCCATCTAATATCCTTCCTTCGCATTTACATTCATTTCATCATTCTTACTTTCATACATCTGAATTATTCTCCCTCGTGCATTCACTAAATTAATTCACCAGTCCATCATAATATATATCTTCTATCCTCTTACACTAGAGAGTTAATATACTAATTATCCCTACCCATTTAATAAACCTAAACATATCTCTTCCCTACTTAATCATCTCATCGTCCTTACTATTCTCATTATAAGTCCTCATATATTCCAAATTAATCTATACAATCTCCCTCTGAATTACTTACCTTTTCCTCACTGATATCATTTCATAGGTCCTCCATTAGGTTGTAGGATTATTACATATTTAACATCAGTAGATTTTATCATTTATTTCACTCACTTATCCCTCACATCTCCATCATTACATCTTCATCTTTATTTATATTGTCATTTCTAAAAATATCCTACATCACCAATCCTCCTTCGTGATCCATGCGTCATCCTTTGCCGGACATCCCTGCCAATGCAAGAAAAACCTCCATGAAGCACCATCCCCTGTGAAGTCAATTACCTCTCGCAGTACCTCCTCTACCTGCTCGTGCCAATCGGGTGGTAGCACTAGGGGAGTGGACTGATCAGAAAACTCACTCTCATGGAATGGGCTAGGGTCAGTGATGGAGAATTATTTTAAAAAACATGAATACAAGGGTTCTAAGTGAACCTATCCTCCTCCTCCTCCTCCTTATTCACCAACTTGATAACTTATCCATTTATTAAATGGATGAAGAAGACCTCTCTAAATACTTGAAAGAGAGTGTAGATCTTAAGGGAATTATCTTCCCTCCTTCCTCTATTTTACACTGATCTAATGATTGACTTGGTCAAAAGAAATTAGCCTTATCCTTAGATAATTAGAATTCTTTGAATGGACCAAGTCAACCACCCTTTTTCCTTTGATATAGGTTCCTTAATTTCCAAACCACACCCACTATGTCATAGGTACCTTGTATATTTATAAAGTAATGATCTCAAGAAATTAATAGGAATCCCTTTGATATTCAATGTCCTTGTCTCTTTGAAAACCTCCCTTAGATAGAATTTAGGAGAGATCTAATTAATAGTACTTATGGAAGCCTTGCTATCGGACTCTACTTCAAGTCAATCGCCTATGCAAGAAGATTCCAAAGTCAAGCTGATCAAGCATTTATATGTCTCTAATCAGCATGAAAAGAGCTATCATTAATAAAGGCAGTCATGAAGACTATTTTCCTCTCCATCTCCTATTCAAGCAAGGACATCACAATTGAAGATGGAATATCTACCAGTGAAACAAGGCATCTACATTTGAAGAAAATCATGCACTACTTCCTACCTTAAATGAGACTTCCATGATAAGTGAATTACTGAAGTAATTAACCCTCTGAACAAGACCAAGTCAAAGAGAAGCCATCGAGAAGGCACAGTCGATATCTCCCAACAAGTATAATAAGCATGGTGGAGAAGATTTGGAGGCTTGGATGAGACCACCAGATTAGATCCAACTCTCATCTATCATTACAAATATCGAGCCGTCGTGATGATAAGTCAGCGCGGCAACCGACGAGTGAAGAATACGAGTTCTTCTCTGACAGTGTTTGCAAGATACGTGTTAGCTAATGTAGAGCCTGAAACTATCATTAAAACTACTTTGACCACGACTACGACGGCGGCGAGGAAGCAAGTGACTACCAGTCGCGTGACTACCTCGACGGGAAAGGACTTCGGGAAAACTTCTGTCCCGACCCGACTCCACATATACCTCGTTCGATCCTCTAAGACCCATCAAACTCCATATGAGTTTCCACAACAATTCCGTCACCGTCAAAATCAGCACAGATCGGGCAGATTCTAGTTTTTCATCAGTCGCCACCACAAAAACTAAGGACTTCAGAAAGTGTCCAAGACTAGTGTAACCGCACGTACGTGGAAATTACAACATTGCGGATTCACTAAAAGACAAAAGGGATAGAAATTATCAAGAAGAATTCTACATCACACTCTACCCATCTCTGAAACAGCTAGAGGGCGCTATTCAGAAGACTCGGATGATCCGGCGGATTGGATCCAGAAGCTGCAAAGATAGAGCTCGACCGATTCCGTCGACTCTTCCCGTGGACGACGTCACGTAACTATCACGGAGACCGCAACACGCACAGAGAGCTGTTGCATTAGAAATCTCAGCCAACCACCACCATAAAAGCCTAATGGAATCAAGGAAAATTACCTCATTGAAGACGACGAAAAGGCAACCACGAACGGTCGCTACAAACCGCATTGAAGACCTCCTCGTCCTCATGGCAAAACGAGCACTGGAAAATCTATTCTCACGTCGGCACTCTATCTGGATTTGGCATCTCACTATTTGCTAAGGATCTATACGTCGGATTTCGGACAAAGCTTACAAATTTCATTGGAACACAAGTGAAGTACGAAATACGGGTACCATCATGCACTTTCTCGTCATCTCATCGAGTGCATATCAATGGATACAGCCGGGTCAACCCGACAAACCCACGCGGAACATAACCGCCGCGATGCGACGCTTCGCCTCGCCTTAACTTCTTCTATTTACTTCTATAAAACGGAAATCGGTTGAGAAAACAAAAAGATGTTGAATTTGATAAAACTTGGTTACTATTGGTTCTATTTTTACCTGTGTTCATCGTATTCTCATGTGCCTCCACCACTCCTCCCGCATCTCCTTCATCTTCTGATTCTATCTCCCTTTCTGCTCTCCCTCCCGTTTTGTCCTCTTTCACGATACCAAGTCCGCCGCAAGTCGAGGAAGATCTTGGATCGTCTGTAATCTCCAGCGTCATCTTCACTGCCTTCTCAGGTATCGTCCTCACTATGTGAGAGTGAATGATAGTTCCTACTATAATCCGTAAGTCCGACATTAGATACTTCTTAATATTCGCCTTCCTCTTCACCCACTTCCGTCTTATCCTATCTTTCCAATCACTGAATACTATATGTATTAAACTCCTATGAATTACATCTCTATTACCGACTTCTTCACCTATTCCGTTTTCTATTCTCCTCGCCATTAGATCACAAATTTCTTAAATTTCTCCATTGGATCACAAATTTTCTCCATTAATCTAAATTTTCTCCATTGTATCACAAATTTCTTCCTTTTTAACATCATGTCATTTAAAATATATTTTTAAAGAAGAAATCAAGATGAATTAGAATTTACTTAAATCATTTCTCACTAAACATTCTAAATCATAAATTCATCTTGAAATTATCCTTCCAAACATTCACTAAAGTCAAAATCATTCAATAAAAGAGATTAACTTCTATTAATTTAAACTTAACAAAAGATTAATCATCTATTAAGCATGAAATTATCCCTAATTTATGCATAAATATCAACTTTAGTGAAATGACATGCCAATGGAGAAAATTCCTAAAAAGTATGATAACATGCATCATATTCATATAAAATAAGCATGAATATGAGTTAATTACGATAAGAATTCAAGTTATTAATGCATGTTATCACACCCCCCCCCCCAACTTAAATCATTGCTAGTCCCTTAGCAATGGACAGAGAAAAAGTATGAAATAGGACTAACAAGCTTAGAAAGCCATGGGTTAAGACATGATAGAATATGAAATGAATGTTCTACCTTAAATGATGCCAAGAAGAAAGTAATGTACTAGAAACTCAAGATCAAGGCATTCCTCCAACAAACACTTTAATCCACCAAATAAACTAAGAATGCTCTTGCTCTACATACTAATAGAAATATACATAATTAAAAGGAATTCATCATACTAAACCAATCGTCGCTTCCTCCTTGCACAATGGACATGAATAATAAGGGCACAAGAAGTAGAAATAAGCATCATCCTTATATACATAGTGGCTATAAAATAGAGTTGGCTAAAACACATGGGAGGTAGCTTACCATTCTAATTCTACTTTTTTTATTTTTCTCTTTCTTTCATCCTAATTCTATTTTTTTGTATTTTTCTTTCTTTCTAATTATACTTTATTCATCCTAATTCTACTTTCTGAAAGCCTTTTTGAAGAAGGAGATTAGAGAATTCAGAATTTGAAATTTAAAATACAACTTTATTGAAAAACAACATAATTCATTTCATGGTGCTCATCCTACCCATGTGTTGTCCTTAGTAGATATGCAGCTTATTCCCCCGAAGAGATTTTGGTATCTCTATGGATCAGGGAGCTTCACTATGTCAATAATATTAGTGCCAACAAAGAATGATACAAGCTACGACTTGCTATGGAAAGCGGAAGGATGTGCGTGCAAGGAGTCATTAACTCAAAGTTTAGAAAGAAGAATGAGTGGATGAGAAGTATAGAAAGTTTTGAAAAATCATACTATGAGCTTGAGTACATCCTTAGTTTGGATTTTATGGCTCCCCAAAGGAATACCTAGATCCCTAATTCCATTGACTCTACTATCTCCTCAACATAGACTTAAGGTTGCTCTTCCCACAACTTTCTAAACAAGTGGAGGTGTTAATGAACTCTATACTTTTCTATTCATGTGTTTTTCAAAAGATCATGTTGCTGTTCACATGTTTAAAAATCAGGTCTTGCATAGAATACTAAATGAAGAAATGCAAAAATTTTGAAAAATTTTAAGTTTTCTACAAAACTCCCCCCCATGCTCATTCCTTTTATTGTCCTCAATAAAACTCAACATGCTCATGGAAAAAGTGATGACAATCAATATACATGACATGCAACATCAGTAAAAGCAAAAGAGGCATAAGAGGGAAAAGAAAAACTTAGCGGGAATTTGCATCGGTTGCATTCTTCTCTTCATTTTTGGAGTTGCTTTGGAGCTGAATTTCTTCTTTTTATGATCCCTTCTCCATAGTACCTAAGAAAATTATAAAGAAGCAACAGCAAATATCAAAGTAAAAACAAATGCTAAAATAAGAACAAAAGTAGAAAATAAATACAAAAATAACATAAACATGGGTTGCCTCCCAAGAAGCGTTAAGTTTTACGTCTTTAGCTAGACGTAACTCACTCCAACGACTAACTCGTGGCTGAGATCTCAAGGGATTGCAGCTCTTCCCTATGAGGAGGTGGAGGTCCTTCTTCACCAATGTATGGCTTCAACCTATGTCCATTTACCTTGAAGGAATTTTGGGTCTTGGGATCTAAAATCAAGACCAATCCATTGTCATACATTTCAAGGATCTCATATGGACCATCCTACCTTCAGCGCAATTTCCCTGGAAAGAGTCTAAGACGAGAATTATAAAGCCATACCTTGTCATGAACATGAAAAGATTTCCTATTAATGTTCTTGTCATGATAGGCTTTATTTTTGACTTTATAAATCTCCGCATTTTGATATGACTCATTCCAGAGTTCTTGGAGCTCTTGAATTTGTAGAAGTCTTTCTTTTCCAGCTTGATCAAGAGATAGATTGAGCTTTTTAATGGCCCAATATGCTCTATGCTCTAACTCGACGGGGAGGTGGCAAGGTATGCCATAAATAAGCCTAAAAGGAGACATCCCAATGGGTGTCTTGAATGCGGTGCGGTAGGCCCATAGAGCGTCGGGTAGCTTTGCTGCCCAATCTCTTCCATCCCTGCGAATGATCTTTTTTAAGATGTTCTTGACTTCTCTATTGCTGACTTCTACTTGGTCATTTGCTTGGGGGTGATATGAGGTCGTGATGCGATGGTGAACTCCATATTTTTTAAGTAAACTCCTGAAATGAGTAAAATGAGATCCACCATCACTAATAATAGCTCTAGGACAACCAAATCGAGAAAAAATATTATTAACAATGAACTTATTAACCACTCGATGATCGTTTGTCCTCGTCGGTATTGCCTCGACCCATTTGTACACATAGTCGACCGCTACAAGAATATACTCCTTGCCCTCCGACGGTGAAAATGGCCCCATAAAATCAATCCCCCAAAGATCAAAAATTTCTACCTCAGGGATGGTTTGCAAGGGAATTTCATCTCTCTTTGAGATGTTCAATGCGGATTGGCACTTTAGACACTCCTTGCAATACTGGATCGCATCCTTGAATAGAGTTGGCCAATAGAAGCCACTTTGTAGCACCTTTGCTCCCGTCTTCCTCGACGCCAAATGTCCTCCACATAGAGATGAGTGACACATCGCTAGAATATGCTCTTGTTCCTCCTCCAGAACGCATCGCCGAATAATCTGATCAGCCCCTACATGGAACAATTGGGGTTCTTCCCAAAAATAATGTCTAACATCATACGCAAATTTCTTCTTTTGATGCGTGTTCCAATAATCGGGGATAGATTTTGTGACTAAGTGATTAACAATATGTGCAAACCAAGGTACCTTAGTCACAACGGCGAGGAGCTGCTCATCGGGAAATGTATCACAAATCTCACCTGAAGATGTAGTGTGGAGTCGAGAAAGATGATCAGCCACCGAGTTCTCACTTCCCTTCTTATCCTTGATCTCCAAATCGAATTCTTGAAGGAGGAGAACCCATCTAATCAGTTGCGGTTTGGCCTCTTTCTTGGACAGCAAGTACTTCAATGCGGCATGATCCGTGTAGATAATGATCTTGCTGCCCAAGATATATGGCCGAAACTTCTGTAAAGCAAAAACAACTGCCAACAACTCCTTCTCCGTAGTCGTGTAGTTAAGTTGAGTGTCGGCTAGTGTCTTGCTCGCGTAACATATGGCGGTCGGCTTTTTGTCGATTCGTTGCCCCAAAACCGCGCCCACTGCAAAATCAGAAGCATCACACATAATCTCAAAAGGTTAGTCCCAATTAGGACTTTGTAAAATAGGCGCTTCCACTAAAGCTTGCTTCAGCTGCATAAGGGCGTGCTTCCCCTCTTCCTCAATGATAAAGTCTTTTTCCTTGCAAAGAAGAGAAGTCAGTGGTTTTAAGACTTTAGCAAAATCGTGAATAAAGCGACCATAAAAACCGACATGCCCTAGGAAACTTCTAAGTTCCCTTATCGACTTAGGGAGTGCAAGGTCTTGGATTACCTCAACCTTGGCCTTGTCCACTTCCAAACCTTTGCTTGAAACTAAATGTCCAAGCACTATACCTTCTCACACCATGAAGTGGGACTTCTCCCAACTAAGAACTAGGCATTTCTTAATGCAAATGTCGAGGATTTGCGTTAAGTGCTCCAAGCATGCATTAAAACTAGGGCCAAAAACTGAAAAGTCGTCCATGAAGACGTCCATTCTCTCTCCTATAAAATCAAAGAAGATGGCCATCATGCACCTCTAAAATGTGGCAGGGGCATTACATAGTCCAAATGGCATGCGCTGAAATGCATATGTGCCAAATGGACATGTAAACGTCGTCTTCTCCTGATCATCGGGGTGGATAGTTAGCTGATTATACCCCGAGTAGCCGTCTAGGAAACAATAAAATCCTTGACCTGAAAGCTTGTCAAGAATTTGGTCAATAAATGTCAAGGGGAAATGGTCCTTCTTCGTCGCCACGTTAAGCTTCCGATAGTCAATGCAAACTCTCCACTTCGTCAGAAGACGTGTCTGAAGTTCTTCGCCCTTGTCATTTGTCATCACGGTGATCCCCGTCTTCTTGGGGACAACATGCACCAGACTGACCCATGGACTGTCGGAGATGGGATATATAATACCTGCATTAAGCCATTTAAGGATTTCATCGTTAACGGCATCCCATACCTTAGGGTTGAGCCGTCTTTGTGCCTCTCCAGATGGACTAGAGTCCTCCTCTACGAAAATGCGATGTGTGCACAAAGAGGGATCAATTCCCTTAAGGTCCAACAAGTTCCATCTAATTGCTTCCTTCCTCGCTCACAAGACCGCCAATAGTCTCTCCTCTTGGTCATGGTCTAGCTGCGAGGATATAATAACGGGGTTAGCACTATGATGATCAAGAAAAGCATACTTAAGTGTTGAAGGTAGCGGTTTTAGCTCGGGTGCCGTCTCGCCGGAGTGAAATGGATCATCCTCGGGCTCCTCGAAGCTCTTGTCCTTAATAGCCACCATCGTCTCCTCGATACAACTCGAGATCTCCATATCCTCGTAGATATCGACGGCGCCTACCTCATCGAACTCGCGTGAAGGATGTCGCATCAACTTGTTGATGCTCACCTTCATCGTGCTATCTCCAACTTGAAAAATAACTTCCCCCTTGCCCCAATCGGTGATCGCTTTTGCGGTAGCTAAAAATGGTCTCCCTAGTATGATGGGAGAGTCGGTGAGGTCCTTCGTGGATTTCATGTCCTTGATAATGAAGTCTAAAAAGTAGCAGTTTTCGACCTTAACAATCACATCCTCCACCACGCCGTGAGGTCGTCTCACGGATTCATCCGCTAAGCTCAACTCGATAAATAATGGCTGCAACTCGCCAAGTGAACAAACGTCATTTACTCCCTTCGAGAGAATATTGACACTAGCCCCCGTGTCGAGGAGAGATCGAGTGAAAGTCCTACCCCCTATCTCACAACTAATCATGAGAGCTCCCGGATCATGTCGCTTACGAGGAAGCGTACTCAATATGATGGAACTAATGGTCTCACTCATATGGATACGTTTCGGCTTCCTCGTAGGGGTGCAAAGTCTTTTCAGGAACTTTGCGTAGGATGGAATATGCTAGATGGCGTCTACTAAGGGGATGGTGATAGTAACCTGCCTAAAAGCTTCTAATAAGGTGTCATCACTATCACTCGTAGGGACTCTAGGCCGGCTCAAAAGTTGAGGATATGGCACCGGAGGTTTGTAAACCTCGGGATTGGGCTCTGCCCTAATCTCCTCATCGGGTGTCTCCTCATCCTCAGAGTCTTCCTCCGGAATAATCGTGGGAGATGGACGATCGTCCTTCTCCTCAAGTGGGTCCTTGCGGCGCTTGTGGTCCGTATGAGGATCCACTAAGACCTTGCCACTACGTAGGCCTGATATGACGTGTGCCTCCTCCGATGCACCATCAATGTGAACTTCGTTCACATTATGGGTGCCGCTCGACGATGCTTGACCTACATTCCTGGGATTTTCCAAAGGTTGGGAAGGTAATTGATCAATAAACTCAACACGCTTACCCTTCCTTTGCTCGGTAGAAGCATCGGAGTATTGGGCTTTAGCCCCTTCGACTCGGTCGCTAACCTCATTCAGTTTGCTCATCATTTGTGCTAATGCACTCATGACGGGATCAACTGAAGGTGCCGGAGGTGGAACAGCCGGTGGCGGTGTGACTGCTCAGGGAATACCGGGGGCGAAAGATGTCATCCTTGGGTTTCCCATGTGCTGCGGCTCGGATCCGTAGGGCTGATGATATGTCGTGTGCTGCCCGCTCCGTTACTGCACATAAGTAGGGTCATGAAAACTAGAATAACCCTGATTCGGGTAGGTCGACCTACCCGCCTGGCTCAAACCTGGATATGTAGTAGGGTTTGGCCGAAATGGAAACTGTCCTTGGATTGCCATCACGAGGCAATCCAGCTCTACATGCTCAAAACTAGAGCAATGCGAACACGGGGAGACATCAACATGTGAAACTGGCGCGAGGCTATCAGAACCCGATTGGATCTTAAGCGAATCCATGATCAAGTTCTGGGCTTCCGTCAGTTTCTCAATCTTATCTAGAAGCATACCTGTCTTTGCCGCCTTCGCGTCCAACATCCCTCCCTTAGCGGGAGCGCTCCATCCTCCAAAGGATTTAGCCGCATGATGATGGCTATTCTCCGCCACCAACTCGATCAACTCGAGGGCTTCATCCTTGTACTTGCTCATGAACGTGCCTCCACTAGCGGCATCGAGCAAGTACCTGGTAGGTGCACCTAAACCATCATAAAATATCTAAGTAATCTCATGTTTAGGTATACCATGATGCGGACACTGTCTCACGATATCTCTAAGTCTCTCCCAAGCCTCATAGAAAACCTCACCCGGCCCTTGTGAGAACTCGCGTATGGCGCGTCTCACGGCACTAGTCTTACCTACCGAGTAGTACTTACGCAAAAATGTGTCTTCCATATCTCTCCATGAATTGAACTCGCGGCCCAAGGTGAAAAACCACTCCTTCGCCCTTTCCTTAAGCGCATCTTGGCCGTCTCGGAGCGGACATTGTGGAATGGTTGAATTCGCACACCTGGCTGAACTCGTCCACATGTCGATACGGATCCTCCGATGGTAGTCCATGAAAAGTGGGCAAAAGGCCAAGAATATGTGAGTCAATTTTAAAATTCGCACCTTGTTGTAGAGGCGCATTGACTCGCGTAGTCTGCCTTTGGACGACCGGTCTTGCGTAATCGTTAAGACGTCCTCTCACTATCTCAGCGGGAAGAGGGGCATCTATCGGCTCTCCTCGCCCTGGTGTGGCGATGGCTGGAAGGGAATCACTAGAGGTCTCCGATAGAGCTCTAGATGAGGCAAATAAATCATCATACACGGGATTATTCCGTGTATGCCTCGTGGGTTGCTGGCCCTGTCGTCCTCCTCGGTTCCTATGATTCCTATTCATATCTAAAGCCAAAATATCACATAACAGCAAGTATATATATAAGAAAGTCAGAAAAGGGTGAGACAAAAAGAGTGATGTCTAAAAAAATGCAATCACGATGAAGATTGCAATCACGATCGCAATCACGATGCAGATCGCGATCGCAATAACAATGCAGATCGCGATCGCAATCACGATGCAGATCGCAATCACGATGCAGATCGCAATCATGAAGATGATTGCAATCATGAAGATGATTGGAATCATGATGCAGATCGCAATCTTGAGTGATGAAGATCGCAATCACGATGCAGATCGCGATCGCAATGCAGTTCGTTTGATGAAGATTGCGATCATCTGGACAAATCGCGATGCCGTCCATTTGATGGAGATCGCGGTCCATTCGATGGAGATCCAACCTTTCCGAGCTGTCCACGTGTCGCCCGATGAGAGGTAAGTCCTCTTCACTTAAGTTTTGATTTGAGCACGTGCTCTAAATGGGGATCAGGTGGACTTCATGTCCACCGCATCGACGAATTTCCATCAACGCCCCTGCATCTGACGTTCTCTGGGCCGCCACGTGTCCTGCAAAGGTTAGACTCCGGGGGACCATAGTCCCACACGGAGGAGATGGAGAAGAATAGCGCGTATAAAATAAGGGGCGGTGTAACACTTTCGCGTTACCGCGCCCACATCCTAATCAAAGCCCCACTATACCCGTGGGCCCTCCATATGCGAACCCACATGCCACGTGGCGCCCCTCACGGGCATCCGCGTGGACCCGTCCGCGTGGCCTCCTGCCATGCGTCAGCGCCACCTGCGCCTCGCACGGGCCAGCCGTGGCTCTGCCACGTGGCCTCAGTGCCACGTCGCATCCATGGGTGGTCCCGCGCGCCACATCAGCTCACCGCCTGGGTCCGCTCTCCACGTCATCACCTGCAGGCAATAAATTCCCTTTTTTTGCTATTTTAGTAAAGAAAATATTAAAAAATATCAAATAAAAATCAAATAAAAATCGGAAAAAGGCATAAACTTCAGAAATTCATAACTTTAAATATACAACTCCTTCTTAATCCAAATTTTCTCACTAAATTTCTTCCTTTTTAACATCATGTCATTTAAAATATATTTTTAAAAAAGAAATCAAGATGAATTAGAATTTACTTAAATCGTTTCTCACTAAACATTCTAAATCATAAATTCATCTTGAAATTATCCTTCCAAACATTCACTAAAGTCAAAATCATTCAATAAAAGAGATTAACTTCTATTAATTTAAACTTAACAAAAGATTAATCATCTATTAAGCATGAAATTATCCCTAATTATGCATAAATATCAACTTTAGTGAAATGACATGCCAATGGAGAAAATTCCTAAAAGGTATGATAACGTGCATCATATTCATATAAAATATGCATGAATATGAGTTAATCACGATAAGAATTCAACTTATAAATGCATGTTATCAATTACCTGAGCAGAAAGATAAAGATGATATCTTCGGATTTGCGTCTCACAATAGGTACTGTCCTCGGCGAACTTCTGACTTAAGTTGGTGAAAGCGATAGAATGGAGGGAGAACAGAAGAGGGAGATAGAACTCGGGAGATGGGTTACGGAAGAAACACGTGAACGTGATGAACACTAACACAGGGAGAAGTAACCAAAGGTAACCAATTTTTATCAATAAACAACATGTTTTTCTCTGTTTACAATCGTCCCTTTTATAGACTAAGAAAATATGGAGAATTTAGAGTGAAGAGGCATCTCGATATGTAGTGGTAGTTTATGGCAGTTACATATGTTCATTGGATGGAGGCTTGACGTGGGTGATCTGTGTGAATGCTCCAACAGAATAGGTGTTTATCCTTCAAATCTGTGGATTCAAGATGGTTACGTACTCGTCCGTTAGTGGTCTCTTGTCGTTGCCTTATTCCGGTCATGGTATGATTATAAAACATAGAATAATCACTGAAAGTGTCTTCGAAATTTTGCCATTAGTCTCTCCGGAAGTCTCCGACGGAAGTCTCGAATTATCATTCCCCGATATTGGGTGACGAGCTCAATTGGACCTTCCAGTGCTTGAATTTTCTTGATATGATCAGTGAGTGCCGTGGTCGAGCTTTGTTAACTGGTTCGTAGTCGCAAAACTTCTATTTGTGAATCTTGACTTTCCCGGAAATTTATTAAGATCGCGTCAATCTTAGAAGGTAGTGGGCGACCTGAGCGCGTTTGATGATGAGGTCCCGTCTAACACTGACTCGACTTCTATCTTTGTCTTCCAATCGTGTTGAATATCATCTTCTTTGAGCTCGCGTGACAGTGTTTCCGTGTGAGATTTAGAAATCTGGTGTGAAACATTTGTGGGTGAGGACGTGGCCGGCAAAGATGGAATTGAACTGCGATTTGTATTACTGTAGACAGAGTTGGATGTGAGGACGAAAACGGGCATTGACGCCGTGTAGGACTTGACGACCGTTGTCTTCTTGCTTCACTCATTGCTGGTGGAACTCATTTTTGCTCGGAACTGTTGTTGTGAACTCGTCTGTCGAGAGAGTGTTTAATCGAGTGTTGTTGGGCTCGCCGCCGGAAATTTTGTATCTCAGTGTACAATGAGAAGGACTTGCCCGTATGGGAATCCTTGCGCTATTGCATGACGTTCGAGTTGTATTTGTTTATCTTCGGTGGGTTCGACGTGTGACTGTGACCTCCAGCAACGCGGAGTCCTTTTTCGAGTAGCCTTTTTCAGTAAATATAAGGCCGAATCTCCTTTCTTCATCAGCCACTGGGTTAGTTTCATATTAACTCATTCCCTCGTAATGACTGAGGGAGGAGGTGTGGCTGTTGTCCATTTCACCTCAGCCTGAGTCATGAGTTTACTAATCATTCACCTATGATGCTCCTCTTTGTGCTCTCTAGGTAGATCAACAGATGAAATGTATAATCTCGGTCCTGAGGATGATAGGAAGATGATCCTTGGTTGGGTTTCCTTGTTGTAGTCTTCTCTAATCGCAGCTTCCTTCAGATTTATCACATTTAAAGGCTCTTCTTTCAGCTTTCTTCATATTTTTTAATCTTCATACATGCATGGGTATATTCATGCACAAGGTTTTGTTTTGAAGTAGACTAAGAAGGTAAATTCCTCCTTTAGATCTCTCCTAAATTCTAACTATCGGTGGTTTCAAAAGAAAAGGGATTTTAATACCAAAGGGATTCCTATTAATTTTATTGAGATCATTATTTTATAACTATATAAAGGTACCTATGATATAGTGGATATGGTTTGAAAAATAAGGAACCTTTATCAAGGTAGAAGGGTGGTTGACTTGGTCCACTCAAGGAATTCTAGGTTTCTAAAGATAAGGGCTAAATGCTTTGACCAAGTCAATCTTTATATCACTATAAAATAGGGGAGGGAGGGTAAATAAATCCCTTAAGATCTACTCTCTCTTTAATTATTTAGAGAGGTCTTCTTCATCCATTTAATGAATGGATAATTTCTCAAATTGGTAGATAAGGAGGAGGAGGAGGATAGGTTCACTTAGAACCCTTGTGTTCATGTTTTGAAATAATTCTCCATCATTAGGTTTGACTGGCTATCTTCAGTCAGCCTCAGCTCCATTGATTAGGCACGAGGGTTTTCACAACCGCGTCCTGCATCACTTAGCATTGCCTATTCTGATTACACTTATGTAATCCTTCCCCCTTCCAACCTTAGGCAAGAATAGGCAGGGGCAAGAATACCGATCAAATTGTTTATGACAGAGCCATTGGAATGGAGTCATCCCCACTGTCTCCTATGTGCTTGGTGCGAAAAAGACCTAGAACTTGTGCTATGACATGAATGATGCTCACACTCAATCTAAGGAATGTTCCTTACCCCCTCCTCATATCATCCCTCCTCCTCACCTCTCTCCTAGTCTAGCTACCTAGCATTTGCGTTCCCCTTTTCTTCTCTCCCTAGGAAGAGTGTCATGAAGGAAATAGCATAGAAAAGTGCACAAAGATGGATATGAGATGAAAAGTGATTAATATGCGGCACAAGGATAAACTTCAATCAAGATGGCAATCCTCTCAGAGAGATGATTAGTGGCAGGAGTGTAAGAGATAAGATGATGATGTGAAGCTATTAATCGATGAAGACGATTATGATGAAGATGAATGGGTCGAAAGATGAAATGAGTGAATGGATAGAAAGATGCGAGAAGTGAATGGGAAGTGTGGTAATGGAGTATAAATGGTGATAGAAAATCACATTTCTTCTTCCTTCTTCTTTTCTTTTCTTCTTATTTTTTTAATTTTTTTTTCCTTTTTTTGTTTTTTGTTTTTTTTGAAGAAAAACATGTGGGAAACACTTCAAAATGATCATGAAACTAACAATGAACAGAAAGAGATAGATGGTGGGAGGGCTTATCCACAGTGACGCTGATGGAGAATTATCTTAGAAACATGAACACAAGGGTTCTAAGTGAACCTATCCTCATCCTCCTCCTCCTCCTCCTTATCTACCAATTTGACAAATTATCCATTCCTTAAATGGATGAAGAAGACCTCTCTAAATAAATAAAGAGAGTGTAGATCTTAAGGGAATTATCTTCCCTCCTTCCTCTATTTTACACTGATCTAATGATTGACTTGGTCAAAAGAAATTAGCCTTATCCTTAGATACTTAGAATTCCTTGAGTGGACCAAGTCAACCACCTTTTTCCTTTGATATAGGATCCTCAATTTTCAAACCTTATACACTATTTCTTAGGTATCTTGTATATGTATAGAGTAATGATCTCAAGTAAATTAATAGGAACGCCTTTGATATTAAAATCCTTCTTCTTTGAAACCACCTCTAGTTAGAATTTTAGGATGGATCTAATAGAAGAAACTATATCTTATTTTACCCAAGAACAAAGAGGAATTCCTACAAGGCAGCATGATAACTACCATAACGGCTGTCACTTATCAATATTTTCCATGATTTCTATCAATGAGCTTCACGTGTCAGCAAGCTACATGACTGTGGATTATCAAGGCAGCGGTATATTCAAGCCAACTAGGAGATCTTGACCGAGTCTGACCGGACATACCATCACTCCTGACTGAGTCCGACGACACATCACTTCAAGATAGAAGCCTGCATATCTGTATCCACAATCAAAGCGAAGACCTATTCACTCCTGCTCCTTTTTGTCAAAGTTAGCCGTCAAAAGATGGATGCCAAGATCAGAAACTTCTTCGAGCCAGCGAGCAATATCTTCTCCGGCAGAAATGTCACCCCGAGGTGCGACCACGATATCATCACCGCTTGTGAAACGGAACCTGATGAAAATAATAGAATGGCGAAACTTCAACGAAAGCATGTTGAGATTATCTCGAGCTCTTGTACACTCCCGACAACCTGAAGATGTTCAAAGAGGATTGGCATACTTGAAGCTCCTATGGAAAATGCCAACAGCATAGCACAGAAGTGAGAAGGCTTAACCGGCAAGAAGGTGATGACGAGACTGCAGACTGTATCGCGACACGAATGTGCATGATGACTTTCAATGCCTGATCGCGCAACTAATGAGTCAGAATATTAATGCCGTGACCGATCAACTTCAATCGGGTTCACTGGCAAGAGACATTTCAGCTACGTCCAACTCTAAGAAAGGCTTCAACATCGCGACACCAAATAATTATAAGACAAAAGGACTTTCGCGGCGCCGGACTCACAGTTAAATCGCAAAATATCTTCCGCAAGACATCTTCTCTCCATCAAACGCCAAATCAATGAAGTTTACCTGAAGAAGAGAAGCCGAACTTACCGAAAATTCCCCGTTTACGTGGCATATTTAGATGACCGTCGTCATGAAGAAACTGCACGACTTCCTCAGCGAAAGCTACAGGAAGCCACGCATGGTCAACCTGTCAACCGTCGCGAAGACTAATTGACGCGAGGCGGCATTTTCCCGTAAATTCCCTTCTATCTTTTCACTTCTATAAAATGGAAATTGTAAGAGAAGAACGACGGTTTTTTTTATTGAATGAAAAGGTTTGGTTGCTTGTTACTGTTACCCTGTGTTTGTGTTCCGCCGCATCTTCATCATTCCTTCCGCCTCATCTCGCCTCCGAGTTCTATCCTCCGCCTCTATTCACCCCCCGTTCTATCGCTTTCCGCTCTACTTCGTCAGAGACTCGACGAGGATACTTTCTATCATCTGTTGTAATCCAGCGCATCATTTCCCGCCTCGTTCAGGTAATCAATCCTCTGCCTCTTCTGGAGATAATAGTTCTTATCCGATTATCTTAAGTCCAACAATTTTTCACTCCGTCATTCTCCTTCCAAAGTTCGTCTCTTCCGCCCTTCTACTCATTTCCCCTCATCCACTATTTAATATTATATAATATATTATCATTACCGATATTCTTTTTATCTAACCTCTACTGTGTCGCTCTCACTATTCTTACTTTCTCTCCATACTCTCTACATTATAATATAATTTATAGCCCCTTTCCACACCCCTCTTTTACTATTCCATTCATTTTCATTATCCATTCATCCAATAATATTAATAATCCATCATAGTGATATCCTTCATAGATCCTTCATTCCTTGTAGGATTATTCTCCTCATCATATCATTATCACCTCACATATCTACATTCTAAAACATCCTACATCAGACGCCATTAAGAACAAATGGTGGAGGAAATTAGAACACGAGTAAGTCATCGTGCAAATCTTTCAAAATGTCAAAACAACTACAACATTGATTATGTTTTTTTTTAACTGAATCTTTGAACACTTTGCAAACTTTAATATAGCTCAAGGGCAACTATTACTCAGTGGAGCAGATAGTGTGATGAAAAGACAAGAAGAAACTGATAGAATGGAAAGTGGGAGAACTATGATATGCTACATAGAACTTGAGGAAAAAGAACATAAAAGATTCAAAGCACTAAATAGAGGGGGGTCGAGGATGAAGAAAAATTTTTACCCACATATTCCCTTCTCTTTTTTTCTTTTTCTTTTTAACCTTGCAGACAAGAAGAGAGTGACGAAAAAGGTGCAAGGATGGAGGAATGCAGAAGAGTTTTCCAAAATTGCTTTACAAGGAAAGGGAAGAGAATGGGTGGGATGTAATAACAATGGTAAGTGGAGGTGTTTGGAGACAAGTGCGATCATGAATGAAGGTGAATGAAGATGATCATGGACAAAATGGATGTGGACCAAGGAGAATTTTGTTGTTTCTATGCCACAAATATCACACTCTTCGAAAGAAGAAAATAACAAGGGAAACCCTAAACTAAGTAGGATCGGCTTGAGTAGAAGACGGGAAGGAAGTCCTACTCGCTCTCACTCAAAACTAATCAATTCACATCATAGCAACTTGTCCCATCTTTTGCACCCGTTAGATCCTTCCTAGAGAGGTCACTCGCCCCCAATGGCTTGGATTTCTCCCCAATTCTCTCGAAACTCTCCAAAGCTCTACTTGCCCACTCTTGTTCCAAGGTTTCAAGGTGGAAGGCTACTTAAGGTTGGCTAATTAGCATGTGAGTAATTTCATGATGAGCATCCCCCACTTTAGCATCATGCATAAAAGAAACAGAAAAATTTTCTAAAAATCAGCAGAAAATGTGCTCCCCTCAATTGCATGTGCATGGCCCTCAATGCATGAAAGACAACAGAGAAGATTTGCAAACCGCTAAGGAAGATTTTGGCGCGTGAACCATTTGAAGGATAGACAAGCCGGTGCATACTATATTTCTTCCCATGGCTCTAGTTCAGATTCCTTTCACCTACAAGAAACACAAGAAAATGGTTTGATCACACACAACGACAGAGTTAAAACTAGATAATAATTCATCCTTCTTCTTTCTTTATTTTTTCTTTTTTTTAAGCAAAGTGCAGAAACGAAAGAAAGAAGGTAAAAGAAAGAAATTAAAAGAAGGCTAATTGGTTAGAGAGGTGGACTGCATCGGATCATCCACACTATGACCCAGTTCCTTTACACCATTTTCCATAGGGGGTTGCAATGCTTCATTCTCCAGATATGGGTTAAGCCTTTGCCCGTTCACCTTGAATCGTTGACCTGTCTTGGGATCACAGAGTAAAACAGCACCACAATGAAAAATTTCAACCACAATATAAGGACCATCCCACCGTGATTTGAGTTTACTGGGAAAAAGTCTAAGTCTGGAATTATAGAGCCATACTTTTTGATTGACATGAAATTCTCTCCGCCTTAAATGTTTATCATGGAAGGCCTTCAATTTTGCTTTGAAAATGTTTGAATTCTCATAAGCTTCATTTCTAATCTCAATGAGTTCATGCAAATCGAGAATTCTTTTCTTTCCGGCTTCATCCATAGACAAGTTTAACTGTCGAGTGGCCTAATATGCGTTATGCTCTAGTTCTACAGGGAGATGGCATGCTTTACCAAAGACCAATCGGAATGGGGACATTCCTAAAGGGGTTTTATATGCTGTTCTATATGCCCATAAAGCATCAAATATTTTCCTTGACCAATCTTTTCCATCGAACTTACAAATCTTCTTTAAAATCTTCTTGATTTCTCTATTACAATTCTCTTCTTGCCCATTGGATTCGGGATGATAAGAGGTAGTCATTCTATGCTGCACTCCATATCTCTTGAGAAAATTCCTAAATTGATAATTGTTAAAATGAGCTCCCCATCAACTGATTATGGCCCAAGGGCATCCATATCTACAAAATATATTCTGCTCAAGGAATCTAATGACCACTCTTCCCTCACTGGTTCATGCGGGAATTGCTTCTACCCATTGAGATACATAGTCTACTGCCATCACAATATATTCATACCCATCAGAATTAGGAAAGGGAGCCATAAAGCCAATTCCCCAAAGATCAAATTCTTCAACTTATATAATAGGCTTAAGGGGCATATGATCCCTTTTATCAATATTGATGGAGGCTTGGCACTCTAAGCATTTCAAATAAAAATCATGGGCATCTCTAAATAAATTTGGCCAATAAAACCCACTTTGCAAGACCTTAGATGCTGTAATCTTAGATGAATAATGACCTCCATAAGATGATGAATGACATGCCTTAAGAATTTCTAATTGCTCTTCCTCGGGGATACATCTTCTAAATATTTGGTCTGAACCTAAGATAAAAAATTGGGGCTCCTCCCAATAGTAATGTGGTAACAATTAAAAAATCTCTTCCTTTCGTTGTAATCCCAGTCTATGGGTATTTTACCAGTGGCAAGATAATTAACTATATGTGTATACCATGGTAATGACCTAACTTGGACTGCTAGTATGTGTTCATCGGGAAAAGTATCTCTAATTGGAGAAGGAGAATGGTCATCTATGATTAGCCTAGATAAGTGATCAGCAACTACATTTTCATTCCCTTTCTTGTCCTTGATCTCAATATCAAACTCTTGCAGCAATAAAATCCACCTAACTAACCTAGATTTGGCTTCATTTTTTTTAAACAAAAATTTCAAAGCGGAATGATTGGTATATACAATGACTTTACTACCTAACAAATAAGACCTAAGTTTTTCTAGACCAAATACTATAGCTAGTAATTCCTTTTCAGTAGTAGAATAATTCACCTGAGCATCCACTAAGGTCTTACTAGCATAATAGATGGCCACCGGCTTGTTATCGACGCGCTGCCCCAAAACTACTCCTACCGCGAAATCGGATGCATCACACATTAGCTAAAAAGGGAGACTCCAATTAGGTGCCTGCAAAATGGGAGCTTTAATAAGAGCATCCTTAATCTCATCAAAAGCATGAAGAGCATCATCACTAATAACAAAATCTGCGTCTTTAGATAGGAGGTTAGTTAATGGTTTAGCAATCCTAGAAAAATCTTTTATAAATCTCCTATAGAAGCCCGCATGGCCGAGAAACCATCTAAGTTTCTTTAAGTCGTTGGGTGGAGGAAGACGCTTGATCACTTTGACTTTGGCCTTGTCTACCTCCAGCCCATGCTTGCTCACTTGATGTCCCAAAACTATCCCTTCCTGCACCATAAAATGAGATTTTTCCCAACTTAGCACAAGATTATTTTGGATGCAAATTTTAAATATTTCTATCAATTTCTGCAAACAAGATTCAAAAGTGGTTCCAAAAAAAGAAAAATCATCCATGAAAATCTCCAATCCATCCTCAGTTAAGTCTGCAAACAAAGCATTCATACATCTTTGAAATGTAGCGGGTGCATCACAAAGTCCGAAGGGCATCCGTCTAAAGGCATATGTACCTAAAGGACAGGTGAAAGTGGTTTTTTCTTGATCGTCTTTGTGAATATTGATCTGATTGTAACCTGAATAACCATCAAGGAAGCAAAAATAATTTTGGCCAGCAAGTTTCTCCAAAATTTGGTCCATAAAAGGTAAGGGATAGTGGTCTTTTTTGGTCACAAGGTTCAGTTTTCAATAATCTATACATACCTGCCAACTAGTAACTAACCTAATTTGTACCTCTTCCCCTTTTTCATTCTATTCTATTGTTATTCCTGATTTTTTAGGGACCATATGCACTGGGCTTACCCATGAACTATCTAAAATAGCATAGATGACATCTCCTTTAAGTCACATGTAATTAATGGTGGGCCCAGATCTTTCCTCTACACTAGTAAATTATTTAAAATTCTAGATTTAATGCTCTCGGGAAGCTTGATCCGATTAGTTCTCCTTTGAGTTGTACATTGTTCCTTCACATACTTAGAGAATGTTGGTATGTACCTAATGGCTTCCTCTAAAGGTATGGTTATGTTAGATTCTTTAAATGAGTCTATGAGTCTATTTGCTTCACTGGGATTTTTGAGTATTTCAAAGCTTCGGGAAAGGGTATAGGTGGCTGATAGGTAGCGGGGTTCATATCCTTCCCTATAGGCACTGATCGCCAAGACATAGTCCATTCCACAATGGGCGAAGCATGACGATGATTGTGGCGGCGAAATCTACCAAAATGGCATTTCCAACATGATCCACGTCGAAGTAACTTATTGGAGAGAGTAAGTAGAGATTGGAGAGAGAGAGAGAGATTAGTGAGTAAGTAGCACATAGGCTGATGAATTGCCAAACATCGTAAAATATTGATAGCTAGCTATGAAGCTAAAAAGAAAGGAGAGCAAGAAATAGAATCTTTGGAGGAAGATGAGAGAACGAGTACATCCTTTGTAGGTTTGGGCGGTCCCAGTCACGTTCCAGTTTTTGGCACACCATTCGGTTCAAATCTGAATTTGGTCTCGGTCTCGGTCTCGGTCTCGATTCACCTCGGTCACGGTTCGGTGCGGTCTTAACTTCGGTCTCTCTTGACCATGAATATGCATACCTGAAAAAAAAATCAGCGTCTATAAATAAAAAAATTTCATAGTTAGAAACCTGACCGACCATACTTCGTGATTTGAAAGAAAGAAAAAGAAAGCATAATAACATGAAAATTAGTTCGTATCTTCACGAACCTCATGAGCATCAGCAAATTTCACATATGGCCTACTACCTCATTAGGACGCCTAACTTCACTAGGAATTGGTGTGAAGACTTCAAAGTTCAACTGGCCCCTTTTTCATTCATAAAAGTCATTCTTTTGGAGGCAGCCCTTGCTTCTATATCTAAAAAAGACAAATCTATCCAATACTTGAAAAAAATCTAACACACGGCAATCGCTGGGGGCACCTCTACATTCTAATTACCTCCCAAACAATCAAAGGAAAGGTTAATTACATTCTAATTACCGCATGTGCATTCATCTTTCCTCCATAAAATCAAAGGAAAGATTAAATCACCAAAGCTTCTCCAATTTTCATTTTCTACTTTGGAAAGTAACTAAATCCATTTTCTTCTCCCTCCTATTAAACCATCAAGAAGCTTCTCCGGACATTTCTCTCTCTTCCTAATTATCTGACGGGGAGTTTCTTCACTAGAGGAAGCTGCCATGAGAAGACAGTTGAAGGGGGAGAGGAGAGAGGGAGAGGGCAGAGTGAGAGGAATGTGGACAGGGGGGAACACACAAAGAGATGGCAGAAGGCAGAGCGAGATGATTGTTGATGAGGAGAGATAGAAAAAGAAAAGGCAGAGTCAGAGGAATATTGACAAGGGAGAGAGAGAGGAAAGAAGGCGGAGTGAGAGGAATGTTGGGAGGGGAGAGATGGGCGTATCATCTGCCTGGCGGACTGCCGAATGTGTCAGGTTGGTGTGTTGTTTGTCTGGTGCTGCGGGGGGATCAGTCACTCTCCTGAAGAGTTCGTCCTTGAGGAGGTTGTCCGGGGCTGCGGCGTGGCCATCATGAACCTTCCCCAATATCTGAAATTATTGGCAAGATAGTTTGCCGACCCCATCCTTCTATTCATAATGTTTGTATTGATGATTTGATTCATAACATGCAATCTTATCATGATAAAACATGATTATTAATGCGAAAATAAGGCATAAAAGCCATTCCATTTATATATGCATGTTATCATATATCGAGTGCATTTCTATCATTCTATGCAATTTTATGTTATAATCTCAAAATGTGTTAATTTAGGGTTAATTGTGATGAATTAAACGACATTAAAGATTTTATAACCCATCTTTACTTGAGATGTAAGTGTAAAGTTAAAGAAATAAGAGAAATTATTTTTATAAACATTCATTTAAATTTCTAAACTTAAAATCTTTAAGGAAATGAGTGGTATAGAAATATAAATTAAATCTCTTGTTATTTAAATATTTTGTAGTTTTTAGAATGATAGATAATTAAATTTCAGATCAAATGAAAAGAAATTTGATGAATTAGTGAGTTGTATTTTTAAAAGATATGATTTTTACAATTTTTAGGGATTTTTCTCAAATTTTCGACTTTTATTTTCGATTTAAAAACGTTTAAAAATAAACTATAAATAAATAAGGCATAGCGCCGCGGTCCCCACGCGTGGTGCGACGCGTGGCACGCAAGCGCCACGTGGCGTGCAGCCACGCTGACCGCGCAGCACGCCTTCGTGGCGCATATATTTATATTATATTATTTGCACATATATAAAATGGGTCTTCGCCTTCAGATGGGAAGGGTTGTTAACCCCCTGCAGTCCGCCGGGCGTTATAAACCCGACAGGTCTCGACTACTCTCCGTGGCAGGACTAAAGTCCCACACACGTTTGATAATAACGGCAGTGACACGTGGAGCGAGAGAGCCGTTGGATCGGGCGGAGCGTAGGATCTCACGCGTCGATCGCGTGGACGAAGCCGGGCTCACGCGGAGATCATCACGCACGTGATTTAAAGTGGAGATTATAACGGTCGGATTGGAGGCGACGTGGCAGCATCACACGCGTCGATCGCGTGGAGGCGGGAGTGCACCGGAAATCAATCAAGCACGTGCTTATTTGAGGCATTATAACGGCCGAGATTTAATCTCCCGGAAGCACCCTCGGCCGTTCGATCGCGATCCAAGTGGGCGATATTCAGCGTTTTTATAACGTCTTACCCATCGGATCAAATCGTGGCCGTCCATCGTCGATCCGACGGCCACGACTTAATCGAAACGGTCCACGCGATGGACCGCTTTCATCGTAACCGTCGATCGAAACGATCGGGCGGATTCACCAGCCCAAATTGCCCTTAAATAGACTTGTTCTTCACGATTGTATGCAGCATTCGAGGTTGAGTTTCCATCAAATTGACTTGTCTAGACTAATTCAATCCTCTCTTGTTTCTCTTGATTCCTTCCTCTCCCTCTCTCACTCTCGCATCCACGAGGGTTGAAATCAAGATTTGGTGGAGAATCGAAGGAGAAATCGCAGCCTTTGAAGCTCGCCGTGACGTTCTCTGGCGTTTGCTGGTACGATTAATCGGCTTAATCACCTCGTTTCTGATCGCTAAACGGGTTTAGTGGGAAGCGCTTTTCCTAGATTATCTTCCTATTACTCTTTAATGTTTAGATTAGGTTTTAGATTTCGAATTTTCAGTAATTTTCATTCTAAATCACGATTTTAACGTCCGAAAGTTTCTCTCCACTTCAAATTTTCGATTTCTCCTCGCAAATCAAGTCCAGAATCGATGATTCTTGATTCCGTGGATTCGTTTGGAAGTCTCTTTCTAAAACACTCATTTTCCCCATTTCTCACTCAATTCATTGCCCACTTGACCAAATTCAAAAGATATCTCGAAAAATACCTAAATTCCCTGTGGATTCGAATTCTTTATTTACCATTATACCCCTCAATTTCTCTCTAATCAAATTGGTAACATTCGACTTTATTTTTGACACGAGACTCGTGTGAAATCGACAACCTCGCGGTCTCGGCTCGTCACACCCATAGCGCCGCTGCCTCGGGAATTTCGCATATTTTGAGATACTCGTTAATTTTGACTTGGTCAACATCGGATTTTTCTTTTATTTCTTGAATTTGTAACTCGTGACGACCCATAATTGGAGTGATCCGCGAAGTGAATTCTATCTTCGTGATCCTTTATTCGACGATTACACAGGTGAATTCGCCCCTTTCCCTACAGTTGACAAGGGCGATCATTTTTCAAAATCGCAGTTAAGAAATTATAAATGCTCATGGATACCGAGCACGCGCATGGTCTTTGCCATTATTTGATAATTAGTAGTATATAATTATTTTCATGAAATTTCATTCATTTAGAAAACATGTTTTAATGCCTTCCGAAGATGAAATTTATCTTAAATGATCCTCAACTCCGATGCCATCTTGAGCAATTTTCCCTCTTCTAAGGATTAGCGGTCTCATTGCTCACATGCTGCTTTGGAGAGGGCCAAGCTCTCACGGAATCACGCATGACCGGTTTTTCTAAATCATTGTTGAAATTTTTATCTTTATTGAAATTCACGATTCTATACGAAAAAGCTCTGTTGTACTAGGGTTATTAGAGTTTCTCGTCGTCTCAGGCTGCATCGAAGCCGTGCTCTGCGAGACTTAGGCCATGATAGATTCATAGGATCTGAATTTCAAACGCTCTATCGATAGAAAATTTTTCTCATATATATCTATATCTCTATATTTATATCTATAATATAATATATCTATAAATATATTATCTCTACTAATTTGTGATTAAATGAATTTAATTTGATGATGTATTTAAATTTCATGCATAAATTCAAAATTCACTTTTCAAACCATGGAGTATAATGATTTATTTTTCATAACAAGGATAATTATGGTTTGGATTTTGAGGAAATTTCTTATCATGCATCAAGTTTTTATTCAAAATCATCACATCAATTTTTGGAGAATATGAGCTTAAACGAGTCTGGCTGAAGACGATAAACTTAGCGCTTATTGGGAGGCAGCGCTAAGAAAAACTCTCAGAGAGAGAAAAAATGAGACGATTGGGGAAGATTGCAGAGTAGTGATTAGGAATGATTTCTGCTTACCTAGTTGGAGAGTTCGGAGAGCAGATCGAAGATCGTAGAGAGTTCGAAGAGAAAATTTGGAGAATGATTGGGGAAGGCTAAATATTTTAATTCGGTCAAAGACCAGACCAAACTTGGACCGAGACCGTTACTCGACATTTTATGGTCTCCAAACGGTCTCAGTTTGGTCCAGTTTATGGTCTTCCGGTCAGCCTTTGTCCATCCCTAGAGATAGAGGTCTAGAGAGAGAGAAAGGTCTAAAGATAGAGGTCTAGACAGAGAGAGAGAGAGACTTGTATGGTATATACTGAAAGATGAATGCAGTTGGATTGTGGACCTCACAAAAACTAAAAAAAGAGATCCAATCAGCCAATGTGCGCTTACAAGTGCACATTGAGAAACGCTTCTCCTTGAGTTGGAGGGTAGATAACTAATTTGTCATGAAATAAGTCATAATTTTTTTTGTTGAGCTCTTTGACAAACATGTTTGCCAATTGTTCCAAGATGGAAGTGCAAAGCGTGAAGGCTAAGCTTTGTGAGATACTATCCCAATATATAAATGATCTACCAAAATGTGGGCTCATAAAATATTATTCCTTTTATGATGAAAATTGCGAGCATATCATTATAATGCATTTCTTTTGGAGTAAAAATTGAAAACAAAGCTCAAGAGGCAAATATCATGCTTGTTTCATCTCATAAGTCAAAGGGGCCATGGATCTATCCCCCCACCTCCAACGCACGTGGCCAATGAACAACATTATGCTACTTTCTATGCCATGTAATTAAGCTACCTATAATATAAGTGCAAAATTCAATATGCTATTTCACGCCAGTGATGAGTCAAATATTGGTAGGGCTTTAGTAAGATTAAATGTGTAAATACCCGAGTGCATATGTTGTATCTTTGGAGCTCAATTTGAGCCACAATACTCTTAAGCATGTGCCCGACAAACATGTCTAGATTAATCGGCAAACTTATGCTAATAGCACAAATTCACTGCAATGTCCAATGGTCATGAATCCATCACTGCCAACTTACATAAATATGAAATTTTATGCATAAATGTGGTTAATTTTTGTTTAATAATCACTCCCAATTTATTCTAAGAAGTTGACCTACCTAATCATTTCTAATTCCTGAAGTCATGCAAAAAAATTTAGTTTTTTCTTCAATCATAGAAATTTTCATGAACATGTTAACACTATATTTTCAAAATGAACGTCTTAGAAAATATCTAATCTTTTATAGACTAAGTCACCATGGCGATAAAAAATTATCTATGAAAGACACCTTATAAATTCCTTGTGATAATTAAAAGCTAGAATAACTTCTATAGAGTGAGTCACCTCTTGATAGTTAAAAGCTTGAATAAATTCTTAACAACTAAGTCACCTTGTGAGGGAGGTGAGTGGTGTGGAACTAGGGAAGAAAAATCATATTTCTGAAAAATTGAGATGATGATTGAATTTTGATGGAAACTTTTAATGGATTCAAGGTAGGGCATAAGCTCCCAAAATTAATCCCACAATTAGGAATTGGAGGGACTATTTTTAATTGCCATGATAGAGGGGTTTTCAATGGGACATATATGAAACCATAACCAATAGGAATAGAATCACCAAATATGTGGATGGAGGTAGTCCTATGTGATAGATATTATGTGGCCTATAAGCCAATCACATTGCCATGTATCTTGTTTATATTCATTGAAATGAAATTTATTCAATGTCATCCATGTGTGATGTTTACAATAAAGTCCATGAGCATATACAAGGACTGATGAAAATTATATGGCCTGCAAGCCAATCACACTTTCATCTTTCGTTTATATTCATTAAAATCAATATTTATTCATTGTCATTCTTGTGTCATATTTGCAATGAAGTCCATGAGCATATTAAATGACTAAGTTAATTATTATGAGATCATAATACAGTGATCACTAGTCTTTAAACATATGCGCTAAACATTCCTATTCATGGGAAATTCTAGAAGGACATCAAATTATCCGAAAAGAATAGCACTATCAGATCTGACTTATATGATGAGTATCGTTGATCTTGTGGCCATCGGCGTAAAGACATCAATGATAGATAGTGGGTGCTCTTTGAAGAAAGAGTTCATTGAATTGATCCATATGAAACCTTGAATGGTATTTTTCCAAATTGTCAATCAGGTTTATTCATATCATTGTTGTGCACGTAGTACTTTGACTTGAAACACCAGAGATATCTTGTGGATGGATGATCATATTTAGACTATGACTTACGAATCCCTAGTCACATGATCTCTAAAACATTATAGATTGGATACGGCATGAAGTCCTCGAAAGATTATTGAGTACTCAAGATGGGATCATTTGCCCTTGGTATCATAGGAGATTGACTCAAGAATGAGATGAGGTCAAATCCTTGGCTAAGGTAGTAGAAATATTAGAGAAGTTGTCCTCGATGATTTCCTACTAGCATCTGTACTAAATTGAGTGACCGATTGGGGTTTGACAATTAACCATATCCTAAGTCATTTATGAGTCTAACACCGATGAAAGATTATATGTACACAGTAACCGATGACGGTAGGGTTCCATGAAGGAGTTGTGATATACTCCATATATCCTAGAACACATGGTGTAGCTTGGCACCCATCGGGCTGGCTGAAAACATGCAAATGGGCATCTAAAATGCTCAATATTGTCATATTTTGGGCTCCAAGGGTCAAAATCATTCAACCTTCCTGCATGTTATCATGGAATTATGCCAAGATGAAGAATTTCTTGATGAATACGGTAAAAGAGTTATCCACAAATAATAATAAGGATTAAGAGCTTATAAAGAGGCTAAATAAGAGGATTTATAGAAATTCAAGAGGTTTTTATTTTCTTTAAGTTTTCCATTTTATTAAAACAAATGAAAAAAAAACGTCTTTCATGCATAAAAGAATTCTTTTTATTTGCTGTAATTTTATTTTTAGGAAAGTTCTTAGTTACAATTTTTTTTCTTAACTGTTGCCCTTAATGGGCCAGTTGGAACTTATGGGCTTTAGAAGATACTTGACAGGATATGCACACAAATAATGTTGACCACTGTGAGGTCCAAGTGTAAGGATGTGTGCAAAGCAATTCATATAAAAGGAAATACCAGCTCACCGATGCGTACGGTGCAAGCATACGAGCGATCCTCCACCAATCGTTTGGAGCTTAAACAAATTGCCAAGAAATAGTACATGAAACTTTGGGTGTGTGTGCGAGTGGCGAGCATCAATGCCAATAATTGATTCCCCAAATACTCTCTCTGCGAGCTCAATAAGGATATAAAATAAAGAATGAAGAGGGAGGTCGGGCATATTTCTTGTCCAACTAGCCTTGGCCTGGAGGACACAGTGGAAAAGAAGAGCCATAGGATCGACCTAGAAAGGACTTCAGTGCAAGGTTTTGAGTTGATAAATTGAATTCAAAAAGTAGCAATGAGGTTTTTATAACATGCAATTTATATATGAATTTACATGATTATTAATACAAATCATGGCATAAAAATATTTCATTTGTATGTATGTTATCATATTTTTGAGTGTATATCTATCATGTCATGTAATTTTTAGGTTTATGATCTAACAATATATCATTTTAGGGGTAATTATGCATAATTGAATAATATAGTTTTTATTACCATCTATATTTGAGATAATAATTCTATTTTTCATGATTAAATGATAAAGAATTTTTGTATTTTACACTCATGTATCTAGTTTTTATTTTCTAAGAGGAATGAGTGTATTTTTGAAATAAAAATTTATTTTTCTTGTTATTTAATATTTTGAATTTTTAGAATGATAGATAATTTAATTTCTAATCTATCATGAAATCATTTGGATTAATCTGGAGGTGTATTTTGGAAGTTATGAGATTTTCATCAATTTTTAAGGATTTCTCTGAAATTTTCTGAATTTATTTGAACTTATTGTCAAGTTTTTTTTAAAATAAAAAATGGTTTTATATATCGTGAGGTGACGTGGCAATCGCATGCATGCCACATGGTGACATGTGCATGCGTGTGGGTGTGCACGCTCGTGTGTGCGTGTGTGTGTGAAAATTAGTGGGTTAAGAATCCTTTCAAGATATAAGCTAAAACTCATTAATTCATATAATTATAAAGGATAAGATTATAGTGGATTCTAAGATTACCTTTTGAATTTTGCTCAGTTTCAAAATATAAAATTAAACTTCTATCAACTTGCAGATCTCGATTTACTTGGTCTAATTCTTAGATTTCCTTCCTCATATCAAAAGACTTAAACTTACCTATTTCAAATATTTGGTGTCCGAAACATTTATCTGGAACAGTTGAGCTTGGAAATATCTCACCTACTCTTCAAATTAGCTTAAGTGTTTGTGGAGAAACATCTTTTTGGTAATTGGAAGAAGAATTAGCATTCTC